>JAWRVZ010000179.1:785000-1314572 GCA_037043235.1 Rhodeus uyekii | reverse complement strand
GCATTGTAGAGAAGATACTACGGATGCTTTTTTATTACAGTCCTTTTTATTTTTAACTTTGTAACAGTACTTTCAACTTCCCTAATTGGAAACGGAGCATGAACAGGGTGAAAATTAATAATTCACCACATATATTGCAGTTTTCCACTGAAAGAAGTGTTGTAATGAAAGAGCGGCAGAAACTAGTTTTTCTTTTCTACAAGAAATGCCAATTGTCAGACATAGAAAAAAAAACCTACTAGGGAAGTTACATTTCCTTGTTATATGTTACAATATCAGTTTCAACAAGTTTCATAACCTAATAAATGATTAACGTAGTAATTTACCTAATATATTGTCGAAGTGCCAAACTTACAGTAAGTTTGTGGCTGGTGAGATTTTTTCATGAATTTGAAAGAAATCTCTTATGTTCACCAAGGCTAAAATTATATGATCAAGGATATAGTGAAAACAGTAATATTGTAAAATATTGTTACAACTTCAAATAACTTTGAACTGATGCAACACTGAATTTTTAGCATCATTACAGCAGTCTTCAGTGACACATGATCCTTCAGAAATCCTGCTAATATTTCGATTTTTTGCTCAAGAAACATTTTCTTATTATTATTATTCAGTATCATTAATACTGAAAACAGTTCAATCAGAAAACGGGATACATTTAAATATTCTTTGATGAACAGCAAGATCAAAAGAATGCCAGTTACTTAAAATGAGATTCTTTTAAAACATTATAAATGCCTTCAGTGTAACTTTTTATCAATTCAATGCACCATTGTTGAATTGAAGTTTTAAATTGTTTCAGAAAAAGACTTAAGACCTTTGTATAGTAATCATTTAAATATTTAAAAGGTAAAAAAAATCTATACAAATAAATAGAACTCATCAGTAAATATTAACAGACTTATTTAAAACAATGACACACAATCTTCTCTGTATTTCTTAGTGATTTAAACAATTGTAAATGTAATTATTCAATTAAATAAGAACATAAAACACATGATTGAAAAAAGCACACAGGCATAGTAATATTCTTGCATTAGCAAACATGTAATGATAGTCATTTAAGGCAGAAAAGAGTCATTTAGATCTAACAAATAAAAATGATCCAAGAGAAAATCAAATAGATTGCATGGATACTCACATGAACACACACACACACACACACACACACACACAGGCAAACTATAAATAACGGTGATGAGACGTGACTCTTTTTACCACTTATTACCAAAGAGATCCATGGAGAAACAAGCTATTCCGCACATCTATTCCCAGTTCTACATTACCATTCAAAGTTTGGGGTCAGTAAGACTTCATTTTAAATCATATTTAAATAAATAAATACTTGCATTCAGCAAAGATGCATCAAACCGATCAAGTGACAGTAAAGGCATCTGTAACATAATACCAAAAAAACATCTATTTCAAATAATATGTAATGACATCTATTTCAACAGTGATACAAAGAATAAATGTTTCTTCAAAATCAAATATTACAATGATTTATGACACTGACACTGATGTCTGTTTTCAGCTCTGTCATCACAGTAATAAATTCAAATTTAAAAAGTTATTTTAAATTATAATAATATCTCACAACATTACTGTTTTACTGCATCTTTGAGCAAATACATGCAGTTTTGAATATTGATGGGAAAATGTTCACAATGTAATGTTAACGGTCCCTTCAAATGGTGCCCTATTTAAATGCATGTAGGGATTTTGGACACAACCTATATTCCCTATAAGTCAGTCACATTTGACGTTATTCCAGAACTGAACTGACCAAAAATTGGGATCATGCCTGAGAGCCCAATCACCTTTGAGTGTTAACAAAACAAATCAATGGAAATTGGCATGTAAGATATGGTATTTGTGGGTGGTTCACGTACTCCCATGCAAACAAGACCACGTCTCGCCTTTCACATAAACTCTTGAGTCCCTCTTCTGTTGACCAGCAACCACTTGACTAGAATTCAAGTGGGAGCTTCCTCACCAAGCAAATCCCCGCGGACCTCTCGCTCCTCATCGTGTCGTGTGCCGTCATGCTGCTGGCTCTGTCACTCTGAAAGAGGATAAGGTGTCGATCGTTGCATCGGAGAGAGGGCTATTGTGCTGATAGATGGAGATGACGCTGAGCTTCCTGTTTCAGCTGTGTTTGCTGAATCAGATCCAGAGTTGACAGCTCTGAGCGATCACGGCTGAATGACCGGTTCTCTGGGGGCGCAGCGCAATGCTGAAATTGCCTTGCCCCACCTTTCCTTACCGGGTGTGCATGACGAACTCTGGCAGAATGGCAAGACAAACATGCCAAAATCTTCAAAGATTTTGGTAAGGGGGTTCATTGGGATTCCCCAGGTGGAGTGTGGTTGCGATGCATGCCCACAAAATACTGCCACCTGCTGGGGTCACCATGTCTTGCCCTGCACCACTTCTGATCGCTACAAGACGGTTAGCATGTGCTGGTCCGGATGGACAACACTGCGGCCATTGCATACAGCAATCACCAGGGTACTCGACACTTCCGTCGCAACTCACCCGCACCTCGCTGACAGACATTTGTGGAGCTGGGAGCTGGGAGACACCAAACATAATTGCTTGCAGCACCACTCCACTGTTCCACAGACGAGTTTGCCACCTGACAAAACCTGGATGGAGTTCCTCCTGCACCGTCAGCAGTCAGACGAGGCAGAGGCGTCAAATGCTAGGGCTAGCACACTTGTGTATCCCCAGAAGGTCAGCCCCTGTGCTAGACTAGGTGCCCATGTGTTGTGATTCACCTATGGGTGATCCCACATGTGTATTCTTCCATGGTACGAACCAGTGTCTTTCCCATGACAGAGCTCAGAACTCTGCCGGTATTGACTTCACCAAAGAGACCTCCTATATGTAGCAGTGCCCTAAAGGTCAGTCCGTGTGGGTCAGTCCATACGGGAAAGATGTGCTCAATGTAGCGTCCCCTTCTGTTTCGAATGGACACGGTTTCCCAGTGTTATCCAAATACTGTATTTTCCCGCATACCCGCAGACGCAGACAATCTGCACCCTCATATAGGCCGCGGGTTTTGGGGGTTTGTGTAAAAAATCGTTGGCATAACTCGCACCCATAGATTGATGAACTTTTTTGTGTGTTCACATTTCGAATTTTGAATGTTGCTCGCATGACGTCAATTATCCATAAGTGTTCAGGCTTGGTACACAGTGCGTGAAATTCAAACAATAAAAAAACAAACACAAGTCAGAATCAGAAGAAAAAGAAAAAGCAGTGTCTCCCGCTGTGCAGCAGAACGTCCCTTAAGAAGCGATTCTACAGGTGTTGATCATCGGATGAGATGAGAAGAGCCCGCCCTCATGGCAGCACAGCCAATCACGTCTTCTTGCATGATTGACAGGTCAGACAGCCAATCAGCGCCAGCTGTCAGAGTGATAGTGCAAGCACCAGAGACAACAACCCTCGCAAAGAAAGAAAAACAGAAAGAAAATGCGCCAAAAAAAACCTTACGTCCTTAGGGACGTAACAAATATATTGAAATATTATTACGTGTAAAAAAAAAAAAAAAAGCCTTATATAACCCGCAAATTAATTCATTAATTTAATTAATCAGTTGCACGAATGATTCAATGAATGACTCATTATCATGCTACTTGGCACACTCGTAACCAGCAGAAAGAGTTACGGTTAACTAAACTAACATTATTAACATTATTATTGACATAACTGAACATTAAATCAATTTTGTTACATTATTTATTAAAAAATTAAAAAAGAAAAGATAAAGAAATTAGTTTCCTATTCCCAACCCTACGACTAAATGTGAAATGAGCGGCTGAAGCACACAGGAGGCCTTTGGACACTGTGCTGCCAACTTGGTAACACAGCTCACGCACTGCTTATAAAAACCATCACACACACACACACACACAAACACACCATTTCCATGTATAACTCACCCTCACACTGCAGACTTTCTGTCAAGACTTCATCTTGGTCCAAAGTATGTATTTGTATGTCTTTGTCACATACTGGAACTCAGGGACTAACTACTTGATGGTAAAGCGGAGTAATCGTGTTTTCCCTATTTTGTGACTAAGTACCGACACATTGGGCCGTCTGAAAATGTGTCTGGTGTGTTTGACTAATTTGGACTTTGTTCTCCTACTGTAGCTGGCATGTATGAGAAAAACAACATTTGTGGCTGATTCATCCAATAAAATCTAAGGAGACAGCAAAGAAGAGGAAAAGACACTACTGCTTTGGACACATTCTGACATTTGTCATGCACATGTTTCAGTGTCTGAAAGGAATGCTTTTAAATAGTCCAGACTTCAATAAACCTTTCTCCTGGTTCAGCTGGCACGTCTAAGAAAAACAACCATATTTGTGGGTGCTTTCTCTGAGGGCAATCTGAATGGGAAAGTGTGACATCTCCGACATTTGCAACAGAGCGTGGTTAGACTCAACACCAGAAGACTTTCTCTCCAAACTAGAAGAGGTAGAAATGCATTCAGGATGGTCAAGGGGAAAGTACAAATGAAATTCACAAGAAAACTATGACCTTGATTTAAGGGCGACATTCACTCTGAAGTGTAACGCTTTTCAAGATGCACATTGTTTCAAAGCAACTTGTTCGCTGTTATTATTTAGGAATTATTCTGATATCAGACAAAAATGAGTCTTAAGTTAAAGCAATGCTCTAGGTTGAAGAAGTTTTTGTATTAAACTAGCATTTCTTTTAGAATGTCTTTTTGTTCGATTGCTTTGTTAAAGAAAGAACTTAAACTGAAAATGAGGTGACATAATCCTGTTGAAAGCTTTAGTATAAACAGTTTTATTTATTCTGTCAGACGAAACCTCATGTCCAACTTTCTATCCAGACTCACCGTGTGCCAGCTCTCTCCACACATTAGTCGTATTCACAAACTCACACAGAACTGAATTCAATGCCAGGAGTCTTTGCTTGACTGTACAGAGCATTAACGTGTTGAGCTCTGACAGCGTGAACTAGTCTACAACAACCCAGGATAAAGAGAAAGAAAAGCAGGGGGAAAAAAAGAAGTACAATTTCCACAAAATGATTAAGCAGAATAGCTGCTGTCAGCATTGACTACGTTTACATGTGAACTAATAATGTGAGATTAAGGTCTTAATTACACGATACAAACAGAATTGTTCACTCTAGTTCACGATCAATTTTCATTATTCACTAACGAGTATGGTTATACCACACTCGGATAGGATACAGAATGCATGTTACCAGCCATTGTCTTAATCTCCTCACATCAAATTCAAAATACATTTTTATGGACATACTGGATATTATTCGGCGTCATGATGAACATTGCAATGTTGGGTTTGCCTGCTCTGCCGGGACATTCTTCGCGCTGTCTGGATGACGATACAGAGCAGAGACTGCGCAAAGAATCTTTAGAGATTTGCAGGAGAAAAAAAAACTTGAGAATAATGTCATGAGTTCATTCATGAAGTTGTGTGAATCATTTGCGCACTTTGGTCAGAATGGTAATAATGTGACTTAGGCATTTACATGGCTGTTTATTGCAATTAAAATTGCCGTATACCACATTAATGTGAATATGGTTACAATGATTATGAGCTTAAGCGAATTAGATTGATCAAATTATCGCGTTTAATGAAACTTTAGCTTCAGTCAAAACGATTTGGCTGGGAACAAATAACAGATTCCAAAGATTGGCTTTTAGAAATAGTAATCCCTCACCACTTCGTGGTTCAAGTTTCGCGGTCTCAATAAATTGCACATTTTTCAAAAACATTAATTGAAGAAAAAAATTCAAAAATAATCGGCAGCCGTATTGAGGAAAGCAGCGTTGTTTTATTGTGATGCGCGAGAGAAACGGTTGCCCAGGATGCCAGACAAAGAGAGAAACTCTCTCAGAGGCTTTGTACACACCCACGGCACTCAGACAAGACACGTGATTGGTTCCCGGCACGAGATCGACCAATGAGAGCACGAGTGGATGCATCCCGTGAGCTGATTCTACTTCGCAGATTTTCACCTATCGCGGGGGTTCCGGACCACATTAACCACGATAAACAAGGGATTACTGTACCCCTAAAAAGGTAAATCCCATATTTAACATTCTGACATCAAACACAAAGACTGTGACTTTTGTTTGTTATTTTTAACATACTGTACATTCAGAACAACTGAATCAAGTTTTTTTTGTGTATAGACAGATAATGACAAAAAGTCAATGTAACTGATATTTAATTTAAAACACTATTGAAAGGCATCTAATTGTTTTAATGCAAGAATGTATCTTGTGTGACCAACCCTTAAAATCATCACCCATCTACATGGAGATCAAGATGCACTTGAAAAAAAAAATCCCCTGAAACTAGATTCCCTATCCAGCACCAGCGCAACAAAACAAACACACCTCAGACCTCGAAACCAGAGCAGTGTGATACAAACATTTCCATCCTTAGAGTCCTTCAGGCATTCACATGGGTGCCGTAGCAGCATGCAAACAGTCTTTACAGGGTTTACGGTTGCAGGGAACCGCTGCAAGCATGTGTGCCCTTGAAATTGCAGTCACGTCTGCCAAAGTGTGTAACAGTATACAGATCTGCTGAGTTCTACTTCACAAGCTGGGCATCACCTTGATGACAGCATCCGACAACTAGTTATGAGCTATTTAGAGCAGAAGATGATAATGATGAAAATGCAATGGAATACGTGCAAGCTGAGAAGAAACACTTGTAGTTGAAAGCAGCGTTGTATTACAGAGGTTAGATATTTAATGATCTGCATTTGATGATCTAAATGACAATGCTTGCAAGGCAGTAAAAAAAACTAAAACATTTTCGGTAGCATTTCTGGTGAATACATAACCCCATTGTGAAGACACCTTGTATGCGTCTTGCTCTGTGAACAAGAATCAATTGATGCGATTTTGCATTCCTGTCTGTACTAAAGATGTCAAAAAATATATATATTCTAATACCATGGCTGATTGACAGATGAATACTTGCAAGCAATTTACTCTCACATAAAACATGAAGCGAGGTTTACTTGAAGGCTACATGCCATTATGTCGATTTAATATTAATATTATTAAATAAAGAAATGTGATGAGTAGAACCAATCACAATTCACATGTTGCAAAATGAGTCACTGCTTATTCACTAGACATAGTGTTGTCAATACATTTTAAAGGGTTCATGAGGAATATAATTTTCCTTGACCTTTTGACATACACTATCATCAACTTTATCTTCCAAGGGGTTCTAATGCTCGGAATGTGGTTATTTATTATCAACAATGTGAATGTTTTTTATTTATTATCAACAAATCTCTCATTTAAATCATGTCTGCACTGTTAGTTATGAAAAAAATTAAAATGTTTGCATTAAATTGTCAAGATTCATGTCTACAATGCTCATTGCTGCAACCTATAGCTATAATGCTATAGATCTAAATATATTGCCATAGACAAAATGCTAAAATCAACATTTTAAATGTGTTAAACGTTTACAAGATGGTTCCTAAGTATGTAATATTTCATATGCAAAGATGTTTTCCAAACACAGTAGTGGACGTTTCCATTGAAGACATGCCCCTTCAAACACAGTGTTCAAACCAGAAGACAAAAATTTTCCAGGGAAGGAAAAATGCCTTTTATTTCTAAATTGTGAAAACATTTTAGGAAACATTATAAAACAATGCCGTTTATGACCCGTTTAAAAAGAGTCTGTAAGTTTACTTTGGGCTGAATTGAGCAGAATAAAATTGTAATGTTTGAGTCCTTGCAAGCACTGCAATGTAAAAGTAAATAACAGATATGCTAATAGCTTACTTGTGTTTATTTGGCCACACATCAGAGTATAGTAGTGTGGCTGCTCTGCCAAAGTGCCTGACACAGGTCAAGGTTATTGTATTTAGCCCAGAAGCTCACAGTCTGCTTAAGACAGGAGAAGAACGTGATTCCGTTACAGATGAATAAGAGCCACATATGCTCTATGAGCAAGAAAAATGAGAAAAGACTCTACCTGACAGTTCATCGCCTGACAGAACCAGGCTGTCAGCTCTCTCACTGAGCCAAAGGAGGAGAAAAATGTCTCCTTTTGCCCTTCAGTGTGAAGAAAAGCCACCCCATCGGAAAGCATGCAAGGAGACGGCTCCGAGGAACATTAATGGCACTTCCTGTCACTGGGATTGGAGAGCTGGGGGGGGGGGGGGGAAGAAAAGCACATGCACTTCCACACACATGCATCAACAAAGATACAAAACACACAATACAGTCTGCTCAGTCATGGAAATAATGCGTTTTTCAGGCCTGGAAATGTCATGAAAATATCATATCACTGAAACTAGTATTGCTTTCATTAGCTAGATATGCTAAATAAACTAAATAATTTTAGCAATAGAATTTCTAATAATCAAAAGAAAAAAAATTATTTTACAATTTGTTTTCAATAAACCACACTAAATTCTTAGATTTCACTACATTTCTGTATTTTGCAGGTGCTTTTATTCAAAGCGACTTGCATTGCATTCAAGAAACATATTGACATTATAATCAGTTCTTGCTTTCCATGAAAATCGAACCCATGACCTTGATGTTGCAAGCACCACACTCTACTGTTTGAGCAACAGGAAAGCTTTGATTTTTGAGTGTGTGTCTCTGTGTATGTGTAAACTGAAGGTAGTCTATAGTAATATTCATAAATCTATCCTATATGACGTGATTGTGTATGATTTGGCACTGAACCCTTTTTACATTTCCAGGATTCTCAGAAGCAGAAGTCGTTATAATGGAGTTAACTTCTATAGCGGTGAATGGGAGATGATTTGTCCCTCTTTCCAAAAGAGGGAAAAATATAGATGGATTGATAACAGCAGTCAGAAGAAAAAAAGAAAGAAGTCAACTTAGCCGTCATTCCCATAGCCATTGTTTTAGACACACCCTCCTATAATTCTTTTTTTTTTGTCATCTTACGGTCAAAGTAATATAACAAAATAAAGCCATACCATTTTTTTAAATTACATGTCAATTAAAATATTAACAACTTTGATTTGTGATGTTGAGCCATAAAAAGAGTCCATGGTGGGACAGTCTATATACACACACACACACACACACACTCTCTCTCAGGAAAAAAGCAAGCTCATATAACAGCAAACATCGGTTTTACAGTTATTCCTTCCTCCTCCTATTGACGTGAAGAACCTGTCAGAAATGCTGCCTGGTCACTTCATGCGTTTCTACTGATCCCATTTACACTTGGCCACAAAAATGGGTCTTCACAAAACAAATAAAAATCCAATCTTCGATTCCTGCACTATATGTACATTTAAAGGGAGTTCACGTCAACGAAATCAGCTGCTAATTCATCAGATAATTCCAAGATCAAAGACCACAGCAGGAGAAGATCATTTTAGTCTCAATACTTTTAGTGAAGATGATTGATTATGTGTTGAGTGTACGTTCAGTTTCATTTGCACCGGCTTGCTGAAGAGACTCGTCTGCGGCAATGCGTGTTGCTGTAGGACTGTCATATCCATAACGTCATATAGACTATAACGCGGTCTCAGGTGTTTATTCTATTAACTTTTTGGGAGGAGTATAACTTGCATGTGGTTTCAACAACAAGATGCATTTACACTTGTCCAGTTTCATCTGGAATGTCTCTCAAAGCGTTTCAGAGGGCATTTACATCTGATCTTTGTACAATCGGATTGTTATTCAATCCGAGAAAATGCAAGACGTGACCAAGTGTATGACAAATCTATTCATTTGTGATTTTTAAATGTCCAAATCAGACTGATTCGCAAACAAATCATTCCACCTACTTGTTAGTTAGAACAATTCAATGACATGAACCGACTCGCATGACTCACGAATCCGATCATAATGGCTTGCAAGCAAGTTTTTCGACACAAGAGCAGTACGGAATTTCCATGTTGGTCTGGTTTGGTTTATGCTGGTTTAGTTAGCCTCAATAAATAAATAAATATATACCGAAACATTCTTAAAACTACAAATCTTTACTTGAAGCATGATCACAAAATATTGAACTTTTTACGGCATTATGCGACAGGAAGCTTGCACAGATAGTCGTGAATACGCTCAGGATCATTTGACAAGACTGTGGATTACAGGTAATAATAATTATAAATTATGTTTAGTTTCTTACACAGACCAATTGTTTCACTTCATCAGACCTCAATGCATAATCAGGAGCCACGGGTATTCATTTTGTTTTACCTGTATATGTTTTTTTGAACGTTTGTTTGTGTTTACTTTCAAAGCAACAGTAGTAATTGACTTGCATTATATGAAGATGTCAGTCTTTACTGTTCTACTTAATAAAAAAAAAGTCACCTACTGTATGACCTCCAGGCTGAGTAAACTAACAGCAAGTTTTCATTTTTGAGTGAACTACCCCTTTAAGGGAATGATCCAGGAGAAACAGTTTTTCTGAAGGAGTGAAAGATTTAAGGTGAAATGACAAGGTTCGACTCACTTTGCTGTGGGACATCCTAATGAACCTGGCTTGACTATACGTGCCGTAAACAAAGATGGCGGATGAATTATTAAACAGGGGTCAAAGACAGGACATTTCATCAATATGCTTACGTTGCTGCAATGTAAAGAGCTCAGAGTCAGGTATTCAAAGTTTGTCGAGAAAAGAGTAACAATGGCTTGATTTATGTCAAGCTAGATCAATACTGGTCGGATCCGTATCACGTCACATCATGTAATCAACCGCGGAAAGATGTCAATAAAACTACTTTTAAACAATCTTAATATAACATCACATTCACTTCAAAAAAATTTACTTAACCTCTTCTTCAATATTTAATACTTGAATAAATTATTTTTATGACAGCCACCATTTCAAAGTTGATCTTAAAAAAAATATTTAAATTGAAAAATAAATCACTAAAAACAATTACGTAAAAATAAAATCTTTGAGGAAACTTGATACGCCCCAAGTTAAACAATATTTCAAAAAAATTGTTTTTTTTTACTTGAATCATATGTTGTCTTTTCCCTTTATGCTCTTGTCAGAGTGCACCAGAATGCTTTATTTGCATGTTAAAAATAAATAAATCACAAACGTTTTCTACTGTGGTACAATGCCCCCAGTTTATTGCCCTACAAGGGTCTAATTTAGAAACATGTCACCCTTTTTACCACTTGTGCATTTGCGGGTCTGAATAGAACAAAGCAATTCTGCAATAAAAACAGTGTACAGAGAAAACTGAGATGGGAAATAGAAAATGGCTAAATTTCATCCTAAATTTAATTAAACATTTATTCAATGTTGATTTACTAAAGATACTTCTTCCTCTTAGATAATACATGACCAAATCCCCTCAACTTTGTTTTCCCAATATTTTACTAGATGGGTCAGGAATAGGGCATTCAATTATAGGATGAAGCATAGTGCAATATTCATATTCGTGTACTGAAAATGCAACTGGATTAGCAGACATAAGCGATTTACAATCATACCACAACACAGCAGGTGAGGTGGTGGTGGGGGGTTGGAGAAGGGCTGGAAGTATTTTCAATATCATAACAGCACACGAAAAAAGGCCATGTTTGTCCGTACAGCTGCTGCATATTCAGGATTTGGGATTTACCAGCATAATTATCTCTGAGTTAGTAATCCATTGCTGACCAATCATCTGAGAGATGGGACTTACAAAGGCCGGCTGTTACCCTACTTGTGTGGCCTTTTATGCAATAATTTGTACCTACTATGCAATCAGATTACTCTAAATCTAAATGACTTGCGTCCTCACTGGACAGATAATCTTTAAGCTTCATGTTCCAAGAATGAGTAAACATGGAAAAATAAGCACGTCAGATGATAAATGAAAGAATTCAAGCATTTCATTCCTTACTTGCATTCATAAAATATATTACAGTAGTAAAATCCCTGTAGGATCATTAAAAGACGCTTCATTAAAACTTAAACTTATGACAATGCATCCAAAACCAGCACAAATGCAAGGAGGCGGGAAGCTGAATCCATATGGCAGTAGAAATTTCAAAATTAAATTAAAAGGAAACTGGACCAATATTTTTGCCCATTATGGTTTATAAGAGACGATTAACTGAAAAATTAATGAGCAAATCCTTAAAAAAAAAAAGGAAAAAAAAAATCACATCCACTAGCACCTGACAGTGAGAGAGTAACCAAGGGTCAATCCAGACGCTACTGCAGTTGATCACATTAAAGGCTTCATCTGTTGGCAGTAATAAAGATGCTTGCCAATACCTAAAAAAACATACATTAGCATTATCATTTGCTTTGAAATGAGGTGGCAAATGGGATGCAGAATTGCAATTTTAATGTGCTTAGTGTACGTGCTAATCGGAAGAAAAAAAACTGCCCCAATTGAATGCAAGCGTTTATGCGCATTTTTTGAATTTATAAACATCCTGGAATTTCAGTCCAGCGTTTTTTATGCAAATTCCCAGAATTCGCATAAAAATTGGTGGTTGGAAACAGCAAGTGACAGATAAATGGCACACTTCATAAGCTCTTACGCAGACATGTGTGTCCATTAAGACTGTAGGGTGTCCCATTTGTCATTTTAGGTTTAAGAAGGCTGTCTGCAAGTGCCCTCTTTTCATATCATTATAAAGTAATTAATTTGTCGACTAGATGCTGCATTAGCGGGGGACTCCAGCATGTTTGCCATTGAGGCTGAGAGGACGCTATCAGCAGTATCTCAAGCGGTTAAAGCAATCTAACAAAAATACACGTCTACTCTAAAATACAGGCAGATAAAGTGGAGAGTATACACACAATAGTCATATGCATCTCATTTCTATGCCATGATGACCTTTGTGTAGATATTTAAAGATGGCCATCTTTAAACATGACTGCTTGGATTTAAATGAAATTATAACATTTTACAATAAAATCCATTTGTAACATTAAGGTTAATACATGTTGAAGTATAATTTCAATGTATCTGTTAACATCAATGCACTATAAACTATCTAATGAATGATTAAGGTATAATTAATATATATATATTAATATTCAGTTTTAATATTAATTTTGTTTGTAATAAACACTCCCATGTAAAATAGTGCTGATCTTATGTGTGTTTTAATCCAGTATACATTTAAAAAACTATCAGTTGAATAATCGGTTCTCGACCAGCGCGGTCCAACCTAGTTATTATCAGTAAAATCCACTATCAGTTGACCTCTAATTTAAAGAGAATCAATTCTTAATTGCACACAACAAAAGATTAATCATGCTGTAGCCACAGGAATATAATGCCCTGCAGCTGATGCTTTTATTGCTTTACTTTTAAAGAATACATCTGGTTTGGATCCAGAACGATGACCAAAACATAGATGGAGTAGATTGAGCACATCAACCTAAGGTTGCAACAGTCCTACACCTCGTCCTCGTCCAGAAACACTAATCAGTTTTGATTTATATGCTGTTTAATGTTGATGATCGTGTCATTTTACATATATATCTGCTGCTTATTCGCCACCTCCTACCGTATAACAGTGAAAACTCAAAAGCCGGAAACTTCTGTCTATGGCGGGGAAAGAGTTAAATCTATAAATATTACAGATTTTGTTTTTTGCTCAAAACAAATTTCATTTGACTCATTTAATTTCAAAATAGCCAAATAAGGTTAACTGTGTCATGCTAACCGAACCTTGACCCCTTGATAGAAATGCATGTCTCCAGTGTGTATATAAAGCTGAACTGAATGCAGCCATTGACCCATGCAGTGGTTCTGCTCCTTTGCTAGCTTTAAGAGATATTCAGCGCAAGGTCTGCTTTGTGTGTTGGTTTCAGGCGCTGTGGGTGTGAGTTACCTCTCTCATACTCTGGTGTCAATGTTGAAAGGATTAGAGGAGCCCTAATGTTTCCCATCTGTCACTGAGCCAAACCGTCCCTTGGCTCATCTGATCCGCAAGCTGCTTCCTTCCTCAAAATCACATTTAACAAACGATTCCTCGCTCTCTGATTAAAGTCTAGATCCTGTTTTAATCCAGTCCATTATCTTAATATTTATTGAACTTTCAGATCTGTTTAACACACACACTTTTTGGGCCACATTCGCATATACTGTACCACCTGTGCTGACCTATAAAAAGACACAGCAACTCTGTTCCAGAACCTACGTAGGCAGCATTTTAAGGCATCATGGGCACACTCCTGACACGATTATGCTGCTTTGTAAGATAAATTAACTTGGCAAACTTCGAAGCCAGCATGTGTCCTTCACGGAGGAGGCATTCCTACAATGCATCCTAAAAAGCTTAGTTTAAAAAAAAATTGTTCATTATAAATATAATTAATTAAATATAGCAGACCATAGGCAGCAAGGCAACCAGTCTGTTGCTGGATCCGCTCTGATTGAGTTACATGCATGCCATTATCTAGGATTAGGTAGGTGGTAAAATTCCAGCATGAGCTACACTCATGACTTAAATCATTAATGCACATGTTGAAATATAAATAGAGAAGAGGGGCTTTTATCAGATTTTTGCAGGGTTACATATAACCTGAGGCCATGCTAAATAAACCACTACCGGCGGGGCAGATGCTGCAGTTCAGTTCCTCTCTTAGGTTCATTACTCCGTTCTGGATTTCAGCGGTGGGATGAAGGTTTCATCCCACTAACCACAGCTGATTGACAGGAATTTTAAAGAACTTAGAAGTCTAGGTGAGGACAGACACCTCGTGCCAGTAGCCAATCAAAAGGAGATCAGTTAAAGCCCAGTTGAGCTGAGAGTTTTAGGATGCAGTGCTGTGCACAACCTGATTATAGTGGAACCGAATTAGCGGATGCAAACTCAGCTCTTTACTTGAACTGCTTTCTAATTATTAGAAAATAAATATAAATTAGATTTGATTCCAGTCATATCGTATCCAATGCAACAAGGACAAATGAAAAACATTTATTGGCAGGACCAATGACATCATGAAAATAATTTAAATATTGCATCGTATATACACTACTGTATAAGTCAACCATTTATTCCAGTGATGGAAAAGCTGAATTTTTCAAGCGTTACATCTACTTCAGAAATTGATTTAATATGCTGATTTGGTGCTCAAAAAACATTATCATCACAGATAAAAAAAATTGTGATAATATTATTCATAGTTCTTTGATGAACAGGAAGTTCAAAAGAACAGCATCTTTTTTTACTTTCGATTGAATCCATGCTTACAAAATAAATCTTACCAACCCTACAGTTTTGAACCGTAACACATGCATATTATATAATATATACCGCATTTTCCCGCATATAACCCGCGGGTTATACCAGATTTTACAAACTCCGAAGGGGGTGCGGGTTATATAAGGGTGCGGGCTATATTACACCTTTTTGCACGTAATAATATTTCAATATATTTGTTACGTCCCGAAGGACGTAATTTTTTTTTTGCGGTATTTTCTTTCTGTTTTTCTTTCTTGCGAGGGTTGTTGTCTCTGGTGCTTGCACTATCACTCTGACAGCTGTCGCTGATTGGCTGTCTGACCTGTCAATCATGCAAGAAGACGTGATTGGCTGTGCTGCATGAGGGCGGGCTCTTCTCATCTCATCCGATGAGCAACACCCGTAGAATCGCTTCTTAAGGGACATGCTGCTGCACAGCGGGAGAGACTGCTTTTTCTTTTGATTCTGACTTGTGTTTGTTTTCTTATTGTTTGAATTTCGCGCACATGCACTGTGTACCGAGCCTGAACAGTTATGGATAACTGACGTCATGCGAGCAACATTCAAAATTCGAAATTTGAACACACAAAAAAAAAAAGTTCATAAATCTATGGGTGCGGGTTATATAAGGGTGCAGGCTATATAAGGGTGCGGGTTATCTGCGTCTGCGGGATAATACGGTATATATATATGTTATACTGAAAACACCTGAGCTTTACAATTTGAATGCTATATGTTTTTAATGACATTGAAGGCAATTTTAAGTGAGCATTATGTCAGCTGAAGTGAACTTGTACAGATCCTCTGCTCAGCATGTTAGGAGCAGTGAATGCTGTGAATCAGTACGCAGCTAAACCGTGGGACTCAGCATTTGTCACCCATTATCAAGCTCGAAGCGGTTTTCGGCCACTGTCCTCGCTTCAAGACTAGGACAAATCACACGGCCTGTAGGAGCTACAGACGTAAGCCATTCTGACATCTGGGTTACAAAAGTCACATCCCTGATATTGGGAAAATATTTTTGTTTTTAAATGATTTCATAATAACTGACATCATTAGCACTGGCAGTTTAAGTGCGGTTTAAACTGTATGATTGAATTCGGTTACTGTCAGTCAAAGACAAGGATTAGTTTATTTCAGCATGCATCACGGTGAGAAAACTGTTACTCTGCATCAGACAAGTGAGGTGCAATCTAATTAGGTGCCGAAGAGGGACTGACTTCACCTTCAGATTTGTAGACTTTATTATTTAAATTTTTTGCTTTTTTATGATAGAGGAACGATAAAAATTGAGATGAGCTGCAAACTGGATTAGAAGTCAGTCGTTACTTTTTTAAATGAATGTTCGCTGTCTTAGGATGTGTTTACACACAACAATGATGTACTAAAAACAGATGACAACGTTGTCAAACAATCCCCCTTCACACAGATCTGTATAATGCATGCCAGTCACGCGTGCGCATGACTTCATCATTTTCACAAATTCACGTTGTTGTTTACATGCAGACATCGCTTTCAAAACCTTGCACTTTGAAATCCATTTTAAAAAGTTTGCGTTTTCAGGCCCCCATAACACTATTGTAATGTAAGTGAAAAGCTAAAACCCACAAAACATTTTCCATTTTCGGTTGAAAATGGTGTTGTGTAAAACTTTATTGTGCATAATTTAGTTACATGCAATTACAATTAAAACTTGCTCCAGGCGTTAGCGATATAACCAAATTCTTAATTCACAATATGAGAAAAATTGTCATTTAACAACAACAATATTAAATCAAGCTATAGTTATTTTGTCTCAAATTAAAAATAAGAACAAAGAAGCTCATTACAAACAATAGGAAAAATACAATATAACAAAAATATGAATTAAATACATTTTTCAGGTACATTCGACATATAGTTAGTATAGAATTGTAATAATCAAATTGCATTGTTTGCATAGTCTTCTTAGTAAAGCTAAAAAGTTATTTTCTTTTTGAGTTTGTTTTCACTGCTTCTTGTGCTTGACCCCTTTTTGTAACACCGAGCAAGTCTCAAATTTGCGATCGCTGTCGATGCAGCTTTTCGTGCGCACACTTTGACACTGTGCCAGTCAGCAAGAGCAACTTATAACCTTATTCATGCATTTCATCACTCTGAAGTATCAATAGAGCTATACATTTACATACTGTAATATACACAACATAGCAAAATCGATAACGATAGAAATGTTATTTCAGGTGGTGCACTAATTTGGATGGGTTAAATGCAGAAGACAAATTGAGAGCATGGGTTCCCATCACTTTCACTATATTTACACCATCATATTGACCAGCCCTGTACTCCACCTCTGAAACAGGCTTTTCTGGCAATGTCATGAATCTCTCTTGCTTTTCACTTTTCACAATTCAATCAGTTCCCTCTGCATAAAATCAAGTCTTTCTCTGCATTTTTTCTCAGTGAACAGTTGTTGAATTACAAACTTTTGGCAGCATCCACAAGACATGATAGACAGACATTGTTTATTATGAACCTGCCGTGCAAAATCTGCCACTGAGCTTGTCAATTCACATGTGTGTTGAGGAGTGTTTACATTTATGCATTTATCCAAAGCGACTTACATTGCATTCAAGATACACATTAACATTCTAATCAGTTCTTGCTTTCCCTGGGGATCGAACCCATGACCTTAACGTTGCAAACACCAAACTGCACTACTGTTTGAGCTAAAGCAAAGCCCTTCATAATGGGGTGGAAAAAAGGTGATTGACTCTCTTTGGGGAATGTAATGGCGCATCAGGCCCTGTGTTGGCACCCATCACATCCGGCCCTTGGCATAAGTGGCACGGTGTGAATTGTCACAGCTACAATACAAATATAAATGTGACAAAAGTGACAAAGTAGGAACTGGCCAAATTAGCATCAGCACAGCAAGACCTCAACAGAAGAGCAGTATTGATTTTGGAAAGCAAAAAAAGGACATTAATGATGTTAAAAGACAGATGCACACAGGGACATTCACATGGAGGCTAGGAGAAGAAGAGGCTGCAGTGTCACAGGGAACGGGAATGAAATATTCAGAGAGCATGTGGTTTATCCAGCACAGCAGTTCGAAAACATAGCTATGTTTTTACCCAAAGTTTTGAATTTAAGTTATGCGCAAAATTGGACTATCGTATTTGCGAATCAAGCACTATTTCCATCCAGTGAGCCGAAGAAAACAAAATCGTCACTTCCTGACACTCAATATCACTAAGAAAAATGGAAGATGCTGCAATTGGAGAGGCCACTGCATATTATAATTTAGTATATCATAAATTACTTGCGCCTCAGAGCGCGCAGACCAAACGCAATAAAGTCATGTTGTTTGGGAATGCAGTCGTGTAAGACAGTTCTGGCAGGTAATTACACTAAAACACTTTTCAGAATGAGCAAAGCAACATTTTCACTGCTTGTTCCAGTTATTTATTATATATAGATTTGTAATGATTTTATATTTGTTTAATTATATCCTCACATAAATGAATTTTAGGTACACAGTCAGTCATGCACCATTTTTAAATGATATATTTCTTCTGTAATTGTAATTGGAGCTAAATGGTTTTCTCCATGATTTTCTCCGAAGGCCACTGAAAGAGTGGGAATCACTAGCTATGTTTCCATCCAGCTATTTTTATGCGCTTTTTTGGAATATTGCATAAAACTTTTAAGCATCGCATATATAAAATGTAATGCACAAAATAAAATGAATGTAATTACAACATCTATATATGTTAAGGAGTCCCCGTCCAATCTGGGGGAAAAATGCAGTAAGAGTGATACAATAAAACATCCAAAAAGGTATCTTTCCCCTCTCCCTTTCACCTTCCATCTTCATCCCTCCTGCTAATTACTAGAACTAGCTGACCTTCCCAGTATCCTAGTTTCCCAGCTACGTTATCATTCAGTAAACTCCACAGAGACGCAGGAAATGTGGAGGCAATTTATTTCTGCCCCATTCCATACCCAGCCAGGAGCAGCTGCCCCCTCCCGGGCTTTTCCATCAGTAAAAATAAATGTAAGGTCAAAAATGACGAAGGTATGCGCACATCCGTGTATGTGTTTTGGCAGTAATATGCATGTTAATTCAGGTCACGTTAGATGTCATATCACAATTGCATGTCACTCCACAGCAGTGGTGACCTTACCAGCAAATTAGTTTTTATATAATTCAGCTGCTAAAAGAAATTACTATTAGACCACCTAGAGACATATGTTAATAGTCATTACTGGCGAGATGACGCTATATACTGTCACAGTAGAAACGTGTGCGTTTTTGCTGCAACGACAAACAATTTTGCAACAGAAACACATGGAATATCAAAAACTGAGGACGTGTCCCAGAAAAGCTTTTAAACATACAGAGACATTATTATGATAGTGACAATAAAAAGACCACAAACATACAGTATAGGATCACATTTAAACATGCCAATTAATGATTTGCATTAAGTTAACTCAAATAATTTTAATAAAACTGAGCTTGCTTGTGTAGAACGACTGCCTCTCTGGCTCATGGATCACTTTCACGCATGACTGTGAACTCCATAAATCACGGCAGACAGAATGGGACTAATTACTAGTCACCTATACAGGCATGTCCTGGCAGCGGGGGGCGGGGGGGCTGTGGCGGGAAAGGCTTTTGTGCAACACACTGAAAAGATAGCAACCCACAAAAGTGTCATGTCCGGAGAAAGATTTTTTTTTTTTAAAGTCAGGAGGTAAACAATAACATGCATGTGGAGGGTAAAACACATTACTGAGAATGATCCATGTGAGTCTGTTCAGTGTAAATAATCCGTAATGTATGGTCTGCAACCAATATTGGCTAAATATAAGAGAAACATAACAATTTTCTGGAATTGTCCGTGGGCAAACTCTGTTACTCATTTTCCAGTGATCATGACCGCATGTTGCCATTTGCAACCTGTTTTATTGACATAACGTGATGCGTGTCAAAGTAATAAAACAGGACATTCAGTAAAATAAAACAGTAGGAAAGGACTTGATTTTGTCTACCAGGAATTGATTAGATCTTGTAAACTGGTTGATATACACTGCCGTTTTAATATATGGGGTCAGTAAGGGTACATTCACACTTGTAGTTTGCTAAGTTTGGTCCAGACATCCCCAAAAAAAAACATTTAGTCCTGGTTTGCTTAGCATTCACATTGGCATTTTAGCAACGAACCTAAAGGCATATGATCTACATGTTCGGATGGCAGCGTTCACACTTATTCAAATGAACCGTACTAACAGAACAAAGGCAGGATATGTTTTAATTGAAACAAACACGGCAAGATTTTTAGGTACACTTTTTGATTAGGTCAACTTTAGACATTTTACTAACTTTACACTCACCTAAAGGATTATTAGGAACACCTGTTCAATTTATCATTAATACAATTATCTAATCAACCAATCACATGGCAGTTGCTTCAATGCATTCAAGGGTTGGTTCTGGTCTAGACAATCTCTTGAACTCCAAACTGAATGTCAGAACAGAATGGAAAAGAAAGGTGATTTAAGTTGGTGCCAGACGGGCCGGTCTGAGTATTTCACAATCTGCCCAGTTTCTGGGATTTTCACGCACAACTATTTCTAGGGTTTACAAAGAATGGTGTGAAAATTGAAAAACATCCAGTATGCGGCAGTCCTGTGGGAGAAAATGCCTTGTTGATGCTAGAGGTCAGAGGAGAATGGGCCAACTGATTCAAGCTGATAGAAGAGCAACTTTGACTGAAATAACCGCTCGTTACAACCGAGGTGTGCAGCAAAGCATTTGTGAAGCCACAACATGCACAACCTTGACGCGGATGGGCTACAACAGCAGAAGACCTCACCGGGTACCACTCATCTCCACTACAAATAGGAAAAAGAGGCTACCATTTGCACGAGCTCACCAAAATTGGACAGTTGAAGACTAGAAAAATGTTGCCTGGTCTGATGAGTCTCGATTTCTGTTGAGACATTGAATTTAGAGTCAGAATTTAGCGTAAACAGAATGAGAACATGGATCCATCATGCCTTGTTACCACTGTGCAGGCTGGTGGTGGTGGTGTAATGGTGGGGGGGATGTTTTCTTGGCACACTTTAGGCCCCTTAGTGCCAGTTGGGCATCGTTTAAATGCCACGGCCTACCTGAGCACTGTTTCTGACCATGTCTATCCCTTTATGACCACCATGTACCCGTCCTTTGATGCTACTTCCAGCAGGATAATGCACCATGTCACAAAGCTGGAATCATTTCAAATTGGTTTCCTGAACATGACAATGAGTTCACTGCACTAAAATGGCCCCACACAGTCTCCAGATCTCAACCCAATAGAGCATCTTTGGGATGTGGTGGAACGGGAGCTTCGTGCCCTGGATGTGCATCCCACAAATCTCCATCAACTGCAAGATGCTATCCTATCCATATGGGCCAACATTTCTAAAGAATGCTTTCAGCACCTTGTTGAATCAATGCCACGTAAAATTAAGGCAGTTCTGAAGGCAAAAGGGGGTCAAACACAGTATTAGTATGCTGTTCCTAATAATCCTTTAGGTGAGTGTAAGTAACTTTGGAAGTCGACTAACTCTCATTATCATGCAACTTTATGTCAACTAAGTATTATTAGACTGCTAGATTAGAGTTTGAATTAGTAGAACAAGTTGACATGTTTCAAAGTTATATACAGCAAGTAGAATGTCTGTTGGGAGATCATCACAATAAAGTGTTAGCAGATACGAATACTCATACTCTAATGAGAATTAGTTGACATGTAGTTGCAAAGTTACTTGTACTGTAGTAGTTTTTTTTTCAAGGCTGCATTTATTTGATAAAAAATACAGTGGAAACAGTAATATTGTGAAATATTATTACAATTCTAAATAACTGTTTTCTTTAATAACATATTTAAAAATTAAATTTATTCCTGTGGAGCAAAGCGGTTTTCCGCATCATTACTCCAGTTTTCAGTGTCACATGATCCTTCCAAAATCATTCTAATAAGCTGATTTGCTGCTCAAGAAACATTTATTATTATTATCATCATCATCAACGTTGAAACAGTTGTGCGGTTTAAGGCAACATATTTGTATTGTTACTGGTATGCAACTACTTATCTGCAGACAGACATCATTCTACAAGATAACAATCTACTCAGTTCTCACCAAGAAGTTTGATTCCTGACATAAACCTGTGACTTAAAACATTACAATTCTCACGCTATCTCCAATTCTCCAGGGTATCAACAGGGTATCAAATGGATCCAGGAAAAGAAGGCAACTAGAGACATCATATTTATCAAACCATCCTATGACAGACAGGAGAAGCGATCTGTAAACCTGCTTGAAAACAAACCTTATTTTTGCAATTCCACTGAGGGATTCCAGCGGTGCAGATATTACACATTTCAACTTTAAGAAAATGACTTATTCTTGTTGACCTTGAACAACCCCAAACTGCTCCAGCATTTCCTTTAAAGACATCTAAGATGTTCTTGTTAACCTTGTATAATCATTAGTAGAGGTGGGGAGGTTAAATGCTGAGCAGATAATCATTTCTCTCAGGATTTTACAGCAGGTCTTCTGTAGCAGCAGAATGCAGTTGATTGAGATTTTATGAGTGTGATTAACATGGATATTAAATACACTGCAATACAGAAGGGAAACACTTTGATTGTGCTTCTCCACACTCATTGAGAAAGCAAGTGCACATCACCAGTTACTATATTAATAACAGAGACAGCAGGTATAATAACAGCCCTGTGAACATTTGAGAAGCTGCGGTTAACAATTTTGTGCTGAGCAGGAGAACAATCTCAAAGTTAGATTAAGCAGCTCTCTTTACTTTCAAAAATTGCACCTAAGATTTCCATAATTTCCATTTAAACATACTAGAAACTCTTGCAAGAAGAAAGGATATGTAGGAATAATGAAGTGCAGAAGGACGTGTGTAAAGACGTTTGGAAGTACGGAAAGAAAGAAGGAAGTGCAGAAGGAAGGAAGGACATGTGTAAAGACGTTTGGAAGTACAGAAAGAAAGAAGGAAGTGCAGAAGGAAGGAAGGAAGGACGTGTGTAAAGACGTTTGGAAGTATCGAGAGAAGGATGGAAGTGCAGAAGGAAGGACGTGTGTAAAGACGTTTGGAAGTACAGAAAGAAAGAAGGAAGTGCAGAAGGAAGGATGTGTGTAAAGATGTTTGGAAGTGCAGAAGGAAGGAAGGATGTGTGTAAAGACGTTTGGAAGTACGGAAAGAAAGAAGGAAGTGCAGAAGGAAGGAATGACATGTGTAAAGACGTTTGGAAGTACGGAAAGAAAGAAGGAAGTGCAGAAGGAAGGAAGGACATGTGTAAAGACGTTTGGAAGTACGGAAAGAAAGAAGGAAGTGCAGAAGGAAGGAATGACATGTGTAAAGACGTTTGGAAGTACGGAAAGAAAGAAGGAAGTGCAGAAGGAAGGAAGGACATGTGTAAAGACGTTTGGAAGTACGGAAAGAAAGAAGGAAGTGCAGAAGGAAGGAAGGACGTGTGTAAAGACGTTTGGAAGTACGGAAAGAAAGAAGGAAGTGCAGAAGGAAGGACGTGTGTAAAGACGTTTGGAAGTACGGAAAGAAAGAAGGAAGTGCAGAAGGAAGGACGTGTGTAAAGACGTTTGGAAGTATTGAGAGAAGGATGGAAGTGCAGAAGGAAGGATGTGTGTAAAGACGTTTGGAAGTACAGAAGGAAATACAGGAGGAAAAAGGGAAGAAAGAGAAAAACTAACATGTGCTCTATTCTACGTCTGCATATGCTTGCTTATCATCATTGCGGTAAAATGTATCACTGTGTGGACACCTAGAACAAAGATGGACTAATATACGTTTATGAAAAGAACCCAGGAAATGTCAAACTTAAGAAATTCCCAAGATGCCTTAAGCCTACGTTTTGTGCTTTCCAACGCATGACGCAAATTCACGCAATACTGCCGAACAAATTAGTCTTGATGAGAAAAGGACATAAGTGCTCTATTAATTATACAGGTAGACCACACTTCAGTGAGAATATCTGAGGAGCCACACATACTGCCTTATGTTCAGAGAGAGAGAGAGAGAGAGAGAGAGAGAGAGAGATAAAAGGTCAAATTTCCAAAGGCTCTGGCTACATTTAACCACTTAAGTTTGGTTGAGATGATGGATAAACATCGCGTTTTTGACCAACACTGGATTAAGGAGGGCAGACATATTCAACTGTTTTGCATTCCCATTTAGGACATGTTTTTATATTTTTACAATTATGAATGAACAAAAGGTTGCTCAAAGACACAAAGGCCAGAGCTTAAAGTCAGTATAAAGCCCTTTAGGTTGCATATATTATGAGGCTTACTGTAGAATTACAAATATGAGAGGATTATTTAGTACAAGGACAAATGCAAAAATATGGCATCAAACTGAAAGACGCTCATTGAAATCCAAACCTGTATTACCGGTGTACCTATACACTGCCATTCGTATTGCTTCGCAAACATTTAAATCATTTAAATCAATAGCAATGAAAATGTCTGATGTTGAACAGTAAAGAACTACGAAATCATGTTGATAATAAAACAATATTGGACATTCAATTTCATTCATAACATTACCCTAATATTACTCATACATACGCACACACAAACACATATACCCACATTTCTCTAGATAGATAGATAGATAGAGAACATGTAATGAATGTTTTTCCCCTGTTATTTAAGATTTAAAATAAATAAATAAATCACCCCTGAGACCAAATTATTGGGTCAGCGATGAATCTTTCATATTGGTTTAATCAATTGAGTGATTAATTAAATTGGGAAGATCCGATTCAAACTACTCAAACACTTCTACTTCCCAAAATGACAAGGATTCAAGAATATCAATTTAAACTGTTCGTTCACAAAGCTGTCCTTCAGTTTCTTGGACTATACTATATATATGAATCATATGGACAGTACGAGTATAATACGAGTCAAATGACTTTATGATTTCAAGTTCTTTGTAACGGCTTGATATCGCCCGGAGGATACAATACAGTGCAGGACATTCTTCATCTTTACTTTAAAACAGAATAAAGCAGATTTTCATCACTGTATGAGGATGAGCTTTCATTCCTGACTCAACTAACCCTTTAAAGCAGCGTTCATATCTGTTACAAGGCGAAACATAGTTCGCAATCAGCGTTACCGGCGAAGACGAAACAAATGACAGTTGAAAATACTTTAACGTTTCGAACAGGTAATGGGAAAGTGTTTAAACAAACTTATTAATTAAACACGCTCTGGCTACGAAAATAAATGAAGAAAGACAAGCCGAAAACATTCATAAAATCACACACATGAGCTGAAATATCAAAAGCTTAAATGCTTTAAGTTGTTTTTCAATCACTACCACGAAGTTGGAGCGGTTGTCAATATTGAAGCTGTCAAACGCATTTGTGTGTATTTTCTCCTGAGGTTGACGTACCTGAGCAGCTGATGTTTACAGGTGAAGTTGATCACTCGGACTGTGAGGCGATGCGCCGCGTCCTGACTCAACTTTACCAATCCTACTATGGTGATAACTAGGTGAGAAATATTCACCACCAGCCGTCGCCATTGGCAGCTTCCTGAGCAACGTCACCTGGAACTTATTAATATTCACCAACAGCGTTTTGTCATTGGAGGGTTTGCCAGAACGTCAGCGTGATGGAATTAATATTCAAAGATCAAGCCTTCGCTATTGGATGGTAACCGCGCGACGTCAGCACTGTTCGAGTAATATTCACACATAGACGTCGCCATAGTATTTGTGTATTATTCGTTCATTTTCGCGTTGGGAATCTCCACGCATGCTCATCCCGATACCTCAAGAGCAGCGCTTACCTGAGAGCACATACTGTATGTCCTACTTTCACTGACTGTACACTCCATTCCTCTCTTTCTCCCTATGGGAAGAAATTACTTTGCAATTATAAATTATGCCAATAAAAATGGCCCTGAAAGGTTTCTCTTCTTGCATAATGAAGTCTTAAGAAAATAGCTATTGTTTGTTTATCCTCAAAGGAGATTAAAAAAGTATTTTTATTTGTTTTACATTTACACGCATGCATTTAGCAGATGCTTTTTTCCACAACAACTTGCATAAAATGCATAAAAAACTAACAACTAGACAATCAAACAAGCTAGCCAACAACATAATATTTTAAAAGTACATTTTCATATGATTTTATCAGGAGCGTGATAAAGGGAAGCAGTGATGATCCATGTGACAAAGATAAAACATAACAAACAAATATAATAAACACAAAATATAATAAAATGTGACATTAAAAAGCATATAAACCACTAGATTTTCTAAAGTAACACTTGCCTCCCCTGAGCCCATTGACTTTTAACAGACCACCTCAAGCCTGGAGTGGGTTTGGTAATGGGGGGAATTGAGAACGAATGGGAAAATGTCACGTGAGAGGAGGCAATGCCTCCATCGCCCTATAATTGGATATGATTGGTTTGCCCAATAAATTCCACCTCGTTTTTGAGTCTTCCAAGTTCGCAAACCAGTCTGAATGAACAAAACGGTGGCGTTAATTAAAAAAGCAGTGATATCTAACTGCCTGAGTTATGACACATCAAAATCAAACTTGAAATGGCCTGAAAAAATAGACAACTGTAAAGAACAATCTAACTTAAGAATATAAGATATATTCCTTACATTTTAGTTGCTTTGGGATAAATGTTAACATGCTCAAAACACTATTTTGATTAGATGAATACTTGGTACTAATGAATAGAACATTCAATGAATAGATCGTTCATGTAAAAATGCAAAATAGAAGTGTAACCGAGACATACATTTTCATTTGACTTGTAAAAAATATTGAGGACTTTACCTCCTCATTTCAGAACATTCTAGCTTGCTTGATAATATGGATATAAACTTATACATCAACCCTTACAGAACTAGGTCAATATTGTACAGAATGGAAAGATATGGATAGAGCTATGAATAACTGTAACCCAAGAATGAACTAATAAAAGCAATGCCTCTCACACTTTAAGCTTGAATAATGTTAAAGATGTCTGCTGTGGCGAGACGGCGAGCCAGAACGTATAGACCCCTAATTGCACGCTACGGTAATAGTGAACTACAAAAATTCTATTTTAGAATTTAAAAACAGGGTTTGAGGAAGCACCCACACGGAACTCCACCCGTTCCTTCACTTCCTGTGGTGACGTTGGGCAGAGCTTCCATTCATGGGGTATTTTCTTTACAGGCATTCCTAGAACTGCCCATTCTCCCACCAACAGCCATCAGCATGAAATGTAGCAGTCGGAGGCAGTTCAGAGTGGTGGGTCTAAATCAATTTCCACATGAATACTCCTAAATACAAACATGCATGCACAGATATTAGTGGAGATGGATACAGCCATCTTAAGTGCACCAGATGTTGATGTCAAGCCTGTCCAGTGTGTCCCAGGAATGAGTCGGGTCTGATGAAAGCTGCTATTCCCACATCCCTTAATGTGCTCGACTATCTCACCTCATTTCTCAGGTTGTGAACTATGAATAGATACTATAATGTCGATAGAACAGAAGATCAGAAGCATGGTCTTGCTTAATACCACTAAATGAAAAATGAAATGTTATTGTAGCTTCAACAGTTGAGCATGCCGCTAACAACGCCAAGGTCACAGGGAATTTCCAGGGAATGCATAAACTGATCAGATGGAAACATTAAATGCAATGCAAGCCGCTTTAAAGCATCAGCCAAAAGCATAAATGTGAAAATAAAGAACCACATGTAGCAAAAAAAAAAAAAAAGTGATTCCTGAGTCAGGCATGCAAATTGGCAGTTAGCTGTGAATGGAAGGGGTTTGTTTCCAACGAGATTTGCTTCTGTCTTGTGTAACCAAAGTGTAAAATTCCTGCCGAGTTGCTGGTGACGAAGGAGCTGGGGACTGTGACAGTGTGGTGTCGAAGGAGTTGGAAATAACAGGTCTATCTATTGCCTCACTGATAATGAAACGGGCAAGCTTTTCCTTCCAGAGCTCTCTTCCGATTCTCTTGGAAAGAGAATTAAGTCATTTTACTCTGATAGGGTCAAGAGGCTGTCTCAAGCAGAAAACAGTGATAAACAAGGTATTTAAGCACAGACAAAATCATTAATGTCACTGAGGTACTTGAGTAGTAACAGATTGTTATTCTCTTTTAAAGAAGATCTCACTCACAAAACCTTTGGATCTCGGTCTTGATTCTCCCAAAACTTAAAACAAGAATATTACAAATTGCTTGTTTCATTTTATTACATTTGTTTTAATGCAAATTAAGCACCTTTTCCCCCAAAGACAATCAACAAAAAGAGAATGATTTTGCAGGTGGTGGACATAGACAATTGTTCTCTCATTCTTCCTGACTGATTTGTCTTTAGTTTTGTTAGGGTTATTGTCAGTGTCTGCAGCATGAAGCAGTGCCAACAACCCGATCAGGTTGCACAGGCAGTCCTGCTCCTCCAGGATGACACATCTACACGTGCCGTTGCAAGGAGGTTTGGTGAGTCTCCAAGCAGCTTCAAGAGCATGTAGAAGATACTAGGAGACCGGCTGTTGCATGAGAATAACTGGACAGGGATGTAGAAGGGCCGGATCAGTATTTGCTGCTTTATGCGAGGAGGAACAGGAACAAGTACTGCCAGAGCCCTAAACAACTACCTTCAGCAGGATACTGGTGTACGCGTTTCTGACCAAACTGTCAGAAACAGACTTCATGAGGCCTGACATACTCTAGTGGGACCTGTGCTCACAGCTCAGCTCCATGCAACTCGAGCAGAATTCAAGTCAGCCATTGGTGCTCCGTTCTCTTAATGGACGAGAGGAGGTTCACACCTTATGCTGTTGCATTGTCTCTGGGTTCCTCCTGGTGTAAGATAATGCAAAACATCACAAATGTGGCTAGAGTATGTCGGCAGTTTTTAGATAATGAAGGAAATGATGCCATTTACTGGCCGTCACTTTCCCCAGTCGCGAATCCAATTGAGAATCTCTGGGTCATTATTTATCAGAACATCATGTATCTGAAGTGACCAAGTAACACCACAGAGCATCCAGGAGCTTCACTGATGCCCTGATTCAGGTCTGGGAAGAGATCCACCAGACGTTGTCTTCAGTGCGTACAGACACATGGACGCCGAACAAACGATTGACTGACTTCATGAGTTGCTGTGATGAATTTCATGCAAGCTGGATTAGCCTGTAACTTCAGTTCCTTGCATTGATTTTTGATTCAGGCATTTTGAATTCAGCCTTCAGTGTGTTGATGATTTGGGTTTCCATTGACTACTGTCACAATTTTTGTTCTTAAATTATAGAATGTATATAACAAATTTCAAATTGAATATTTCATACTTTGAGATGTCTAAACTTTTACACACTTTGTGTGATTTAAGTTGTCCCTTAGATTTTTGAACATTGTGTGTGTGCATATACACACACACACAGAGTACGAGATTTTAATCGTCCTTCCTCTTTAAATTGACTGTCAGCTCTCAATTGATGACCTTTAATTCATATGCGATACGCTGCTTTACAATCCCAGTGGGCTTGTCCTGTGTCCCATTAACATCAGCTACAAAGAAAAGGGTTGTTTCTATATCAAGCTTCACTTATGCAGTCTAGGCTGTTCCCCCTGAAGGTCACGGCAGATGAGAATCCTGTTGGGCAGCACGGCAGAAATCAGTGAAAGCCAAGTAGATTCATGACCAATGACGGGCATGCTGTTTGAAACAAATCCATTTCAGTGCATCTGAAATGAGACGTGACAGAAATTGCACGTGTATTACACTAAGCACAACACCGAACGTCATGTGTATCACTGACGTGTATGTGTTACTTGAGCTCTATCACTAACATGAGCAAGGAATCGAGATGGAAAACCTCTTGAAAATCAGAACAGTCCAAAACACCAAACTAAAAATACTTTGGTGTTTGGACCGAATTGGCTTACATTTTTCAATCAAAGGAACCAACATTCAACGTCACCAAGATTTAACAAAACATTACATTTTCCATTTAAAATAAGTATTTTTCTTTGGTCAATATTTCCAAGCAATGCAGCAAACCACTGATATTAACCAATTAACTGAAGTAACAAATTAAATCAAATCAACTTTTTAAAAAAAACGCCCTATTTGATTAAGGATGCAGATATTAACATTAATTAAAATGACTGAAAATATTAGAAATATTAAGCAGCATTAAAAAATATTAAACTGCTTTCAATACTGATAAGAAATGTTTCTTGAGAAGCAAATCAGAATATTATAATGATTTTGCATAAAAAAAGACATTTTAAATCAATTAATTAAAAAATATATATATTTCACAATTTAATTTTGACCGATTTTTTATTTAATTTTGGGAATTTCTTTTAAGAACAAAAAATATATATACCGTACTGTATATTATAATAAATCTTGATATTTTCTTAATTGTTTTTATCATTCATACGCAGCTTCAATAAATCACAGTAAACCGTTTAAATTCATAGCAAATGTTATCTTTAATCTTGCTTTTCCCCAATTACTTCCAAAACGACATCAAAAATACAATTGGGATACATAAAATACAAAATATTGTCGAACAGCCCAATCTAACTGCTAAAATTGTTTCAGGAACACCATACACATCATCAGAGTGTGTACAGTACATTTCAATGACTGCTGAAAAACTCGATGCTTTACTGTATATCAACGTAAAGGCTAAGCAAAAGCGCACAGGTGAAAGCCACAGTGAACGAGGAACGGCTCAAAGGAGTACATGACTACCATAATCGTGTCTTCTTCAGGCGCCTATCTGCGTCTCCTCGGCGAGCTCTCCCTGCTCCTCTCGTCTTTCCTCCGGTCAGAATGTCTGTTCTCTTTGTCCGCCCTCTCCAAGCCGTTCCGGTACGAGTCCCTAGAGTCGATCTCTTTGCGGCTCCTCTCTCGTGACTTTGACCTGTCCCGGCTCCGCCGCACAGGCTCCTTTTCTCGGCTCTGCCGTCTATCTTTGTCCTTGTCTGCTCGGGAGCTGTTTTTGCCATCGTCCTTGTGCCTGCGTGAATCCGGTTGTCTGTCCTCGTAGTCCTGAGCGTGCCTGTGAAGCTGCTGCTCCTTATGTCCTCTTCCACGCTCCGGTTCTCCTCGTTGTCGAGCAGGGGGCGACTCGTCCCCTTGTCCCCGGCGGCGAGAATCTCTGTGGGGTTTGTCAGGTCCACGGCGGTCCTCGTTGTTCCCTTCTTCCCGGCGGTTCTCGTGCCTCTTGCTGGGCCGCTCCTCTAGAGGAGATCGCTGGTTTGCTGCCTTGCTGGAGCTGGACTTCTTGTTCTTATCCTTCTTCTTGCCTGAGGCCTTCTTGCGCCTTGAGTCAGAGTCTGTGAAGGGAGAGAAGAATTTCAGAAGCATGTCAGGATCGAATCAAAAGTGATGTATTCAGCTTGGAGGAGCTCATTCAGTGACATGAAATGGGAAAGGAATCAGTAGAGTTCAGTTCCACTATGATTGCACGCTACGTTTGAAATAAGAGAAAGTCAATATAAACTAAGAGTTTATAAAAATAAGGGCAAGAACTAATACAAAAAAATAGATGCATATCTGTCAAAGGGGTTAATCTATGGATTTAAAATTGTGTAATTCACTTTGTGAATTCAAGAAAATGTTTAAAAACAAGGTGGTAAATTAATTCAATGTGTATAATTTTTTATTTGTATTATAGTATCTGAAATGTGTACCTTGTTTAGTTTTTTCTTTTTTTCTTTCTTTTCTCTTGTCTTATATTAATTTATATCTGTGAAAAAGTGACGTAAAGTGAAAAGGGTCGGCTTAATAAGCAGAGGCTTCAGCCTACACCTTTTTCGGTTATTAGGTATAGCTTCAATTTTTGAGTGATTATGAGTGATTATCTGTGACGACCGAAATAAAATCTTATGTTAAGTCACGATGCAACAGAAATAGCAACATTTCCAAGTGTTATGAAAATTTGATTAGAAACTACACGGTGAAAAATCATTTTAGAAAAATGAAATGCATGAATCATTCATATTAATATCAATGACATGCATTTAGAAATCAGGGTGAATTTCCGTTTAAGGACATTAAACAGTGGCAGTTCAAAACAACTCCATGAGTGAGTGAGACAATTCAAACTGATAAATGGAGATTATGGATTTGTATCAGATTCATTTTAACAAATCAGTTTAGAGTCATTTGTTAACGATTCATGCGATTTAAAGAACCTGCAGCGCTACATTTTCTATAAAGGAATTAAAATCAAACCACTAAAACGCATTAAAATCAGCATGAAACGGTATTGTATTTTCTTCCCTATTGTGACGTATATCCGAGTGAAACGGCTTCTGGAATGAGAACAATGTAGGCTGAGAACTGATGGCATCCTTCAGGAATTGATTGGATTGTCGGAAGTGGAGTTAAAGTGAACCAGATCTGAACTCCATTGAGACGTACGTCATGAAGAAAACTGACGTCGCTTTGAGGGAGAGGGGAGGTTAACATTTAATGTATAATAAACGCTGCAACATTCTGGGAAAAAAACAAGAATTGTCAATTTTGAGTTCATGGTGACTTTAAACGCGTTTATGCATGTACATGTCTGAGGGAACCGCAAGCATGTCTTCCATGAAAAGCAGCAATAAACATCAATTAACATTCATTAAACGGTAGCAGAGGAGACGAGAGGCCTGACATCACATCTAGTCTAAAAATGTAACTTCATTAACAGCCTCAAGAACAAATTGCAGCACTTGAATGGCTGCGACTCTCAGACTCCTGCCAGAATCTGTCTGTTCTCAAATCTAATTATAATCTTTTAACACATTGCTGAAGCCATAAAAAGTATCTATTTGTATGCAGATTGGGAGGGGAAGTGTTTGTTCACCTTTTTCCTATGCCACATGACGCTTTGTGCAAATTATGGGAGTAATTTCCGTTAAACTGTAAACAATAAGCAAAAAGTTCACTATGAATGCAATAAGCAGATTTTTTAAAATTGGGTAAAATGAGATGACATTATAATCAACTCACACAAAAAAATTACTACCAAAGACCACGCATAACCACTGATTATTTCTGCAGCATTATTACAAACATGTTAAAAATCACTGTAGTAATATATGTCTGTATTATGAAACGCATAGCCTTAATCAAAAATGTAAATTAACCGGAACATTTGAGTGATTTCTGTCATTGTGACAGAGTAAATATTGCATTTACCTGTTTTTAGATACATTCCATAGGGATTAAAAGTGAAAACGGGAGACACGTTTACATTTTAAAAGCATCCGCGTGAAAACGTACCTGGAAAGAGGCATGAGGATTTGCGGAGAAGAAAACGAGAGATTCTTAGTGGATTCCAATGAATTATTAATGCGATATATCTAATTAAATCAGTAGAGCAGACCACAAACGCACAGTATATGTTGTCATTTTTCATACTGTTACGGCAGAATACAAAGGAAAACAAGATAATCAGTAGGGAAACGAATGAAGCTACTGAAAAGAGCTGTACCCATAGATATGCTTGTCATACAATACAATCTGTGACCAAATCTGAACATTACAACATGAAGGAAATTTTACACCTCATTCAGTCAAACTGACAGATAAGGATGTGTCACGCAACCTTATGCTTTGAAATTATTTTAGTCTTTTTGAGTGAAACTTCCCCAAGCTGGAAGTGCCATTCATAATCTAAAATGCAGTAGGCTCGTTAGGAAAAAGGTGGATAACAGTGCCATAATTCAAAAGAAACTATTTATGAGCAATTCCTGGCTGGGATGAGGATATTTCTGCCATGGAAAGTCAATTTATGAAACAAATCAAGGTTTTAATTAAAGGTTAAAGATGTTATAACTTGTATTTTATGAATATATTGCACTCATAAAAAAAAAGTTATAGTTGATGAAAAATTTTAGAGCTATGAAAAGCCTGTAAACTCTAAAAAGCCCTGATTTTTCCCTAGGTTTTCCATAACCACAGGGATCCTACAGAGCTGAACCTTGAAGGATTCTTATATCTAGATGTTATGTGATGGGATCTACAAAGTGGGAACTCCTACAGTCCTGAAGTCCAGGCTTGTGATCATCGGGCCTCAGGAAGGGAGGGGGGAAACGCTCCATAACAAGCTGAATAATTAAGCAAGAAAAACAGGCAAACACAAAACTGATCGCATGTCAAGTCCAAACACTAACGGCAAGAAGAATAAGCCACTGAGTCGAAGTTGTCCGTGCTCTTGTTCATTATGAGAATTGTCAAATAAAGTCCGCAATTCAAAGCTTTCAATCCAAAGCAAACCAAAAAAAGGGACATTTAGTCATGGTATGATAACGCTACTTACAATTCAGGAGGGAATTGTAAGTATGGCAGTATGGCTTAGTTCGACTGTGACACTGCACATTAATTATAATATATGCGCTGCTGATTTCACTGACGATGAAACACTGTATCACAAGCTCCATACGTGTAAAACACAGCCAAAGCATGAAGAAAAAATAAACTAGACAATTTCTTCATTTTCAAATGCAAAACCATGACGAAAATAGTTTTGTAATTTTACAGTGTAAAATAAAAATATTTAAAATTTTATCAAATTCTCAAATATTTTACAACATTATATATATACAGAAAAACATATGAAGATATGTTGTGTTTTTACCCTGTTTACTTTATGGCTGAAAGAGGTTCTTAGAAAAAGCTTGTGAATACCCCCATTTTTTTAGTTAATAGCATTTCAACCCTAAAATTCAAATAAAAAGTCTTCAGAGTAAGATGTCATTGTTCAGATTTTATTTTCTATGCAGATGGACTCCTCCTTAAAATAAATGGATACAATTCACCTAATTCTAGAATGATTACTTCTTTCCAAATAGCTATTCTTGTAATCTCAAGAAAACTCCTGTTTTCTCACATCAAATATCCTAATTGTAAGGAACATTTAACTAGTTTATTCTATTGTAGTAATAATCAATTTTCATCAACGATTCCATAAATAAGTTCTCCAAAAATAGCAAATGATTTTAGGGAGAAAAGGCCCCTTTTCATAGTAAACTGACGAGTGTTTTGGTACCTGACGTGTTGTCACTGCTAGAGGAGGAGTCAGAGTCGCTGGACGAGTCCGAGTCACTACCGCTGCTGTCACTGTCAGATGAGGAATCTGAAGAAGAGGAGGAGTCTGAAGAGGATGAGGAGGAAGAATCAGACGACTCCACGTCCTGATTCTGGGTCATGATCATTTTAGGAGCATTCTTCAGATGTTCTCTCAGCTCATCCCTGAAAGAAAAAGAAAAGCGTCTGATGAGCATTAGATCATAATAATTAAAGCCATGAGATGATTCACAGGATCTTACGTCAGTCCTCCAAGGCCGATAGATGTGAAGAAATTAATGGCAAATCTTGTGTTCCTTGGATTATCACGTGGGAACAAACCCTCAAAGAAAGGCTGAAGAGTCCTGAGGAATGAACAAATGAAACGGTCCATTATAAAGTTTATCTATTAATTTTATTCAAATGAAACCTCACAGTACACAAAGAAAAGTGCTTACATGTCCTTCAGTCTCTCATTGAGTTTTGGCAAACCCATGTAAGCGCAAAGTTCCTGGAACAAAATCTTCACAAAGATTCGACTGGAGGACGTCGTTGTGTCTTCACTCATTTTAACGCATTCAAGGACCTGAGAGAAAGCGGTTTTACTGCATCAGGAAACCAATAATATGTCCAACCGTATTGATGTGTTGTTACCCGACACATAATTACAGCTTGCAGGAAGCATTCATTTATAAGCCGTGTGTAAAAGCTGATGTGGTGAATGTAAAAAAGGGAGAAGTAAAAGTAACTCACACTCCATGGAACAGAGTCTGTGTAGAGGAGATGAGCAAACATTCGAGCAACGTTACGAAGTTTGTTGGTTTCAAGACGGTGGATGGTTTCATACTGCTCCTGGAAGATGGCCTCAAAACTCTCCATGTATTCCTTCTTCAAGAGGCAAAATCTCTACATAAAAGATGAAAATATCAGAAGAGAAAAAAAACGAACAATCTTTTGCCATCTCTAACCCTAAACTCCACATTATCGGCTGGTAAAATGACTGAGGTGCCCTTGAGCAAGGTACCTAACCCCCAATTGCTCCATGGGCACTGATTGGCTGCCCATTGCTCCAAGGGTGTGTGTGCGCGCTTACTACTCCTAATGTGTGCAATGGATGGGTTAAATGAAGAGGACAAATTTAGAGAACATCTTACCATACTGGGCCTTTATGCGTCACTTTCACTGAACAATATCAAATTAAACTAACCAATAAATAAAGAAAATGGCTTTCAAACAGTAGAGTGTAGCGCCTGCAACACCTAAATCATGGGTTCGAGTCCCAAGGAAAGAAAGAACTGATATTAATATCAACGTGTTCCGTGAACGCAATCCAAGTCGCTTTGGATAAATGATGCATAAATGTAAATGTAAAGATGAAACGGCAATAAAACTAAAACAAAACAACAAAAAGCTTTCAAAAATTATAAATAAATCTAAACAAATTAATATCTACAAACTTTTTAGTAAAAACAAACTAAATGAAAACCATTTTAAAAGTTGTAATTAAATTAAACAATAAGAAATAAAATGTTTCATCTTTTAATTGTGGTACTTTAACATCATGTTAACAGAGGGAAAGACAGGCTCACCCCAGCTAGGAGACCAAAGAACTTCTCGTATGTTCTCTGCTGGGCACAACAGTCCAGGATCATGTTGCACAGCTCTTTCTGTGGGAGGGAAACAGATGCACATGAGAAGAAGAAAAAATCTCAAACAGACAGCATCAGCTGCACCAGAGCATCAGCTGTTTGCACTTCAAGAAACAAAGTGAAGGTGTGGAGCTGATCATCTATTCCCAGCACTTCTACACTAATGTCTATTGATTTCATAACCTCGGATTTTCACCAAGGAGTTTAGGATTCTGAGACAGGCAGACAAGCTCCTAATCAATTTAATAAATTATACCTGAACGCATTAGATGTGATGATCTAAAAACAGTTCTGGTAAAATCTCAAGGCTTAGCTGGATACCTGAAACAGTGGACTAGGATGCTTCGTAAAAAGGAAAAACATAATAATAAAGCGATCACATCTGACAGATCTGAACTTTTAAACGTTTTAGATTTAATTTTACAGTGACAGTTCACCCAAAAATAAAAATGTCCATACAAATCAAGCAGTTTATTCCAAATTTTCTGAGGAGACCATCACTTCATATGATAAACAGATTTAATTTAGGCTTTTATTGTTCTGTCCAATATTTAGCCAGCGCTGGGTTGCCAAATAACCCAGAAATGGTTGTTTTTAACCCAGCATATATGGGTGGACTAAGGTTTTGTATGGCTGTAAACAAAAATAAATTCACATCAAGCGGTTCTTTGACTTCAATGTATACCAGACGTGATTATGCTTATACCACAATCCTTTGCCAGCATGGTATTTTTTTATTCACACTTTTAAGGAGCAATGACGCATTAAATAAATTGATCAAAAAGTGACCCCTTGTTTGTAACATACATTATAAATGTATGCACTACTACAAATAAATGATGAAAACATTGAAACATTCATTTATGAAGTGTACATCTGAGCACACGCACACTTTTGAGGGGTAATAATGTAAAAGGCGTTTACATGCATGTTTATTGTGATTAAAATCAGTGTATGCCACAGTTTAATATGAGTATGCGAGCCTATCAAAAGCCTAAATCCATAGAAAACTGTGGCAAGTTCAAGATTCTTGGAACAATACTACAGTACTATGAAAACGCTTAAGCATTTATGGACAAAAAGGTTGTAATGTGAGAATAATTTCAAAAATAATACTGTAAACTGGTATCAAGATCAATTTAATATTTTACATGACCACCTTTTCATCTTTACCTTTAGATATGACCACCAAAACATATTTTCCAAGGCATACATGCACCGCATGCAAGGTTGTTTAAAACATTTAGGGCAGAAACGTCAAAAATGTCTACAATGACAGAGAGGGTGCAGAGAAAACCTACAGTGGAGAGACTCACTGAGGTGATGTCAGGTAATTCTCTGAAATCCCTTAGCAAGCCCTTCCTCATGCCTGGACTTGATGTGATCCTACCTACAGATGCTCATTCCACACCTCACAGGAATCAGGAAGGATTCTACGCTCCAAACAGCCATTTAGCTTTTCCAACTCCACACCTGCGGCTCAGCTGAGCTCCACGGCCCCTCTTACACAGTAGGTGCATCATCTCATCTTACTGCAACACTTCTCTACTTATACCCTATAACACTCCATAAGCCTATTGATTTCATCATTTACCTCATATATTCACCAGGGAGCTCAAAGTAGGCATGCTTGTGATCAATTTACAAATGAAACCCCCAACAGGCTGCAGTCTGGCACCAAAATAAAGTTGAAGCTGAGGTCTTAAACATCACCTGTGAACGAAACCAGTGTACTGATCATTTCCTACCCTGATGAGATCATTTCTGACTCTTCTAAGAGGTGCCAAATGTGACAGTAAGGTGTTCAGATCACAGGACAGTTTGAGAGCGAGTGCGGTGCAGAAAGGTGGCTTAGCCCTCTAACACTAGTCTCTCATGTATTAAATACAGTGGAACCTGGTTATGTCGACGGCCTCGGGGATTGCAAAAAAGCGTCGAGATAACCAAAAGCCAATATGGCGATTTGTTTGATGAAGCGATCGGCATGTTATAAAAATGTACATATGTTTATGTTGGGAATATACCTTTAAGATGGCGTATTAGTTTTTGTGTGAGGAGAGAGATGGCCGCTTTACTGCTGACTGTTATTTAAAACTGTTTTATTTGTGATGTTTGTCAGTCTTTTCCTTTTCCTGGTTTGTACTTGCGTTCTTTACATCTTTGAGAAGAGTGTGAAACCCATCTATAAAGCTCGTCATCTGGGCAGTCGTCAACCACTCTGACAGCCAGTGCAAGATTTACCAGTATATGATAAAAACCACCTTCGATTCTCGATACAAATCGAGATAACCAATGTTAAGTGGTGACTTTGTCCCTCTTTTGTGCTCGAGATATCAGAGTTTGGCGACAAAAATAAATAAATCGACATAACCGATAAGAAAATGCTAGACAAATGGGGAGTTTGGTGGTTCCACTTCAAAAAACATCAACTTAATAGGGTTGGCGAGTTAACCGAGCTCGAGATAAGTGAACTCCACTGTACGTACGCATGTGTGTGTGTATATATATATATATATATATATATATATATATATATATATAATTTTTTTTTTTCAGGGAGCTGAAATCATACAGGCTGTATGATTTCTTTGTATAAAGTTTGGGTTGCATTGTCATTTTTGGACATTGACAGAGACTTGATTAGTTTACATTTATGTTGAATTTATGTGTTGTATGGCAAAGTTCATTCCATTCTTTAAAAACTTTTTCCAAGAAGTCTCTTATGATCACAAAGGCTGCATTTGGTTGCAATAAAAACAGTAATGTTGTAATTTATTCCTATCAAGGCAAAGCTACATTTTCAGCACCATTACTCCAGTGTCACATGATCCTTCAGAAATCATTCTAATATGACGATTTGCCGTTTATAAAACATTTTTATATCATAAATGTTGATATTTGTGAAAACTAACAGCTTTTTCAGATTTCTGATTCTTTTTTGATGAAAAGAAGGTTTAAAAGAACAGCATTTATTTGAATAAAGTTTTTAAAATGTTACCGTCACATTTGATCAATTTAATGTAACGTAGCTGAACAAAAAGTATTAATTTCTTAATTTTTTTTTTAAACTTACTGAGCTCACATTTCCAAACAAATGTCAAAAGCATCTCAGAAATTGGTAATAGAGTTGACTGCATAGATTCCAGTTCTAAAAGAAATGGTTCTAATGGTTCTACGCTTCTCTGACTCAGCCAATACCTGTTCCTCATGTATGAACAGGGAAATCCCTGTTAATTAAACCGCTCTCTGACACTGGCAGGATTACTGTGCAGCAGAGCAAGCAGGAGCACAAATCCAAGCATTAGCATCATTAGCATCACCCCTGTTGCCTCAAGGAGAAAAACCATGGTGGCGCTTGAGAGATTCTATCAAGAGAGAGAGGTCAGGTAAATATTTTCAGCCCAAAGGGCCGGAATCCCATAGTGATGGTGATCCTTCCCACGTATGAAACCAGATGGATTACATGCTCAAAACAGCCATTTTAGCACCTGCGGCCCAGTCAAGCTCCCGCTCGCCCTCGCCGTAAGTGCAACGTCTCATCAGACTCCACTTTGCTTTGACACATTATAGCTAGAGGAACTAAAAACTGATAGATGGATTGTGATTGACACAAAGCTTTTCCCTCAGGATTTAATTTTTAAAGAGCGATATGAGATGAAGAGCGCGCAGGAGAGCGTCCATGATGTGAAATCTGTAATCGTGCACAGCAAGACTGTTGCCACAGACGACCGGCCATCTGCTCTGTAAAGACTGATGGAAAAGAAACGATGAAATGCCATTAACGTTTATTAAAGCAGCAGAACAAGAAGAACAAAGAAACAAATGAAGGGCTTTAACCATTTGAAATAACTTCAAAACCACGCCAGCCTATTACGTTTCCTCTGAAGAAAAATTGGCAGTGCTGTCAGATCGAACAAACAGCACAAGGACTGAAACCCAGACAATCAATAACCACTTACCTGCACAACACAATAAAACTTCTATATCGAGAGCAAAAAAATCTCTTATCACTTCTATTCTCTTGCTAAAACCTCGAAAACTACCCTGCTGGACTGAATCACTGGCACACGTGGGATACTGAGTGAACAGACAGAGCAGCGTTCCCCAAGTGCAGTGGGCTCAGCATGATGACCCTATTTCTGCGTGGATGAGTACGGCCATCTCCCTCTGTGGGACAGGCAAAGAAAGTCATGCTGAAGATCTGCCCTGTAAAGAACGAGCTGGAGGACTCAATCAACTTCAACGGAAGAGCCCTGTGCAAAAGAAGTGTATTTCTTATTATTCCCATTTCGTATGTGGAATATACTCCACACATGCTAAACAAATATTGCAAACGATCTCAAAGATGTCAAAAGCACCAGTGCCAGATCGCTCAAAAAAGCATTATGACACCAGGTTTTTGAATGGTAACGGTAGTAACAACTCGATTTGGTTCCCGATATTTTAACAAATTTCTCTGCCAAAAGAATTTCTTATTTGCATCAGCATGTTCACATTCATTTTGGTGTGGTATGGAAAATTGTGAAATTGGTTTTGGTATCATTAGTGCTCATGCGACTAACTATTAGTTCGGGGCCAGTATGTGTTTTTTTTATTTTTTTTTAACAAAATAATCCTCTCTCAAATAAATGCTGTCCTTGAACTTTCCATGAATGAAGTGACACCGTTTCCACAATAAATATTAAGCAGTACAACTGTTTAACACTAATAAGAAATGTTTCTTGAGCACAATATACAGAAGGAGCATGTGAAGACTAGAGTAAAGCAACCAAAACATTTTACTGCTTGACAAAGTAATAACTCAATACAAAATAATAAAGTTACTAATACACATGCACATTATTTTTTATGAAATTAATGCTGCCTTGGTGATCACCTCTTTCAAAAACAATCATACTCACCCCAAACTTATAAACAGTATTGTGACTCCCGAAGTATTTTGAGTTGTGTAAAGGGGTGTGTTCAAACCCTTAGCATCCGTATGAGCACCAATAAGATTGAACATATATTGAGTTAACCTCATATTGACCTTGTCCCTCACAACTTAAATTGTTAAAGGGAGTTACAGTTAAAATGGTGTTGTTCCAAACCTTTATGAATTTCTTTCTTCTGCTGAACACGAGATATTTTCAAGAATGTCAGTAACCAGACAGTTGACAGGAACCCATTGAATTTCATAGCGTTTTTGTTTTTGGGTAAATCAACTTTGTTAGCCATATTCAAAATATCTTTTGCTTTTAGCAGAAGAAAGAAATTCATACAAGTTTGGAACAACTTGAGGGTGAATAAATGACTATTTTCAAACTATCGGTTTAAAGTTGAAATGTTCTATCACTTTTCCAAGTGACTAGACTTTCATTTTCACCAGAGATAAAATAAAATGGGTAACAGAACACCACAGAAATTTGAGAATGGGCTCTTGTAACTTACAACCACCAACAGTCAATCAACCACAACTATATACTGTTTTTTCATAAAAACATAATAATTAGGAAACACTTTACAATAAGGTTAAATTAGCTAACATTAGTTACCTGCATTAGTTCTGGAAAATTCTGGTAAAGCATTTACTAACGTTAACATTTAATGATAAATTATTAAAATCTAACTTTGTTAATATCGTTATACAAAGATACTGTAAGAAATGTATTGCTCGTTGTGAGTTAATGGTAATGGAGTAACTTAAGTTAACTAACGGGACCTTATTGTAACGTGTAAAGAATTTAGTTCTCTATAAGCATCATGAGACTCAACATTGTCCTGATTAAAAACAAACAAACAAAAAACAGACTTGATCTAGAGATAATCTGAGGCAATTATACTAAACGAAAAAAGACCACAGAGGAAAGATAGTTATAAATACTACAAGAAACCCCAAATAAACAAAAATGAACGGTCAACCACATCCCTCTGCTCTTAATGGATTCTCACTCAAAGTGACAAAGGCAATGGCAGCAGAAGCCCTGTGAAATTAATCATCATTCGATTAGCGTCTCATGCAGCTGAATTATCCATCCGCTAACAGAACGCAGTTGTGATTCAGCCCGATGCACTCGATCCATACGTTTGTACTCCATTCGGCTGAGGCGGGCGGAGGCAGAAATGTGGCTGAATAATGAACAGGCCATCTGTGAAGTCCCATGATTCATTCCGCACTTGTGATGTGTTTATTGCTCACAAGACTAATAATCTCGCCATCAAATCCGCTGCCAGACAGCGGCTGCTCCGCATCAATTGTCATTGCCTTTGCTAATTATCACTTGAACCTCGTTGAAAGTTTGCGCTAGGAAACATCTTACAATCTTCTTTTGAAGGGGAAACTTTGATGTGTCGACATGGAAATGAGACTGGATGTAATGTTTTCAATCCTTTCAGACCTCAACATTTCAATGTAAACATCGACACAGCAAGTTAAACCATTTATATTTTCACACGCCAGGCTTTGGCCTTCACTTTTCCGAGGGTGAAGTATTAAATGATCCCTATAAACTGAAGGCTGAATAACAGTGAATCATCTCAGCTCTATGAACCTCAGACAGAGAAGACAGGATATTTAAGGTGGGAATAATAATGAGGCTTCCTAGTTTTTAAAACCCATGTTTTTTAGTAGTTAGTTGGAAAGATATACACTACTGTTTAAAGGTTTGCGATCAGTAAGATTTAAATTGATCAAAAAGTAGCAGTTAATAATATTAGAAGATATTTCCATTTCAAATAAATGCTGTTCTTTTGAACTTTCTATTCAAAAACTAATGAAAAAATATCATGTTTTACACAAAAATAAGCAGCACAGCTGTTTTCAACGTTGATAATAATAAGAAATGTGTCTTGAGCGGCAAATCAGCACATTAAAATTATTTCTAAAGGATCATGTGACCCTGCAGACTGAAAACACAGCCTTGCACTACAGGAATAAATTACATTTTAAATATATTGCAACAAAGCAGTTAATTGTTATTTTTGATCAAATAAAAAAGAAACTTACAGTTGCGTCAAATTAAAAAAAACGATCTTTGTTCGGTGTGTTCTCCAACTAATTCCCAGACCCATTCTGCTCTGATTTTAGAGCAACTTATGCAGATAGAAAACCTTGTAAATACACATTACACTCACTGATAACTGAAGCATACAGTTAAACAAATTGGACAAATCGTTTTTAAACGCACAAGGGACAAAGTATGTGCAGAACTTTGGGAATGATGAAAGTTTTGAATGCAAATCAGTTCTATATGCATCTTTGGCTCTGTAATGCTGTTGTGAATGTCTTGTGTGGAAACTAGAAACCAAACGCGTGGTAGACTTCTTAACGCAGACTATAAACAATCTCCACCCTAACCAGAAACACCAGCCAATCAGCAGCAGCTGTACGGAATTTAAAGAACATTCCACTTTTTATAGCAACATGCAAAAGCTAATGACCACATCTAAAGGGATTTTTGAAAAATGGAACGGTTCTTCCTTATCTTATTAAACAACAGGAAACGTTCACCATAAATGTTCAGCTTGAATTACAGCTATGAAGGTTGGGCAAATTGGATGTTTTGGTTCGAGTTTCTTACAATCAATGAATGTCCACTAGAATTAGTGAAAATAAATCTAATTCACTAATTATAAATACATTTATATAGAGCATATTTACTCCACATCTCTCCATGCCTTACAAGACTTCATACCATGACTTTTGCAAGCCTGGAAAACCGAATTCCTTTATTTTTCCAGGTTTTCCATGACAGTGGGAACACTGCATTTAGGAGCAAAGCCAGATCACTAGGCAGAAACCGCAATAACCAACGACTCAAGGACGGTTTATTCTGGTATGACAACTCAGGAGGGACAAAACGCAAGGACGTGAACCCGTGTGTGTGAAAGAAACGGCGCATACCGCAATGTTAAAACAAGATCTAAATGAGGGACTGCATTTGTTGCGTCTCATTAAAGGTCTTTAAAGATAAATGCCTTACAGTTCATCACTCATACGATTAAAAAGAAATCAAGCTATAAGAAATCAGGCCAAAATTACACATTTGTTACATTATATGTAAATATTATTGCGACTCCTATAAATGTGTACATTTAATTGGCTGAACGAAACCCTAGCCAAACTTTCAAATTCCCTGTTTCAGATGTCTACTTCCAATAATAACTTATTTATCAAACAGTGATGTTAAGGAAACCAGAGTAGTTGACATGTTTCCTCATGCTGCACAGACACTGGGGGTTTGAGGGAGGCTCAGGTGTGTGTGTGTGTGTGTGTGTGTGATGACGCAGAGGACTGTGGTAGGTCTGGATGTGAGCCATGTTCTGCCAGTCCTGGCTTCAGAGAGAGAGATCTGAGAACGACCCACCACCAACAAACTGGCAAACACGAGCACTTCCTTGCAATGAGGTAATCATTTACAAACATTTTGATTTTTGATTTAAAGCACTTATAGGCTGCATTATCAGCTCAATAAAACCATTGAAAATTTGCTTAGTGCTTTTTCTGTGTAAACCAGCATAAAACTAAATCTGATTTTAAGTAATTTTGACAATATCTATGACATTATAAAGAAGAAAATAGTCAAATAAGACTTATTTATATAGTATGAATACAAGTCTGAATATAAACAGCAAAATCAAACATCAACCTCAACTCAATTTTCTTGGTTTCTTTATACAAAGCAAATAGAAAATAGAAAAATAGCAAATAGCAAGCAAATCAAACAAACTGAGAACACTACTTTATCGTGCTGATAATGTGGACATAATTTGTGGGTGGGACATTCCCCCACCACTTTTTGAAACATCTTGAGGCAAGGATGTATCTAATACAAAGAAAACATTTGAACTAGCAGAATATCAATTTCCTTTGTTTGTGTTAAATATGAGAACGGAAGGTGTGTGTGTTTTATTTAAATCACGGCGAGTGCTTGTTGCCACTTCAGTGGCAGAAGGCAAAAGTGTTCTCTTGGGGCTCGCGCACACACTTCACACACACACACAATCTTCACACAAACAAGCACTTCAATTTACCACATTAACTCTGTTCCGAAGACTCCCTATTAATTCTGGTGAAATCATAAAACAAAAAGCAAACATGTCCCTGCTCTTGATATAAAATCACTGGTTTTAATGAGAAAAAATTAGCCAACCCTTTATTTTGATGGTGACTTTTGAACATTGTTGACTTTAAGTAACATTGCACCTATGTGTCATCTAACTCTCATTAGATTATTAGTAGACTGTCTGCTTTGTATCTGCTAACATTAAATTTAAAACATTGGCAAAGGATGTGAAAAACCCAACTATTGGCACCAACGAAAAACAAACAAATAAACGTATTTTTGAGCCAAAGACATCTCGGATTAATTTGGAGATGATAGTAGTGATGTCACCCACAGCACAGCTGACATATGTTTGCATGCTGGGGAGCGAGAAGAAGCCTCTCCCCCCTGACCTGCTCCAAAGCCTGTGTACAGGGCTGGAACGAAGCGATAAAGACGACATTTGTAGGATGCTACCCATGTTACACAATCTCCCTCAGGCCTGCAAACACAATGTTTCCATCTTGTGCACCTCACTGGCTCTTTTCTCATATGGCCAAAAGCAGCAGATGTGGTGGTGGGTGGGGGGGGGGGGGGGGGGGTGAGGGGGGCTCGATTCTATTTCGGGACTTTTTACAATCCCATCTTATTTGATACAGTTCGTCCTTAGTGGAAGTCATTTCAAAAAGAGGCAAAAAACACAATTATCCCTGCCGTAAATGTTGTTGACGTTGCATATATGCTCTGGGGACAACATAAAGACTTATCTGTTACTGCACCAGCTAAACAGGACAGTCCATATTTAGAATATGAAGGCAGAGTGGACCCAGGGGATCGAATCCGGTTATCCACATCTCTCTTAAAAGGTCAAACAGACTGATTAACAGGCGGAGAGCCAAGAAAGCCAATGTGTTCATAGTAGAGCTTGAATATATAGCCAAAACCCATCTATCTCAATATTCATAAGACAATTGATATATAACGCGATACTCAAGTATTTGCTCTGAAATGGAGTGATATTTTTTCATTAAACAGATGGAACGTAACACTGCTCCATTGCAACTAGAGGTGGGAAGGGGGGAAAAAATCCTGTATTTTGACTGAAACAGACCTATTTTTCAGTAGAAGAAAACTCACTTACTGTCAGGCAGCAGCTTTCAAATGCTCACGCATCCTTTGTGAAGAGCACTCGCGGCTGTGCGCAGCTCCGTGTGAGAGGTTAAATGCACGTGTATGTCAAAATGCTTTTATGGCACGAAATTAATGTAAACAGTCAGTTAAGACTTAAGGGATTTAACATACACAAAACATCTGATATGCTAAAATAAGTCCGTGCATTAGTGAGAAAGCACTATAACCTATTATATCTGCCATATATATATATATATATATATATATATATATATATATATATATATATATATATATATATATATATATATATAGATATAGAGAGAGAGAGAGAGAGAGAGAGAGGAGAGAGAGAGAGAGAGAGAGAGGAGAGAGAGAGAGAGAGAGAGAGAGAGAGAGAGAGAGAGAGAGAGAGAGAGAGAGAGAGAGAGAGAGAGAGAGAGAGAGAGAGAGAAGAGAGAGAGAGAGAGAGGAGAGAGAGAGAGAGAGAGAGAGAGAGAGAGAGAGAGAGAGAGAGGAGAGAGAGAGAGAGGAGAGAGGAGAGAGAGAGAGAGAGAGAGAGAGAGAGAGAGAGAGAGAGGAGAGAGAGAGAGAGTGTAACTATCTGCTGGTGTTGCTTTTTGGACAGTGTTACATTACGATGATTTGTGATATTTCAAATGTCACAAATTTCACAAACGTCACACGTAATTATTTGCAGTTTTTTGTTATTTTGGGTCTATGGTAGCGATCAAAATAGAGCGATCACCTTTTGAAAGTAACTTGGCACTCTCGAATAACGATTATACGGATTGAATCATTATGCCAGTAGTTGGTGGATCATTCATTGAATCATTCAAGAGATTTGTTCAAAAATGCTGATTCATGTAATGAAAAGTGAAGTATTTATGAGTCAAAACAGCGACAGCAAATATATCCACCTCAAACAAAGAGCTGCGATTGCTAAACCTGTAACCACAGACACCAATGCTAAAACGCAAAAAAACAAAAAGTGACACGATTTCATGAAAAAAATTGTCGTGATTGTGAATTTCCGACTTAACCAAATAACCATAACCAAACCCTAGTCCAGCACTTATGCCATCAAACCAATGAGCTACAGGCAATGAATTCCACTTTTGATTCTGGAGACATTTGATCAGTTAAAACAGGAGGGAACACCCAGCTACCATTAGCCAAAACTGCTTTTTTCCCACTGCGAAACAGCAAAACAAGGATATTAAAATGACAAATGCTTCCCAAGTGACCACAAAGGCACAAATTACCTCAGAGACATAAAACAAATATTTAGATGAAGTTAAAAGCTTCCGATAAACAGCTGTGTGCAGGGACACGGAAAGCAACACAGATCTGCTGGATTTTAGACAACAGAAGCATTTATTTACGTACCGTCTGGCTCTCAGGGAAATCCATTTTTATCAACTTGTGGGCGCATTCTTCGAAGTCCAAGCTGTGAAGAAAAAAACATGAAAATGTCACCTTCTGCATCTAAAGTGCTAATGAAATTTACCACTTCGAGTTTAACCACATTCCATGACATGCATATCATTTTAATATATTACATGCAACTGCAGCACATAATAAATCAAATGTAATATGTTAAAGAAGAACCTGGCCATTAAAATTAAGCACAACCATCACAGCACCAGAGGCCATCATCTGTTGAAGGTTAACAAGGTTAACACCATGGTCAGAATAATAATAAAGTCCTAAAACCCAAAAGGATGTATAAAATATGTTCACTCTAAGGAGAAATTAGCTTTCTATCTAAAGCAGCCCGACCCTTTTGCCTGTTGACTCTCCAGAGCTTCATTTAAGGTCAGTTCAAGATTCTCTCGCTTTAAACATTGGCACAAAATAAAAAAATTATAATTAATAAACAGAAGCTATGTTAAAAGATACAGTAAATCTTACCGAAATCCTCATGTAATGCCTCATATAATCGTTCAATCAGTCTTTCAACCACATAAAGACATCAGTAAATCAGCTTGTAATTAATGTCACATTATATTTACTTGATAAGAATAAACTAAACTCCAAAAAAAAGAGCATTTCGTTAAATAAATGCACCTGATTGAATATTCATTACATATTTTTCACCATTCTTCATAATGTACAGTGCCTCAAGATACGAAAGGCTCAACTTACGAAAAATCCAAGTTACGAAAGCAAAGACGAAAAATGTTACTGCTCTACATACGAAAAGTTTAAGATACGAAAGGTTTCTGAAAGTCCGAGATTCGCCCCATAACAATTTTGAAACTCGCGCTGCACGCTGCCATCTTAGTTATAGTAGACTCGCCACCATCCTCCTGCTCTCCCATTGGTTCCTGATGCTAGCCAAGCCATGAGATCCTTCTCTCTAATTGGACAGCATCCCTCGCATCATGCATCTTCTATACGTACGTGCTGGCGTGCTTTAGCTCAGCCACTCCGCACCCGAAACTTTACTTTATCTGCCGTTTGTCCTCCTCCTCCTCTGCCGCCACTTTCGGAGATAGCCTCACTCGAAAGGTAAGCTTCGACATTTTACGTTATTTTGTTGTTTATAGGTCAATTTAGCTTTATTATGAAATTTAATGGGGTGTTTTTGGAGGGCTTGGAACGGATTAGCCATTTTACATGTAAAATGTGTTCCAAGATACGAAAAACTCATTATACGAAGGCCGCCTCGGAACGGATTAATTTCGTATCTCGAGGTACCACTGTATTTTAATGAATCCGTCAAGTTGTCATGCTATAAGAAATTATAATTTATTATTATAAGTTATAAACAAATCAATTAATTTTAACTTTCAATACTTTAGTAATATAGCACTAACCGTCTCCCTGTATAATTTACAGCATTAGTTAAGAGATTTTTTTTCTTGAGAAAATGTGCCGTGGACTGTACATGACATGTCTATAAATTAATCAATAATAATTAAAAGAAGAACAGACACAAGAAAACAAAATATTTTATGTATGTGCTCCACCAATTATATTTAACTCAACACTGGCATTTTAACTGACTAGGGTTTGTATTATATGTCTTTCAAGCAGACTAATGCAGTAGTCAAGCCTCACATCTCCTTCAGACATTCTGCATCTATCATTTATTTTCACAAACTGCTGACAAACACAGTCATGTGACACCCGCAGATACTCATTTCTCCTGCACGCAAACCAAAACAGCATGAGAAACAAACTCAGCTAAATGTTTTAGATTATAGAGTGGTTAAGTCTGACCAAACTAGATTTACTATGACTACTTTATTTCTGTTCTAAATAAAGTTCAGTCTGCTCTACTTCTTTACTGTTTGAATGCTGTGCCATTGCCACTTCAAAGAGCAAGGGCAGCCAAAAAGAGAGACGTGGTGGCTAGACTTGACACTACAGGTCCCATGGTGCACAGTTAGCCCCGAGGACAAAATCCATATAAATGTCACTCAACACAGTCCCAATTCACTTCAACCCAAAGACAGGACAGTTCAGCAGCACACAGAGAGTACAGTACTATACACTGCACAACACTGAATCACACAACCCTGTCAACACTGTCCTCCTCATGTCATTCCAAGACTCTAGGACTTTCTTCTGTGGATACTTTGAGAAACATCTTGTTTTTTCAGATAAACTATCCCTTTAAAAAAAATTATATATATATATTACGATATATTATGACAGATTACGACAAATTTCATTTTTGTGTTATCTTTCCCTTAAAAAAAAAAAGACTAATTACTTAAATGTTCCTGGTCACACACTATTGTTCAAAATATAAATCAGTAAGATTTTTCTGAAAATTAGTATTAGTAGAAAATTAATATTCATTAAGAATATAATAAATGTATCAAAAGTAACAGTAAAGACATTTTGTAATGTTACAAAAGATTTCTATTAAAATTATAGTAAAATTAAATTAAATGTATTTAAATAAATGCTGTTCTTTAAGGGCTTTCTATCATCAAAACATCCTGAAAAAAGTATGACAGTTTCCACAAAAATATTAAGCAGCACAACTGTTTTCAGTATTAATTAATAATAAAGGTTTCTTTTCCTCTCCTCTCTACATAAAAAGAAACCCCACTACAGGAATCACAGGGTTGTGCCACAAACCGAAAACACTTGATTTCAACAGAAAAATAGCTGGGCTAATAGAATTTCCTACTGGGTCATTCTCCGAGTGGGGGATTTGTGGGCCAAATCAGTTTCATCCCAACCCCAAAGGCAGGGTTTAGAAAAAGAGAGAGAATCATTGTAGTGCCTCCCTCTTTTATCTCTACCCTCTTTCTGCACTCAGAGCCGCACCAGGCGACCCCACACTGAGCTGTAGCAGAGTGCTGCGAGACATCAGGTTTGTTTTAAGAGGTCCGGCTGCCAGCAGGCACGTTTAAAGACATTCAGAATACCAGTCGATTCCCAGCTGCTGAAATATTTAAAAGACTTGTTACATATACAGCAACTGAGTGAATGAAGCCTCATCACAGCCGCATATTATGATTGAGCAGAGTGCACGCACTTAACTAAAAGCAGGTTAAATGAAGCTATTATGCATGCAAAGACTGTTTGTGACCGCTGCGTTCCAAACACAAAAACAGCCTCCGCTGCATCGCTGATGTGCAAGTGCTCGGCAGCCTCGAGGGGCTGTAAGGTTTAGTGCTTTCAAACAATCTCCACGAGGGAAGTCTTTTTAAAGCTTCAGGTCAAAGGAAGTGAAAAGGGGAAGCTGTGAGGCAACATTGGAGTCTAGAGCCGTAAACCCATTCATAGCGGAGCGTGACCTGGTGCCTGCTAAGGAGTCGCATGAATATTCATGTTGAATTCAACTTTTATTCAGTTTCCTTAAAGTGGAAATGAAGCCCAAGACTCAGCATTTAGAGTGTGAAGTCAGATGTTGTAATAGCATCGTTAATTTACACTTCAGGAGCAAAAATAAAACTATTTACTTAAATCAGCTGAAACTATGCTTGTGAGTGAACTGCACCAAAAACTATTTTCACGTGTCACACTTAAAAACGTACGATATAAACATTAACAAGACTATTCATTAAAATGTTTTAGTAAAAATATTGTGAATTTCAAACTCTGATTAAAAATAAATAAATAAATAAAAAGAGCATGATATAAACACTTTTAATTATTAATGTTTAAGTAAAAATATACCCAAAAAATATATATGTACCTCTATTTGTTGAAAAATAAGACATTCATCCTTGTGTTTATTGAACACAATATATGAAATATTGCTGCATATAATTTATTTTAATGGTAACACTGTGTTAAATAAGATTTGGACAATTATTGTATAAGCATTAAACTTTTAAATATAACAACCTATTAATAATATGGTAAAAATGTAAACAGCACACCATAGTACTATAAAAAGCGAGCTAATAGGCAAAAAGGTGAACAGAAACTAAAACACATACTTGTCCTTATACATTCAAAAAATTCTTAACACCTGAATATTAAAATCTGAAGCTTATATTGCACCAACCAGCAAAATCAAAATATATATCAAATATAGTCTCCCGCTCCATGCCCTAGAGGACAGTCATACTGTGAAATGGTTCTGTGATGCCGAGGGAAAAAGACTCCTGCTGTCTTCCTCCTCCTCTTCTCAATTGTTTAAACGGTTCTCAAACATTCATGATATCAAAGGATAGCTAAGTTTTTCACCACAGCCATTTCTGATCTTTGATGGCACTTTTGCTGCTCTGTCCTGGCGAAATTCAATTAAAAACAACTAATCTAAAACATTATTAATTTAATCTGCATGCTGAGGCCCTCAGAGGCTTTAGGAGCTTTGGTCTCAAAAAACAAGAAAAAAAAAACAGCCTCATCTCTTGCACATGGGATCTCAAATGAAGGCTGTTTTTCAATTCCAGCCAAAACAAGCCTTAGCACAGACTATTTCTGGTGGCTTTTAGAGCTGCTCCCATTCAGCTGATGGATGCAAGGAAGACGACAGAGTATCACTGGATCACATGACGCACCGAACAAACTCACCTTGACTGGATGGCGAGGTAAATCGTTCGGCGGAACGCGACCAAGTTCACTTCTGTCTGGTCGAAAATGGTGACTTTCTCTTGTTCTAAATAAAAAGACAAACTCAGTACAGTTCAATAGGAAAGAGCCACAAAAAAAAATTCAAACGGGATGGATGAAGTTTTTGTCAAATGATATGTCTCCCTCCAGAGGTCATTAGTACTTGTTCTTTGCAGAGTTATTTTAATTCCCAGGTTCATAGCCTTTTTAATGAAGCAATTAACAGAGCTACGCTCGTTTGATCACAGGAACGAAACAAAAGAACAGCAGAGTACTTCAATTCAGGAGCATCTAAAGACAGAAAAGTGGTCAATGTGTTTGGTGAAAAGTAGTTAATTAAAGAAAAGAAAAAAAGAAAAAAATATTTTTAGGGAGGAAAACAAAACGGAAAATTTAAACTGAAATCTGGTAATAAATGTTGTCGCACTTTAATAAAAAATTTAAATAGTACTAAATAAATATATATACACCCATATCAGGGTTATATCATCATCATAAAACAACGAAAAAACATTAACTGAAATAACATTAAATATTAAAAACAAGCTTATTTTATTTTGGCTAATCGCAAAGGCGACATTTACAATTTCCATTTAGTAAAACTAATTAAATACATTAAACAAAAGCAATTAAAACTTTATAACTAAAGTGAAAAAAAAAAAGTTATTCATTTTAAAATGTTAACAAAAACTATAATAGTTTATCAATATTCGGATGGGACTAGTTTCCTAAATGTTTGAGTTACAATTCTTATAACCCGATGTCTACATTGCTAGATGTGGGCATAACAGAAGGTCATCTGCCGTGTGTGTGCGTGTATGTGGCTCTATTCATAATTTTTTTGATTTTCGGATACCACTGATATTGAAATGAAAGAATTGGTGCACAAACGGTAGCTCAGGTAGGTTAAAAGCGCAAAAAGAATCTTTAAATTTTACACTGAGTTATACAAATTTTACAAATATTATTGAAAATAAAGGAGATAATAAAGGAGAAATATTCGGCCCCTCATGCAGTTCCATAACATCAAATCTGGCCCCCTTAAAAAATAAAAGAGATTGGACACCCCTGCCTTATGTGGTCATTTTTCTCAGTCAGAACAGCTACTTTCATGACAGAGAAACAGTTTGAGGAGAATCTTGTTGAAGTCTATATGTTTATAGCAGCTACTTGAATGAGAGATCTAAAGGCAATCGTCACCCATTGACATACTGAGGTTTGTTACGTCACAATAATGCAAAAGTCTAACAGTACATTGGATTGCCCAAGCGTCTGCATTCTTCCATAGAGTCTGTTTGTGGCCTAAAACTAAATTAAGACAGTTTTAACTGCAAGAAAGGAGGTGGAAAAAAGAAGATATTTTCCCTTTCATGCCTGAAACACAATGTGCTACATCTAGAACAGGCAGTCTCCTGATAACCATAGAGTTTTATTCAACACAAGGACCCAAGGGAACATATGAGCAGGATTATCTAGGGAAACTAATGCAAAGCATTGTCCCCAAACACCCACACTGGCATAACAACTCAGAACAAGAACAAGCCTGAATGAAAGAACAGCGCCACCAATGCTCACTCATGTAGTAACACTGAATATTAACACAATCGGGCCTATTTTTTCCAAGTATACAGTAAAGCATGTGACATGATGAATATTTTAAATAAATACCGTCTCCAGCTGCTGCCGCCTCCTCTTCATCTTCCTCATCATCATCTTCATCTCCACTGCCGCCAGCGTCATCGCCAGAATCACTGCTTCCTTCATCAAGAATTTCTGAGGAAGGAAAACAAAACGGATCAATTGCACTTTTTACACAACTTTAAATACTTTTCATTATTAAACACATGTTGGTCAGACATATGGTTAGTTGTTTTGCATTTTGGTTTACGATTTCAAATCGAGTCATTAATTTTAGTGGTGCATAAATAGCTTTAATTTAATTGATAATTCTTTTAGATTTTGAAAGTTTAGTTTGAGTACGGTTTCAGTACCATTTAAATCATTCCATACACCACACTAAAGATATAAATTAATTCAGATAATCAAGCTCAGTATAGTTAAGTTGGCTGATCTAGTGTTTAAGATTATTATTAGCAACATTTTAAACTATCTCCTTGGGCTTTCAAGCTACAAACACCAAACTCCCCCCAGACCTCAGACCTATTCTGACTCGGGTTTCTGTAGCTTTTCGAACTGATTCGACTTATGATATTCCGAAAAATTATGTTTAAAGGCGAAAATTCTCTTATGTTTTCAATGAGGGGGTGAACACTTTTGTTACATTGACTCTAAGAGAGTATTTGAGCTTCATCCACTATGTATCCGTCACTGACAAACCCTAGCAACGAACTTGAGACATGCTAGCAAACTTACTAAATCATGCTAGCAACATGCTAGTCAAAAATAAATCTTGCTAGTGACTTGCTAATTAAAACTGTCTTGCAAGTGACATGTTAATTCATACGAAATATCATTAGCGACATGCTAAGTTACGCTAAATCTTGCTAGCGACTTGCTAACTGACAAATCTTGCTAGCGACTTGCTAACTGACAAATCTTGCTAGCGACTTGCTAACTGACAAATCTTGCTAGCGACTTGCTAACTGACAAATCTTGCTAGCGACTTGCTAACTGACAAATCTTGCTAGCGACTTGCTAACTGACAAATCTTGCTAGCGACTTGCTAACTGACAAATCTTGCTAGCGACTTGCTAACTGACAAATCTTGCTAGCGACTTGCTAACTGACAAATCTTGCTAGCGACTTGCTAACTGACAAATCTTGCTAGCGACTTGCTAACTGACAAATCTTGCTAGCGACTTGCTAACTGACAAATCTTGCTAGCGACTTGCTAACTGACAAATCTTGCTAGCGACTTGCTAACTGACAAATCTTGCTAGCGACTTGCTAACTGACAAATCTTGCTAGCGACTTGCTAACTGACAAATCTTGCTAGCGACTTGCTAACTGACAAATCTTGCTAGCGACTTGCTAACTGACAAATCTTGCTAGCGACTTGCTAACTGACAAATCTTGCTAGCGACTTGCTAACTGACAAATCTTGCTAGCGACTTGCTAACTGACAAATCTTGCTAGCGACTTGCTAACTGACAAATCTTGCTAGCGACTTGCTAACTGACAAATCTTGCTAGCGACTTGCTAACTGACAAATCTTGCTAGCGACTTGCTAACTGACAAATCTTGCTAGCGACTTGCTAACTGACAAATCTTGCTAGCGACTTGCTAACTGACAAATCTTGCTAGCGACTTGCTAACTGACAAATCTTGCTAGCGACTTGCTAACTGACAAATCTTGCTAGCGACTTGCTAACTGACAAATCTTGCTAGCGACTTGCTAACTGACAAATCTTGCTAGCGACTTGCTAACTGACAAATCTTGCTAGCGACTTGCTAACTGACAAATCTTGCTAGCGACTTGCTAACTGACAAATCTTGCTAGCGACTTGCTAACTGACAAATCTTGCTAGCGACTTGCTAACTGACAAATCTTGCTAGCGACTTGCTAACTGACAAATCTTGCTAGCGACTTGCTAACTGACAAATCTTGCTAGCGACTTGCTAACTGACAAATCTTGCTAGCGACTTGCTAACTGACAAATCTTGCTAGCGACTTGCTAACTGACAAATCTTGCTAGCGACTTGCTAACTGACAAATCTTGCTAGCGACTTGCTAACTGACAAATCTTGCTAGCGACTTGCTAACTGACAAATCTTGCTAGCGACTTGCTAACTGACAAATCTTGCTAGCGACTTGCTAACTGACAAATCTTGCTAGCGACTTGCTAACTGACAAATCTTGCTAGCGACTTGCTAACTGACAAATCTTGCTAGCGACTTGCTAACTGACAAATCTTGCTAGCGACTTGCTAACTGACAAATCTTGCTAGCGACTTGCTAACTGACAAATCTTGCTAGCGACTTGCTAACTGACAAATCTTGCTAGCGACTTGCTAACTAACAAATCTTGCTAGCGACTTGCTAACTAACAAATCTTGCTAGCGACTTGCTAACTAACAAATCTTGCTAGCGACTTGCTAACTAACAAATCTTGCTAGCGACTTGCTAACTAACAAATCTTGCTAGCGACTTGCTAACTAACAAATCTTGCTAGCGACTTGCTAACTAACAAATCTTGCTAGCGACTTGCTAACTAACAAATCTTGCTAGCGACTTGCTAACTAACAAATCTTGCTAGCGACTTGCTAACTAACAAATCTTGCTAGCGACTTGCTAACTAACAAATCTTGCTAGCGACTTGCTAACTAACAAATCTTGCTAGCGACTTGCTAACTAACATAAATCTTGCTAGCGACTTGCTAACTAACATAAATCTTGCTAGCGACTTGCTAACTAACATAAATCTTGCTAGCGACTTGTTAACTAACATAAATCTTGCTAACGACTTGCTAACTAACATAAATCTTGCTAACGACTTGTTAACTAACATAAATCTGGCTAGCGACTTGCTAATTAATGCTAAAACTTGCTAGCGACATGCTAATTAATGCTAAAACTTGCTAGTGACATGCTTTTTCATGCTAATTCAAACTAACCCTAAATAAAAGCTGTTAAAACTACTTCAAACTTTTTGGCTCGGCTTTCTCAAGCCAACTTTAAAGTTTGTTGACGAATTTTACTCATCTAGTTTGTTTTTATTCAACAAAAATAACCTTGTCTATAAAACTAAGCGGTTCTGGGCTTGAACAAGTGAACAAGGCTTCATGACGATAGTCGTGACAGTTTATTTGTCTTTAATACAGACAAACAAGTTGCATTACTGTAAAGAACTTTAGTTCTGTAAAAAGTCTCAATCACTTAAAACTTCATCCTACCTGGGATTGAAAAATCATTTGAATTTGATTTAGGAAAAAGTGACAAGTGTAACACAAACACACTCTTGTCTTTGCCCAGGTCCTCTGTTGGCATCTTAGGCCATAACTACGGTATGTTCTGTCACTTTCTCCACTGCTGAAGGATTCCATTAGCTTTATTTCTCAAGCCGTAAATAGAGTAATCATCTCCGCATCCGAGAACAAGCATCTCCAATTGTTGCAATCAAGGGCCACCATTTCAGCTTCCTGTACCATATGGCCGTCTCCAGTCCGTTGTACAATTAGTACACAATTAAAATTCAAATGTGCTAGCAGAGACGGTGCATCAGAGGGCATCTCTTTTAATAGGCGATAATGAGAAGAACGAGTCATTAACTCACCCCGTTTAATTGCTTTGTACTTCTCTTCATTCTCCAGGAAGTTGGGATCCAACTTGAAGACATCTGCAAAAGGAATATTGTTGATGTAAAGCAGATATTCGTTTGCAATTACACGTTTCGCAGCAATTAAGTCAGTGCCAATGAGATGTAATCAGAGGCAATTACCCATAAAGAAAAATTTGCTGTGTATTAGTCGTATTACATAAAAAGAGCTTAATGTGATAATGGCTGTTCATGCTCCCCGAAGACATACTTGTATGGATTTTCAATTAGCACACTTTGTCTCAGAAGCCTCGGAAAAGATGCTTATCCGTAAACATCAGTACAGACAGTGGCTAAATATGAGAACTGAGAGAGCAAAAGCCTCAATTACACACAGACAGAGCAGGGACTGCAGCCTCTGGTTTGAGAGCATGCGTTCCCTGGTGGGTGGCTTTAGAGAGAAGGAAGTCATCCATTATGATCAGATTAAGGTAATTAGCTGCTAAACATGAGAAATTTAGGATTGGCAGGTTAGGTGAGTGAGGTAGTGAATCTTGCTCAATGAGGCAATGACGAAAGCAAGTTGTTTGTTTTTTTACTGGAAAAAAAAGCATGCGTTTTATCATGACTGACATTTCAGAATTAAAACTACACTACAGTTTAAACGTTTGGGGTCAGTAAGCACTTTCTACAATAAATCAATACTTTTATTTAGAAAGGATGCGTTGAACTGATCGATAGTGACAGTAAAGATATTTATAATGTTATAAAGGATTTTCATTACAAATAAATTCTGTTCTTTTGAACTTTGTATTCAAAGAATCTTGAAAAAAATTTCATTTTCAAAATTGTGTGAATATCTGAACATGTAATGTAAAAACACATGTACAACTTGAAAAATATTACGACTAAAATGATCAAAACATAGATGGAGTAGATTGAGTCCAACACCACAAAGCCTGCACAGTCCTATAGCACTTCCTGGGTCAACATTTCATTCAGTAACATTAGGCAGTTTTGATTTATATGCTGATTATTGTTGATGATCGCATTATTTTTCATACGCAATTGCTTACATATGAAATCGCTTGTTTCAGCTGCTTCTTTGCCTGTTTAGATATTGTACTTTCACACAATCCGTAATAGCACTCCCTACCAGTGTAGTATGACAGTAAAAACACGGAAATCCGTAAAAACTCAATGGCTAGAAAGCATTAAAATGTATTTGACCAAATAAATGCAACCTTCATGAACAAGAAAAACATTTTACCAAACCTAAACTTTTGAATAGCAGTAACTGAATTCATATGGCAATTTTATATATTTTACATAAAATACATTACATTAAAGTAAAAAGTATGTTATTTGAAAAAAAGAAAAGTAAAATGTAAAAAAAAAAAACTCAGTGGTCCATTTATTCCCACATCTTCCATAAAAGAAGAGAACGCTCTATTTAAACACTCTGAAATCTTACTTAAGATGTCCTCTGTGTTGTATTCGTCTTCCAGAGGAAGCATGTGTGTGAACTGGTCCTCCTCCTCCACTAGGTCAAGCCCGTCAGGGATGATGGGGTGGTCCTTGAACCCATCCTTCCTGATAGCAAACATCACCTCAATCATGTACTGTACACGTTTATCTATCTCTGACTCATGCAAGATGTTCCTCAGACGTTCAAAGATGGCTGAAAACGAAAAAAAGACACTAGATATAATGCAAGATAAAACTATCCATTCAATACTAATAGCTAAGAAAAATACTAAAGAATGTACCATTGATGCCTCGGGGAGAGACCTCTGTCAATTTAAGTCCACATTCTTTTAGAAAGCTGATGGCAACCTCCACACTGTCATCAGTGGGTCTTTCCAACAGCAGGGTTAACATCTCCAGGCACAGGACTTCATGTGCCTTTGGGACAACAACAAAAAAATGACAACAATACAGAACATTTAAAAAAACCCTACTCAACAGTCTTAACACAAATCTGTAAAAGCTCCAGGAGGACATACCACATTCTGGTTGATAAGATGAGCCACAAACTTGGACGCTGTGAGACATTGTTGCTGAAAAGATTGAAGAAAAATTATTTAAAACACTGCTCCATTTAGAAACCCACAGTCAGCTTCCTAAAGGCTTACTTTATCATTCCTCCTGTAACCTTTTCGGAAATTGAGGATAAGTCTCTTGAGGATAAGTTCTCCGATCTGAGGAAACTTGGAGTTGATGATGGCCACCACAGCAGAGTACACATGGGTGAAGATGGGAGAGGCACCCTGGGCCTGAAGAGTGGACCTGGCCAGAAGACCCCTGGAGAGAGACACACCAGGACCATTATGCGGTGCGAAGGCGGTTTGTGCATGATTTTGAGTTTTGAACGGTTCAAAATTTGTGCGTCGGTGTGCGTTATCCATGAGTCGGTGTGCGTAGTTTATGCGTTGAGTATGTGTGACTATGCGCGGGACACACGTCGGCCGTCAGAGCTTATGCGTCGGAACTGGTTCGTCACTGACAGAGCGACCATATGGACGCTATCCACGTGCAACGCAAACTCAACGCATGCGCAGTGAACTCTGTACGATCATTAGTCACGAGATAACCATGTGAAGTGGCGAATTTGTCCCTCTTTTGTGCACAAGATATTAGTGTTCGGCGACAAAATAATCGACATTAAAGAGTTGAAAATGCTAAGACAAATAGGGAGTTTGGCGGTTCCACTTCAAAAACATCAACATAATAGGGTTGGCGAGTTAACCGAGGTTGAGTTAAGTGAACTCCACTGTATTTACATTTATAATCAATTTTGTTTTTTGTCCACTGCACTTGTCACATTGCATTATGGGACTGAGAACTTGGCCAAATTAAGGTATCTTAGGAGGTAGCCCACTTCCTGAAACAGACTTCAAACTGGTATTGTACCAATGACATATTTAAACACCTATGATAGATTAGTAAAGCAGAAATTCTGTAATCTTTACCTGCCCCTCACAATATTCTCCTGCAGCAGCTCTTGAATAATGTTGGCAATGTTGGAAACGTTCACTTTGTTGATCAGACCATTGATGGACTTCTTCAGGGCTTCCCAGCTCATCCTCTGATACTCAAAACTGTGGAATTAAAAAGGAAAATGGATGAAAACCAACTAGACAGATCCCATGATGCTGTATCAATTGATGGAGACACTTTCAGCCTGTTAACACAGCAGTAATCTTGAATTTCTAATACTTGTCTTTAGTGCCCCATAATAGACCATTTTAAAGGTCAGTTAGTACAACTGTAATGGCAAGACAAAACCCTTAACGCTGTCTGTTTTCCAGTCTGTACTTCATGTTGAGGTGAGGACTTTGAGTCATACTCGACTTCACAGAGAACAGAACCCTACCCCCCCACCCCACTAATTTCCTGTCGTTAGGTGCTCTTGAGACTGATGTCTTGTCTCCATCACCTATCTTCCAGTGTCTGGCCTCAAGCACAGGGCAGAGCTTCACTCCTACTATAGATATCCCACTTCCCTGAGGGACACCTTTATATTTCCTGGCTGGTGACCTCTATTACGCTGCACGAGGAAATTTAATCGACCCCTTTATTGAATTCATGTGGATGCGTTTCCCAACATCAATAAATCACAATCTATTCTTATCACACTGTCCGAAAAGTCTTCAAATCCAATATAATTGAAGATGGATCAACAAAGACCACCTATCTTACCCAATAATCGCTCCTTATTAGAGCTGGGCAATAAATCTAAAAATTTTATTTCAGCCTTTTGACAGTGTTCAATAGTACTTATCTATTTGTTCTAAAAATGGCTTGATGACTTGATATAGGCATTTGAAGATAGTAAAAATATTTAAAAGAAATACAGGCAAAAATTCAAATAGACAAATTTTTTAATATGTACATGTAGCCAAATTGTCCCACACTGTTTTTCTTTTGAAATATTTTGTATTATAAATATCTTTACTAAAACCTTTTATCTTTTAACTTTGATTAAATGCAATCTTCCTGAATTAAGGCATTACTGAATAAAATTCAGATAATTTTGATGGGCCTTTTTGAAAATTCTGTTATCCTTTTTGAAAATTCATCTAACTCGCATTAGAAGAGTCTGCTTTCTATCTGCTAACACTCCAACAGACATTTTACTGGTTATAAGTAACTTAGCACCGATGTGTCAACTTATTCTAACCCTACCCGTACCAGTATAGTACAAACGGTCTAACGAGAGTTAGTACTCATGTCGGTCAGCAACATTACTTAATCAACCGAATGTGTTAAAGGGATCAAAATAAAGTGAAACCAAAAATGGTACAAACCCCAAACTTTTGTACAACAATATTTAAGTAGAAAATAATTATGTATGATTCAAAATAATTTACAAAAAAATTGTATTTCTCTTTAGAGCTTTGAATTGATTAATTGCAGTTGACAGTATGAAATTAATCTACTTCTAATTTAAATCTACAAAACTGCTGAGAAAAATGAAACCAACCTGCTCTTGTCAGTGATCTGAGCCTGCATCATACGCAGTTTGGCCGGTGGGATGTAAGCCCCACCGGTTCGGGTCAGGATGGGGTCCAGCACTTCCTTCCTCTTCTTCACTGGAGGCTCCTCGGTGGGAGGTTTATCATTTTTGTCTGGGGAGGCTGACCTTCCCCTCCTCCTGTGTTCCCAATCCCTCTCTCTGCTGGAGCGCCGCTCGTAACGATCCCGATCGCCATAGCGGTCTCGATCACGCTCACGCTCCCTGGATCTGACAATGTCAGAAGGGTCATTTTTGACATTGGGACGAAAAAAAACAACAACAAATCTATCAAAAAAATAAACCCCTGTTTTCCTCACCTACGACCCCTTCCGTAACGCTCTTGAGGAGAGCGAGATCTGGACCGAGATCTAGAGCGGGATCTTGACTGTGACCTCCTTTCGTCCCTGAAATAGAGACAAACAGCAAAGTTTTTAGGAAAGGAATGGAACATAGATTTTGTAAAATCAAGACTAACAAGACGTACCTCTCAGCTGAGGAGCTTCTTTGTCTGTTTTTGTTCTCATCATCAGAGGCACGCTGAAACAAACACAAAACACACATTTGTATTGGATAGTTTGTATGTACCTTAACCAGTGCTAAGAAAATGTCATAATTGATAATCAATCAATTAATGGCCAATCAATCATTTAATTAAATTATTGAAACTGATCAATGTATAAAATCATGAATTTAAATAACATGCAACACACTAGCTCTGGGTGATAATGTTATTTATTTTATATACTATTGTAGTATTTATATTCTAAATGAGCTTTCATTTTTATACTTTCAGTTATTTGAATTTTAGTTAAGTTATTTTGTCATTTGTTTTTATTAGTCACCAAAACAAGGCGTAACTTAAGAGGGGATCGTGCTTTTACGTTGGCATCACCAAAATTATGGAATGACCTCCCACAGCACATTAGACAGGCCACTTCAATGTTTCGTTTTAAATCTCTTCTAAAAACCCACCTTTTCTCCTTGGCTTTTATCACTAGAAGTTGACATTTTGTGACTTTTTTAAAATGTATTTTATTTTAATTTACTTTTTCCTGTACAGCACTTTGGTCTACTTCGGTAGTTTTAAAGTACTTTCTAAATAAAGCTTGTTGTTTTTGTTGTAGTATTATTTTATTTTTAATATTCTATTTAGCTTTCATTCTTTTTTATTTCAGTTTTAGTCATTTTAGTCCTTCAAATAAACATTTCAGTTCGTTTAAGGCACCATTTCTAACTTTTATTTAATTGAAGTTTGAGTTTTTCATTCATTTTTACATTGTTTTATTAAAGCATTATTTCAATTAACAAAAAATGCTTTAATAATTTTTATAAATTTGTTTCAAGTAGTACAATAATAACACTGCTACTGTATAGGCAGTGTTTTCTTCTTGCATGATTACATTTATGAGGACATCGACTAATCAAGAATCGATCAGTACAACCAATTATAGATAGAGTAGACGATTTGCTCTGCTAGAAATAGCAAGCTACCCTCAAACCCTCTCCAAAAGCACATGACACGCCCAGCCGGAGCAGAGTCTGCAAAGCATCATGATCAAAGATGGCGTTAAATGACCTCATGTCCCAAAGGAGATAACATTATAATAATAATAAACTTAAACAACGTCAAAGCTTGGACGTGTACCACCTGAGAGCTGCAGATTAATTTAAGCATTGACGGTTTTACCATAGAAGGGCATAAATCCGAGTCTAAGATTTGAACAATTATAGTAATCTTGACCAGTTTTGGTTCAGGAGGAACTGTAAAAGATGGCTGCTGTTTGCAGCACACAGTGACTGCCTGTGTACAATCCTGCATAGCCTCAGGAAATGTCGTGCCTATCTTTGCATTCGGACCAAATGTATTGAATGGACAAAGGTTTTTTGGTCCTGAGACGTACATGGAAGACATACGCATAATTTTTTTAAATATCCGTTTCAAGCACTTCTATTATTGATTGGTATCAGGATGCGAAGAATTTCAACCAGCATAATTTTAATGAAAAACATTGCCCACTCCAGCTTTAAACCAACAACCATTGTATTTGAATATATAAATACAGATTTAAGGAGTTAGCATGAGGAAAATGATGACTGTAACTCACCTTGATATGTGTGACACTACTCTTTATTTTGTGCACTACACCATCATCACTGTCATCTTCACTGCTGTCACTGTCTGAACTGCTGGCCCTGGATGATGCCCTCACCACAGGACTGCCAGCTCGTGGACTTCCATCTCTGAAGTCAGAGCCCTCAGGTTGAGCTGAAACAGAGACACCCTTGGGTCTACCTGCTTCAGGGTTACACTGTCCGTCTGAAAAATAAAACATCAATACAAGGTTTTCAGACAGTCGCCATCATTCAAAAAGAACCACAGAGATGAATGAACAAAGATCATGTTCACAGAATAGTCTCTAAGTACTTTTAAAAAGAGGAGAACACCACAATTCATGGCCATAAACACTTTTAGAGGACAGTCATCACTAGCAATCCGCAAAAGTATTCAATTTCACATTGATGACACATAACTGTATCCCAAAGTCTGCTACAAACCACATTGTGTGAAGTCTGCGGACGACACGACAGTAGTAGGGCTTATCAGGGACAATAGTGAACAAGCCAACAGAGAAGAGGTGGAGCAGCTGGTGAAGTGGTGCAGTGAAAACAATCTGATCCTGAATGTCACCAAAACTAAAGAGATCATTGTGGACTTCAAAAGCTGCACTGCCTTGGACTGGAGATATGTGAGAAGAGTGGTAAAGAAGATCATCGGGACCTCCCTCCCCTCTGTTCATTTGTCACACCCACATCATGGCCTGTTCTCGCTGCTGACCTCTAGAAAAAGGGTTTGCAGCACTCGATGCAGGCCAAGCAGGTTCTGCGATAGCTTTATTCCCATGGCTGTCAGACTGCTGAACTCTTTTTAATTTTAATAATAAAGGTTTTAAATGTACTGTTGTTATGAGCTATTGCGTCGAAATTTTGTTCTGTGTACACAGAATGACAATAAAAACCTGTCAATGTGTTCTGTTACTATTTACACAGTACGCACACCTTCACAGGGATGCGTTTCCCAAAAGCGTCATTAGTCATCTATAGCAAGTTCTGTCGTTACCAGCATAGTTCAACGATTCGGTGTTCCAATGAATGTTCTCAAAAAGCATTGCAAAGTGGTGTGGTTGAAACTACACCTGTCGAAGCGGTTTGAAGCATAGCTTCTTGTTAGTACGGCATACAGACTTATTGATTTAAGGCCACATGCCATACTAAGCTAATATGCAGTATATTCTAGAACTTTAATTCCATATATATACAAACTCTATTCCATATCTTTTAATTTGTCAAGAGAAGGAAAGTGAGATTTTTGAAGGTATGCCGGTGGAAGAGGGATCTGGCAACAATTTTTTTATAGTGGGGGTTGGCAAAGCAAAACATTTATAGATCAAAACCATGAAATTAAACATTCTTTACTATTTTTCTTAGCTATCAGCCTCGAATGGATAATTATTACTTAAATAATGATGCTCCGATCATTATTTACATCAATAATCTGACATTTTGAACTAGTTATCAGTGGTTATTAATCCTCCAACTGTTGGATGCCCTTATTGTTGGACCAATGTGGATCAAACAATAGATAGGCGACAAAGATACTACAGTTTCTCCAATGATGCATCACTCCATGGTGGTTAAGCAGCAAGTATGGGAAATGCAGCCCATGTTTGATATACTTTTCTATTTAGAAATAATTGAGAGGATGATTCTCTCAAACCTGAAGAGACATTCAAACCAACAGAAGCCAGAGCTCAATAACAGTGTTGAATCAGTGCCGGCGAGCATAAAAGCCCATGAATTAATCATAAAGAGCAGATCATTCTACCGAGCTCACGACTGGGCCTGTGACTCAACACCTGCTGTTTTCCTGCAGATCCTTTTGTCAGTTCAAACACAGGCACAGAATAAAGAGAACAAAAACAGTGTAGCTTTTAACAATGCAATAAAAGTCTTCCTTCAAAGGCATTTACGATGACTTTTCAAAACACGCACGTAACAGTGAAGAGGTTAAAAAATGCATGATGGGATGATTATTGTTAAATGATCTTGAAATTTCTAAATGCTGTAGTCGCAGTGTGAAGCGGCTCCCAGACAGCTGGTATCATTTCACAACACAGAGCTCAATCTGCAGCAGCTTCCTTCTTAATATCAAGCACAAAAAGAGTGGAATTAATTGGGATTTAAAAAAAAAAACTATATACAGCCATTTGTATATGTTTTAAAATGCAATTTATTTCTGTGATGGCAAGACTACAGTTTCAGCATCATTCCTCCAGTCTTCAGTGTCACATGATCCTTCAGAAATCATTCTAACATGATGATCTAGCGCTCAAGATTTTTTCAAAAGTTGAAAACAGTTTAATATTTTTGTGGAAGCTGCGATGCATTTTGTTCCGAGAATCTTTGATGAATAGAATGTTCAGTTTTAAATGGAACACTATAAATGCCTTTTAACATCACAACATGCAGTTGAAGTGAGAGATGCTGCGACCCTGCGGTTTCCTTGAAAAATGCTTTTCCTATTGAAGAGACAAGTCAGACGTGACAATCCTGCCGTCAATATTACACTGCATAAACATTAGTGAATAGCAGTGCCTCAATTTCAGAATAAAAAAAAAAGAAATGGCCTGTGCCCCAGGTTTTTTTTTTAGGGCAAATGTTAAAAATCATACTGATGTGCAGGAAAGTATCTTTGTGCAGATGTTAGGAAGCTGGAGGAGACTCGGGCAGAGTTTGTATGAGGAGCAGCTCAGCAGAAGTGATGATTGAAGGCATTTTATGGATGATAACGTAGACTATAAGAGCAAGTGAAGTGAGACTGTTAGTGATGAGCTCCAGAGACTAGGGAGCGATAGATCAGATAAACGGGCAGGAGCAGCAAGGTTACACTGAGGCCGGATGCAGATCAGTCCTGAGGTAAAGAGACCTCTACGGGAAAACACTGAATATCGATTTGACAGTCGAATAAGGGCGAAAAATCAGCATATTAACATCCACAGCCATTCAAAAGATTAGATTCAGTATGATATTTTTCATTTTATTCAGCAAAGATGCATTTAATTGATCAAAAGAGGCAGAAATATTTTGAAACATTGTGTGTTTATCATTTTTAAATAAATGCTGTTCGGATAAATACTTTCTATTCATCAAAGAATTCTAGAAAAATAAGTTATGATAAGTCAAGATAAATGATGAGTTATGATGAAAATTCCACTTTCCATCACCGGAATAAACAAATTATTGAAACAGAACACAAAATAACCGTTTTAACTGCATTTACGATTAAACATGCAGCCTTCTTTTTACTTTTAGAAGGTGGTTTAAAAGTCATTAACAGTAACATTGTTTTCCACGCCAACATACAGGCCAGCTTTCCTGGAGCACAATCGGTAGAGCATTGCCGTTTATACCCAGGGAGAGTAAGAACTGATTCAATGTGTTCCTTGAATGCATGTAAGTTGCTTTGGATAAGAACGTCTGTCAAATGCATAAATGATTTTTTTTTTTATGTAATAAGATTCAGAATTGTAAAGGGATTTATGCTCATTCTTATGAAATGTATCCATCACAAAAAGGAAAGGCTCGTATCTAAGATGGTCACGATTATGAAAGTTTAGCAGGCAATGGATTTTTATTTTATTTCTTTTGACACCTAAAACTAATGACACTGGGTACATTGAGATGAATAAAATTCTAACATTTTCCTTAGAGATTTTTTCCCTTTTCAAAAATGCCCATTAATGCATTTTCTGAATAAAAACATTGCCTAATATAATTTAAAGCAGTACACTCCAATAAGAAAATATTTTTAAAGTCAAGGACAACCTACAAATCACATAAAGGCAATTCTATCCCTTTCAATAAATATACACAGTTAAGTCTGGTGTGATGAATTTAACATCTTATATAGACAGTATAAGACGCCTTTCACACAGGATTTAATTTGTTGTGGATGAATTCATCCCATTTCTTTGCCATCTTTTGGAAACATACACACTCAGAATGGGTTAAACATCAGACTTGTATTTGACATGCTGTCATTCTCTGATGAAGGGCTTTCTTAGCAGCTTTATCTGCCTGTTCATTCCCACGCAGCCCGGTATCCAACACACAACAATATTACATTCCTGTTTCGTTGAAGTCCCCTAAAACTTGAAAAGCATCATACTGAATCTCAATTTTATTCCACATAGTTGGTATAAACAAGCCTTTAGTGTGAGGTCATTTTTCACATCAACAAATGTTCTAGCTACACAAAACCATGTGTTCACCTACAGCATGTGTGTCTACAGTGAAGCATTACTGTGTCGCCATGTTTGTCCTTGTGCTGACTTAGGAAATGTTGAAAGTAGGTCTCAGCTATGAGGAAACAAGCAGGCTTCTGTGCCAATTTAGTGCTGAGGCAACAGTATTCCGGTCATCAGATCCAGAGCTAAACTTTGGATTATTTTTAACCATAATATTCAGAGGACATTGGGTCAGTGGTATTGAGATTTAAAGAACCCCTGTGGTGAAAAACAGTTTTTTAATGTTGTTTATATGTCTATGTGGTGTTTTTAATATGTTTTAAGACATGTCAACACCACTGGTGAGTATTTTGTCTTAAAAACACGATATGAAATCCCCTCTTTTCTCTATATGACAAATATGTTGTAACCAACCACAGCATTAACTATGCTCTGAAGAAGAGAAGCCAGGTTATCCTGGTATATTTTTCTGTTGATATGAAAAACCGGGTAACATAGCATGAATTATGTTGCGTATTATGATGATATTCATGAATCTGCAAATGCTAAATGAAGCAAGAGTGTAGTTACATTCAGGCTATGTTAAGGCAAAAAATGTCATTTTGTTGATCAAAGATGAGTTTTAAGGGATAAAACTATTGACTACAAGGGGATTTCTTGTCATTCTGTTATATAATACAATTAGGTGAATTGTGGATTTGGACCTCATTTGCTTTTAATTGTAAGAAAAAAAACAGTTAAAACATTGTTTAAAAGATCTTATTTTGTGTTCTACAGAATACTGAAGGTGAACATTACAGGAAAGTAATTTTTTGGGAAACTATCCCTTAACAAAACATGAGAAATTGATTCATGATTAGAGCCAAAACACTATTAAGCATGGTGTTGCAACGCTTGGTACGTGACTTTGCTTGAATGCGACAGAACCAAAGCCGATCAAAGGGTCAAACTTACCAACAACTCTCCTGCGTTCATCACCGTCTCCATCCTCAGATGAACTTGTGCTGGCCTTCCTCTGTCGCTGCTCCATTTCTCCTGGGCTAGGAGGCTGGAAGACAGAGAGAGGACATGGAATAAGAACTAGTGCTGTGAAGTAAAAGTACAGTAGGTCTGAGCGTACGTGTGTGTGCGCGCGCGGTAAGAGCAGTGTGCTAGAAAGGAAGGCGGCACACAGCAGAGGAATGAATTTCTAAATGAAGCCCAAAATCTGTGTGTCCCTGTACAGCCGTGATTATACCTTTTCTTGCGCTTCAGGTGATCGGACAAGTTACAAATATTGCAATTTACATCTTATTTTAACAAACTCTTGTGACAGCTTGTGCTCGAAATTTGGGTTTCTGATGACCTCAGATGCGGTTTGAGATATTGAGAAAACATTTGCGCCTCAATTTACACCTCTATTTAAGAAGAATATCTACATAATCATCACACTAATGATTATTAAATGGGATATTGTAGAAATTTGATTAAAAATGGAAAATTAAAATGAGTTTAAAAAAAACAATAATAAAACAATTGTTCTTCACGATTGTTATTGCAAACTAAAACGTTTTTTTTATTGAAAAAAAATCTAATATTAGATTTAAATAAAAAACCGTTGCCTTGAATGAAATCTTTTTTTTAATTAAAAATAAATTAGTATATTTAAATATACAAATAAAAGCCAATTCAAAATATTAATACTATCAGATATAAATAATACTAAAATAACACCCCAACTGCATCCTTAAAAATATTGAACATCTATCGGACCAGTATGATTTTATATAACTTGGAAATTTAATTTGCTCACCTTCAGATCACTCTCAAACTTTGACTTTCTTTCTTTTGTGAAACAAGATATTTTGAGAAACTCTTTTTGTCCATACAATGGAAGTTAATGGGATCCAATTTTATTTGGTTCCCAGAGTTCATCAAAATATCTTTCTGTGGTAACAGAAGAAAGAAATGCATACCAGGTTGGAACAACGTTAGGGTAAATATGACAATTTTTTGGAAGAACTATCCCTAACTATTTCTTAGATGTTCATATAAACGAGCATTATTTTACAAAATAACCAACATCAAATGACAGCATTTACTGCAGAATTGGAGGTTTCACTAAACACTTCTAGAGCTTTCTGCAGTAGAGAGGTAGACTTCAATTACAAGCAGCACTGAGAAACGATCAGACAGCAGATGAGCGATCAGTGAATTAACATCTGGAGCTCCAGCAAAGGCCTGATTCTCTCCCGGCAGCCGTAAAGCTTTGCTCTCTCAATTCGATTTCCCCGAATATACCACTGACAGCTGCCACTGTTTCAATCAAAATTCAATTTGCTGTTTCAGCAGGATGGGCTGTGGGCAGGAAGCAGATGTGTGTTTTCTGGGGTGTTGATAATGCAAAACTCTCCATGCTGTTCCTGGATCGGCCGCAGACGGATGCGGGACACTTAAAAAAATAGCCATGAGCTTGCGTTCTTGCACATTAAAAAAAATCTCGCTCTCAACATCCTCTCGGTCCCCACTGAGCCTAATCCCAGGCTGTACGCAGTGGGCGACTCGAGTGATTTCTGCAAACTTATGGGAAACTGGTCTTTCAAACACGGATCCGCCATTCAGCAGCTCGGATGGTATTTCAGTGTGCACATACACTGAGTGCTGAGCGCTCGAGGAATAAATCATTCAGGAACACAGTGCCTGTCTAACAACAAAAAAGGGATAAGTGAGAGAGGGGAATGAGAGCCATATCAGCACTTTACATGAACCCAAAAAAGCTAGACTGGAGTTTTGAAGAGCTTGATATTATTGCAGGAATAAATTAAATAAAAAAAGCAGCAAACAATCAATAGCTGGATGATGGTTTATATGACAATAATTCAGCTGGGTCTATTAGAGGCATGTGATTTATTCCAGAAACATTTTTGCCAGGGGTGTCCAATCCTGCTCCTGGAGGGCAGCTAGACCTGCATGATTAATCATTAAAAGATCACGATCTCGATTCAAATACCCACACAATATCATTCCTAAATGACAATTATTCAGCTGGGTCTATTAGAGGCATGTGATTTATTCCAGAAACATTTTTGTTATGCTGGTTGAAAGTCTCACTAATCACTAAGTTAATTGGACTAAATGTATTTATATGCGTGTTCATGTGTGTATATATATATATATATATATATATATATATATATATATATATATATATATACACACACAGTAATACCTTGAGATACAAGTATAATCCATTCCAGGACTGAGCTTTTAACTCAAATTGCTCGTATCTCAAATAATTTTTCCCCACTAGAAATCACAGCAAAAAAATTTATCCGTTCCGGCCCATAAAAAAAAACAAAAAACTCCCTTATAATTTTTTAATTGCTATAGAGACATACATGCCCACACAAAAATTATAGTATATAAGGATTCCTGTGACATTAAATAAAATGTGGTTTAAATTACGAGTTCTTACATTCGAGACAGACGATACAGTAACGGCAAATGAGGGATAATGCAATCAATACGTAAATGTAGTGTTTTTTCCTGTGTTGTGTATTGGATAGCCACAGAACATCATATGTATTATTATTGAACACACATAACTCGTGCTGCTCACAGCATAATAATCCTGAATCACTCGTCGCCCCGGTAACCTCCCGCTGTAAAACCAAGGTGGTCCTCTAGTGAAGAGGTGGTCCTCTAGGTGGTCCTTTGTTTTTGTTCAATTGTTTTTTCAGTATCATGGGAGAATCATAACAAAAAAACTTGTGATTCTAATTTGTCCAGAATCGTGCAGCTATATGGTTTATATCATGTCGTTAGGGATGATTTTGTAACCTATTAGAAACAAAACAACAAAAATACAGAGCTGGATGCATCCCAAACGTCAAGAAAAGGAAGAATTTGTTCTTAAAGGGTTAGTTCACCCAAATTTGAAAATGTTGTTACAAAGCCATAAGACCACCGTTCATCTTCGGTACTAGGGCTTCATGATTAATTGGAATCAAACCGAAATCGCATTTTGGCTTAGTGAGATTATGAAAGCGCAAAGGCTTGAACAAAAACATGCACCATGTGTTAGTGAAGAGTAGTAAATGCCACTCCAATCTCAAAATTGACCAAAAAGGACACTCATTATACAATCTGCTTAAAATAAACGCTGTTTTTATTTTCGATTTATCAAACCAATTATGTTTCCACTAAAAACAAGCCGTTATCAACATTGATAATCAGTAAATTAGAGTGATTTGTGAAGGATCATATGGTACTGAACACTGGAGTAATGATGCTGAAAATTCAGCTTTTGCATCACAGGATTAAACATCTGAAACTATTATTTATATAAAATAATACTATTTCACATTTTCATTGTTTTTTTTTTAACCAAATAAATGCGGCCCTGATTTGCATAGCAGACATATTTCAAAAATCTTAATAACCTTAAACTTTTTACACTGTAGTGTACATTACTGTGCAACAAACAGTCATAATGTGACATAAGACTGTGAGTGTGGATCATTAGATTGATGTTTTTAAGAGCTCTGAAAGAATATGGCATAAACAAGCAAAATCAAAACAATCAAAACACACAAACAATTTGTGGGAAGCTCATCAATTAAGGCCATTTCAGTTTGTCAATCACACACAGACAATTCAGCCACCTGATTACATTATTAGTTATGTTGTCAAGACAAAAAATGCATATAAATATGCTAATGTATAAACGTATCATCTCATAATGAAATATAATCTGCATTATGAGAACCATAATTTAAAAAGACGAAACCTTCCACAATGGTCTACGACTGCAATCTGACTATTTTCAAATGGATTTCCACTATGTATGTATATATGAAATAATTATATCTAGTTAGTAAACAAGACTGCTGTATATTACTTGACATTTTCTAGAAAACTCTTTTTTAGAACAGGTCTAAAAATAATTGTTTGTTTATGACTTGATCATATTTGATTGTTTATAACATTGTCCTTTAAGTCACTAGTCTAGAGAACTTAAATCACATAAATTACTGGTGTGTCGCTCTATGAAACAAAAGTATGTTTATTACTGGTGTATGTCAATGTTTAAATTCTTGTTGCGCGCGCACACACACATAAATACACACAGAGAGAGACAGACAGACAAATAAACACACAAAAAGACACACAGACAGACATTAATAAACTGACACAAACACACACAAAAAGATAGAGAGACGAGCAAGCAGCGCCATCTGCTCCATGTGTGCGGGCCTTCCTCGTAAAACCCAGCCAAACACATCCATAGCCTACTTTAAACTATCTTGCGCAATCAAACATACAACATACTATTTTAACGCGGCGGAATGATGGTGTCCCTACCTCCTTTCTGGATGTAGGACTCATATTCAATACCGTCTCGGGCTTATTTGACTCGTCTGCCATCTTTCCCGCCGTCTTCCGGAAGTGATGCTACGGATGCCCGCGAGGTTCCAAACGCGTTTCGTGTTAACAGTCACACTGCATTGCTGAGCATATGCTGGATGATTATCAATGATGGGGAAAAAATACTAAGCTCCAGGAAACAGATGTCTTGATAATATTTTACATTACATTAAGATCTTAATCTAATTTAAAGGGTTTTTTTTTTCAGGCCAGGGGAGCAACTGGAATTTAATGATTAATGATAATAAAAGCCTTTTTCTCTCTCTGTAAAAAATATTATTTCAAGGAATCACAGATTTAAACCAGATTTCTCAGTTAGTGACACTGGTGATTACTACTGTGTTAATTAATTTATCACACATACAACTGCCTTTGTGTGTGTGTGTGTGTGTGTGTGTGTGTGTGTGTGTGTGTGTGTGTGTGTGTGTGTGTGTGTGTGTGTGTGTGTGTGTGTGTGTGTGTGTGTGTGTGTGTGTGTGTGTGTGTGTGTGTGTGTGTGTGTGTGTGTGTGTGTGTGTGTGTGTGTGTGTGTGTGTGTGTGTGTGTGTGTGTGTGTGTGTGTGTGTGTGTGTGTGTGTGTGTGTGTGTGTGTGTGTGTGTGTGTGTGTGAAAGAGAGATAGAGAGAGAGAGGGAGAGAGAGATGTAATGTTAAGTGGTATTTCTGAATCCAAAATCTCAACAACAACCAAAAAACAATTCCTGCCAAAATAGATAATAAGATAAAATAATCAGAATTTCCTTTGTCTTTTCTTTTTTTTACAATTTGTATCCATTTATTATGGGGGAGTTTAAAGTAGCTTATAACACCAAAGGTTATATGTCCAAATTTAGGCTAATTTTCCCTTTCCACACTTAATTTATACTATAATTCATGATCTGAAACTTAAAAAAATAAATAATTTCCTTTAAAATCATCTAAGTGACGAGTCACATACATCATGAACATTATTCACATTAAACTAATTATATTGGGAATGATTATGATTATTAGCTGACAAAGAAAACATGCATATATTGTCATTCCTTGGAAGTGCTTTCTCACAGATACATCACTGACCTGTTTCATTCCTTTCCCTCCTCATAATGGCACAAGAAAAACTCCCCTGAGCAAAACAGAACAAACACTGTGCATCTCCATGAAGAGAAACCATGACACAAATCTCATATTTTCCATGGGCTCTGTACTTATAGTCTGCACAATGACAATAAAGTTGAATCTAACCTAATGTAACACCATTGTTTTCATGAATCATCGAAAAGGTTGTATTATATGTATTAATGAATGCGTTTATTGACACTAACCACAAGCTCTGGCTCCGTAAGCGCAGCATTTGCACAGCAGACTGTATGTTTTCTTAGAAGAATCGTTCTGTTGATGCATCAGAACGAGATGCTCACATACAGCATGAGTCATGAATACAGTAGCTTGTGCTTTTAAAACACATGGTTTCAAAGCATCTGTTTGACACTGGAAACAAGCTGCATTTATCTCCACAACACATAATGACAAAGAAAAGACATTCATTTCAACATTCAACAACTATACATGTGAAGCATCCCTGACCCATCCAGCTCTAGTGTAGTAAAGATGAAGACAGTGGTTTTGTTTAAATATTATTCTGTCCCGGAGGGGGTTTATTATCCCTCCTTTTTCTTGTTTAAGGGCTTATGTGACATTTTCTTTAACCGAAACGACACATCCGTTGTGAAGTGACCTGAACCGCCTCCCTGCTGCTGTTGTTATTTCCACCTCTGACTCTCTCAAAGCACTTAGTCTGCAAAAGCGTGAATGTCATGGGACATAAAATATCCGTGCCAGGCTTCAGGCGACCCAAGACATCGCTGAGCATTTCAGAATGAAGTGTGGGAGAGGGCGTATAAGACCGCTGAAGGGACTATAATCACACTTGTTTTGTGTGTGTGTGTGTGTGTAAAATGTATACATTAGGAAGCACAAAAAAAAAAAACTATTACTTAAGTATAGCTTCCATTCAACAAATATTAGCATTTTATCATGATCAGCATAAAAACTTGAGTAAGAGATTTGTAAAAAGTCTGTTTTTGCAGAATTTTGCTTCACATAAAATTTGTATACTGCTACTACAAAAAACAGATAGATAAATGTACCCTCAAAAAAGTCTCAAACCATTATTTTGGACAACAGATAAAGCAATTTGTCAGCATTATTTGCCTGGATAGATGAAGTTGCTTCCATTGAACATATTGAATGCGTCAAAAAATGGGGTCGCATCAAAACAAAAAGGTAAAAATAAACCTCAAACCAACCATTTGTACAACAGATAAAGCGACTTATCAACTATTTACATGGTTAGATGGGCTTGCTTCCATTGAAATATGTTATATTACTGAACATTTTCAATTCAACTTTCATTAAAATGATTATGCTGATATCAAAATTAGTCAAATTTAAAAAAAGAATGCAAAACAGAATCATTTTCAGTATCAAAGTGAGTAAAATGTCTGTACACATGAATTGAATCTCCATTTAGAAAGACAACACTGCCATCTACTGGTACTTTAAACCATTCATTGACCATTCAAAATTAGGGTTGTTTTAAGGCGTCCATGTTACAGTGAAATTATATAATTAAGTACTGAGTAATATTAATGAACAATATGTAGTTACTACAGGGTTAAGGCAAGATTAGTATTGTAATTTAAATATCAAATAATTTACTGCTATTACTTTGGTAAGTACATGTAACATATGTAACAAAGACACTAAAATAAAGTGCTACCAAATTTAGAGAAGAACACAAGAAGCACACATTCATTCAAACAAATAAATAATAAAATGACAGTATTCAAAACATTACGGACCACATAACAGCCTTATGGACATTGACCTAACACACTCATTTCTGGTTAATAACAGAATACTTCCTAATTTGTAACACTGAAACATTCATTTTCTGTGAATGTGTATCGTTAAAAGTATAATACAAATAAACTTTGTATTGCTACTAAAGTTTTAAAATAAAATAAAATGTAAAGTGGTTTGATACAGTGAGATAAAAAATCAAAATGAGCAATTTAAACAATAAATCAATGACTGGTTAATTCAATTTGTAAGTGATGATCAGCTTTTAATAGTGAGTAACAATGAATAAATAAATAAATGTCTCATGAATGAGGAACGAGTCTCAAAGAAGAACATTTTCAGAGCAGAAGTGTCTGAATAGGACATGAATGTGAGAATATAAACTATGAGTAGTCTATGAAAATAAAAGACAAAAAGGTCATTCATAAATGGATTAATACAAGAATGTGTAAAAGGATCATCTAAATAACCATAAAATAATTTATAAAATTAATTATAAGCATACATTTGTCTTATCTCAGACACACATGGTGACAGTAAAGGATAATAAATGTTTTCTCTATTGAACACGAAGAAGTCTACAAATCATTTTCATTGAAAAAAAAGCTTTTAAAAAGCTAAGAGGTTTTGCTTTCAAACATAATTTAATTCATCAATTGAAAACTTGTTCATTACTGAAAAGAGGTATTAAAGTCATTGTCTTGTATCTTAATGTGATTGAAATAAGTCAATAAGTAAAACGAGTGTTCTGCCACTGATCCTGAATAGCCAGCCTCACTTTGAGTCCTATTATGTTTAACATGTGCTACTGCAAAGACTCTTTATTCAGAAGCAGCAGCCAAAAGATTAATGCTCCCGCTGAACTTGCGATACAAGTTACATCACATTTAATGTTGCTTAAGTGCTGTCGAATGCCAACTACAGAATAAACAAACAGCATTACGCAGGTTCCTTTAATGTATCTGCAGAAAGAGCTGATCTGCTGCATTTTACTACTGCATAAAGTGCATGAAATGTATTTTTGAGAAATATACTTGAATCTATAGAAGATTAAAAAAAAAAAACTTGTATTGCTTATATACTGAGCAATCAAAAGAAAAATAAGAAAAAGACATTACCTTTCTTTTTTTTATTCTGGAAGGATGCATTAAGTTGATCAAATGTTACAGTAGAGACATTTATAATGTTACAAAATTAAATGTTCTTTTGAACTTTCTGTTTATTAAAGAATCCGGAAATAATTGCCACTGTTTACAAAAAAATATTAATAAGAAATATTGAGCAGCAAATCAGAATACTAAAATAATTTCTGAAGGATCGTTTGACTTAAGACAGAAATAATGATGCTGAATATTAATGATAATAATAATGATAAGAAATAAATGTCATTTGATATATATTAAAAATAATATATAAGAAATAACAGAACAAAAATGTAATCTTATTAGTGCAAATAACAATGGAAAATAACATGTTTTTAATTTCTATAGAGACATACACACACACAAAATTATAGTATCTGTCTCTCTAAGTGTGCTCATATCTCAAATATTTACTCGTATCTCAAAGCGAAAACTTGCTCGTATGTCAGAATACTCATATTAAAAACGAGCACCGGGGCGCTCGTATCTCAAGGTATTACTGTATTTTAAATTGCAATAATATTTCACAATACAGTGGTACCTCGAGATACGAAATGAATCCGTTCCGAGGCGGCCTTCGTATAATGAGTTTTTCGTATCTTGGAACACATTTTACATGTAAAATGGCTAATCCGTTCCAAGCCCTCCAAAAACACCCCATTAAATTTCATAATAAAGCTAAATTGACCTATAAACAATGAAATAACGTAAAATGTCGAAGCTTACCTTTCGAGTGAGGCTATCTCCGAAAGTGGCGGCAGAGGAGGAGAAACGGCAGATAACGTAGGTACGTACGCTTAACTTTATGAAAACACATAAAAAATGCGGAGTGGCTGAGCTAAAGCACGCCAGCACGTAGGTATAGAAGATGCATGATGGGAGGGATGCTGTCCAATTAGAGAGAAGGATCTCATGGCTTGGCTAGCATCAGGAACCAATGGGAGAGCAGGAGGATGGTGGCGAGTCTACAATAACTAAGATGGCGGCGTGCAGCGCGAGTTTCAAAATTGTTATGGGGCGAATCTCGGACTTTCAGAAACCTTTCGTATCTTGAAAACTTTACGTATGTAGAGCAGTACAAATTATTCGTCTTTGCTTTCGTAACTTGGATTTTTCGTAAGTTGAGCCTTTCGTATCTTGAGGTACTACTGTATTACCATTGTACTGTATTTTTGATCAATAAATGCAGCCCGCCAAAAAACGTTGGTGTATTTTGATTTACAGAATTAGAGTACATTTACACGACAACAATATTTTTGAAGATTCTCAAAACGATCCCCGACTAAAAACTATTCATTATTCATGCCAATACAAAGCCATTCATGCCAGGCCAGTAGTTGGCGATGTCACTTTGTAATACAAGTAAAACGTATGCACATGATGTCACCGTTTTCACAAATTCATGTTTTTGTAGTTTACACAGAGACAATAATGGTATTGTTTTCAAAACCTTGCACTTTGAAAAAGTTCAGGCCCCCAAAACGCTGTTGTCGTGTAAAAGAGCAGACAAAATGCAAAAAAAGTTTTCTGAATTTAGTTGAAAATGGTGTCATGTAAACGGCTCCTTCCTGGCATTAAATTTAAGCACCTAAGTCTCTTCACTGGGAATTACGAAAAGTAAGAAATCAGACTTATTTGAGTAATGATTTTGGAGGGAAATAACTCATTTATCAAATTTCTCTAAAGAAATGCAATGCTAATTTTGTATAAAAATATGGACATTATTATACCCAAGCAAATACTTGCTGTCCCGATAAAGGCAGAAACATTATGACACAGCCTTGACAGATTCAAAATTGTATATTCATGCCAATCCACCAGTGACTTCACAGTTTACAGCACGCCACATAGACACAATAGCTGAAGTCACAGAATGTGACCCAGAACAAATATCCACAGGATGTTTGCAGAAATGCTTTCACAGCACTGCAAACACAGATATGAGATGGATATTAAAAACAGACAGGATCGTCAGCTTTCTAAATGCAATAGCACATTGTCAAATCAAATCAAAAAAGAGGTTGGATTTTTTTCATGTAGTCCACAGTGGATTTGAAGAAACGATTCCCCCGTTTTATCTCCTTTCTGTTCCATTAAGTGTGACTAATAGGTTTAAGCTGACACAGGTTCAAGCCATTACCACAGTCCTGCCGTGATGTTATGAGACACAATATTGTTTAGAGTGCAGGTTATCACAGCTTGGATTTTTATATGTTTGAATGTGAAATCAAAGAGGAATCCTATCGGTTTCACCACAGGAGACAGGAAGGAGAACAGGAGGATACCGCAGTATAGAGAGAACAGCGGAGAGCTGGACTGTACTCCAAGTACGACTGTTCCAAATGTTATTATCCTCAGACTAATTTGATGATACCCAAAATGCATTGCAATGAGTGGGAAAAGATCAATCTATGATATAGTGGACGAAGTAAGAAAGATGTTGAATTTAAATATACAGGTACATGCAAAGACTACCTGGAGCTTAGGGATTTGTTGCAATTGGTGAGCTGTAAGGTCTCAGAAGTGTAATATTAATATTACATCATATTAATATTGTGACAGCTTATTGTTGGAGAGGAGACAGAGAGATGAAGCCAATCAGTATACAGGGATGATTAGGCCATGATGATGGAGTGAGGCCAAAGGACAAATTTGGCCAGGATGCCGGGGTTAAACTACTACTATTTATGAAGGACATCCTGGCATTTTTAATGACCACAAAGAGTCAGGACCTCGGTTTAACGTCTCATCCGAAGGATGGTGCTTGTTACAGTATAGTGTATCCCTATACTGGGGCGTTAGGACCCAGACAAACCACAGGGTGAGCGCCCCCTACTGACCTCACTAACACCTCTTCCAATGAAAAATAATATTTTCGTTACTTCCCTTGTCTCCATGCTATTTCACCACACTGTATGTGACAATAATATCTAATGCTTAAAGGTAGGATAGGCAATTCTTTTATATACTGGTTGATACTCCCTTCACATCCTGATAGCAATCAATAATAAAAGTGGTCTAAATATTAGAGCATGCACATAAATCTTCTGTGAACGTGTTACAGTCACAAACTCTGTTATTCCCCCTTCTGGCTCCAGAGGGAGCTATCACACGTATATTGACACACACACACACACACACACTACAATTCCCATGATCCTGTTCATCGGACTGATTACTGCACCAGCTGGACACCATTAAACGGACTATAAAGAACTTGCACACACACACACACACATCTAGGCGAAGTCTTGTTTTGCTGTAGTGCACAGTTCTGAGTGTTTTCATAGTCCTGTCTGTTCTGATCCGTTCGCCAGTTATCTTGACCACGACCTTGCCTGTTCCTTGTATTCCTGTTTGTTCCTGTTTTTGCCTGCACGTACCCTGTGTTTCAATAAAGACATGCATTTGGATCAACCTGAGTCTCCGATCGTTACAGAACGTCACAGGACGAAAAGAAGCTCTTCTAAACATTTTTTCATACCTCTGCAAACCCGGTTTGCGTAGACATCACATATCATCATCACATGATATCCATGAGGTCATGCAGACAGTTTTCACTTTTACAATTCCTCCAGAACTAAAACAACGATCTTACGGTTCACACCATGACGTAATCGTAATTATGAAATGGCAACCCATGTCGTTCTGCACAGAGCGCATTTTTGCGTTTCTATGTGAACACTATCAACACTGAAATTAATCTGCAGTCAGGTGGCACAACAGCTGTGTAAATTGTTTAAGTTCATTATTACTGTAATGTTATGTGCTTTGAGACATTAGGTCATTTAACACCATCTCTCTTGCTATTGCTAGCCTGTCTGAAAACGCCTACCCTACCTATTAATAATATAATCATAAGTCATTCAGTGTTAATCAATCTTAGGTGCAGTAAGCAATTTCTGAAAAATGATATTAGCAATTTAAATCATCGCTTAAGCAATTTTGTGAATATTTTCTAGATGTCTGTTCTGCATGTGCAGAAGAAACGTTGTGTTTTTACATAGTCCTGGCTGTGGACTATGATATTTCAATCATATTTCAATCAAAAATCAAATATGATTGAAAACAAAGTGAATCAGACTGATCCACAGAACATTACAAGAACACTCTTGTAGCCGATCAGCAGAAGGGCATATGCAGTCATGATAGGGGAGGGGAAAGAGTGAGGGAGAGGGAGAATTGAAGAAACGGTAGAAAGAGAGACGGCAGGAAGGCCTGAAAATGGAAGCCAGGGTTGCCTTGTTTCTGCTTGATACGTGAGTAATGTATATGTGTTGTTGTTGAATCACAGCTGATTCATCCATTGGATGAACTGGCCGATGAGCCGGCAGTGGTTGTTGGGGGTGGAGCAATGAAGGGAGGGGTGTGTCTCTTTGAGTGCCAATTTCAAATATCAACAGTGTTTCTCAGAAATCGCTTGTTTGAGCATAAATCTGAACTCAAATAGTGGTAATTCATGAATGGTTTGGAATACAGACCTAAGGTTGGTCTCTTTTTAAAGAAGACACTCAGCAGATAATTGCAGAAGTAAATAGACTTTCAAAAAAAAAGTTATAGAAGGTTGAAAGCAAATGAAGAGAACAAAACATTTGACTTATTTCTGTTAAAAACTAAAGTTTTGCTAAATAACTCTAAACTTGCTTGTAAATCAAAGCCATATATGTCTAAGCAAGTTATGTTCCCTGTTTAAAGTTCATATCACAAAAAATGAGTACTGTTTCCATGGTAAAGCTATGTCCAATTTCAAAACCTTTTGCACAGGATTAATTTTGTGTGTTTAAGCTTTCAAATTATACTTCATTTATGATGCTTACTAAAATATGTGATGGGGAAAAAAGGCAAAAGCACACTAAGTGTCAAGTTTAATAAAATAAAAAAGGCTATTCTACTTATAGCTATCATGTGTTTTATGCTTAGAGAGTGTCACATCGTTAACTACATTACATCGTTAACATGATAATGCCAGACTCTATTGAAGAGTGAAGTTCGTTTTTTTTTCAATTGTGAGTTAAGATTCCTGTGTCCTAATTGTATGTGATGTTCCCTAGGTAAAGCACTCCAAAGGTTCTATTTAAATCAGAATGTTCTTTCTATAAGCTGTCTATAGGCAGTGGATAGCAAGGCAGATCAGTAGGTTTTGGAACAGAGCCACAGTGAGCCTTTGGGAGAGACGAGCTCTCAAAGTAAATTAATGGTGTGATACACAATATGTTGGTTTTCATTCCAGTGAACGTACTCTGGGGTTCCCAGAGCCAACTGAGTAACTGATCGACATGCTCTTGGTGTTCCATGAAAAGTACATATCAGCTCAGAATCCAAAGAGCCGCACACATTTTCTCACTATTTTACCTGGTGTTTTCTGTACAACCATTAGTTGAAACTGCCATGGAGTTTTTTTTTTATAAATATATAGATCTACCATATTTTGCAGAAAATAGGCTATATTTCACTGGGTCGAAATTGCATTGCTTAGAGAAAGAAAACTTAAGTGTGGGAAGAACACTAGAAGAAGATGGGATCAGGAACATAATTTTCTTTATTAAATCAAACTCAGAACTGGATAAACACTCGACTGACTTGAAACGAATGTGAACAGACCAAGACTGGAGGAAACTGTTGGGAATTTACAGTTAAAACCCAAGGACCAGATATGTTGAATGAAGACCAGGAGTCAGAAGTGCAGTCAAAAGAAGAAATTTTAGTGAAGATTAGTTTGCAGTTTCATCAGCAGAAGCTTCAAGTCTCACAAGGAGTTCGTAGGCCGCCCCACATACAATAACATTGTTACAACAATTATACTCTAACAGAGGCTACTAACTACGTCAATGATGACGGTCAAATGATTCTGATTGGCTAAGAAAGAAAGAAAGAAAGAAAGAAAGAAAGAAAGATAAACAAAACAAGCAATTTTCCAAGAGCAGACTATGGAAAAATACAGAAAAGCAAAGAAAGGCTTTAAGTAATAATTGGTTACATAGGTGATAGACTGAAGTGTACAAATAAGGAAAAGAAAAAAATATATATACAAAATAAGAAATATATACAATATATACAAGCGCCAATGGATTTTCGAATTGTCTCTATCAAAACACAGGCAGGATATACACAGGAGAAGATTAGATGATGGGACACAGCTGACAAGACTAGCGATGTGATGATGACAAGACAGGTGGCTGGAAAAACACTGGGAGAGCATGTGAGGAACCAGGAAGTAAACAGATGACCAGACAGACACATAACCTGAATAAAACATAAAAAGGTCATTGCAACTTTGACTTTTGACATTTATTATGGCAATTGTGAGTTTACATCTTGAAATTCTGACTTAAAAAAAAGCAAGTTATGAACTGTGATATAAACTCATACACTCAAACACAACTGTAAGTTTAAATCACGCAATTCTGACTTTAGAAGCATAGTTCACAATTGCGAGTTTATATCATGCAAATGCGAGAGTCAGAATTGTGAGACATAATTTGCAGCATGTTTGAGGTAATAAAATGTCATAAAAGTTCAGAAAATATAATGTTTGTTTTTTAAATATTTTATTATAATATATTTTCAGGAAGACTCTTAAATTCCAAATGAGCTGTGCTTGGTTACTTTGCATGTCAGTCAGACGGTCTCTTCCTGTTTAAGTGAGTGGTTCATGCCACTTGCCATTCAGTTAATAATTCATATCTAGCTCCGTCTATGTGAGATTAGACACCACAATACTTGGTAAACAATGCTTTTCTTTGAGCGCCCAGTTGAAATGTTCTACACTCCATTTAACATCACAGCATCTGAAAAAGGTGCTGCTGAATAGGTGCTGCTGCGAGGCAGACATCTAATGCCGGTCTGTCATTTGCATCTGACAAAGCTGTGTTTGAGAAGCGGGAGATCTGACAATTTTTGTAACCCCTGCAACCTTGTGTTTGTATAAATTGAATAGTGGGCAATTGGACCAGAGGGGATGCAGCTGCTATCCGAACTGAATACCAATGTTTGTTTAAAAGTCTACCTCTACTCTGTGAGCAACACAGCGCTTCTCTTCTTTCTAAATGAACAGAGACCGGGATAAAGTGAAGCAGTAGGAGCTGAAACTGTGGGTGGAACAGGCTGACATTTAGCAAATATAAATTAAATTAATATGAATAGAAAACAACAGCTTTTTGAACATTGTTGTATAGTCAAGATCAGCTCATTCAAGTCCAGGCCAAGATCTGAGTTGGCTGATTCTGAGGCAAGACTGTGATTAGAAGAGGGTGGTGTCCGAAACAAGACACCATGTGGTTCAAGTCATGTGGGGAAAAAAAAAAATCAATCTTTGATTAATATGCACCTCTATTTCTGTGGGTCTGTCAGCAGTCAACTGTCAATTCACACTTGTTTGGTTTGTTTGGTTCATTTGGTCTGGACCAAAAAACAATACATTTAGTCTTGGTCCGCTTAGTGTTCAAATTGGCATTTTAACACCAAACTTAAATGCATAAGGATATGTTCATAAGGTTATTACAATTCTACAACAATTCTGTGTGCTGGGCTACACGTGCAAATCCTAAATATGCCCACACATGAAGGTATTTTGACCATCTGAGAACTTGTGAAGAGCTTATAAAATGTGTTAAGGAGTCAAAGCAGCGGTAGGAATTCCTTCATCACACACACAGAGATTCGTGTACAGAACTGTGATGGGCAACATCGCGACTATGATGAGGAAAAGCAGATATGCTTGAGGATTGTGTCCTTTTTAGGGTCCCGTCTTGATTTGTTTACATGTCTCTTGGTCCGTGTTGTGTTCATATTTCATTTGAACTGCACCAGAGTTTGTTTGAAAGCAGACCAAGATCGGTCTTTTTCCTCTTGTTTAGCACCAGGGTTCCAATGTCAGCGTTCACTCTTATTCAACTGAAACACTAGCAGAGCAATCGCACCAGGATTCATTTTAATTGAACCAAACATGCAAAGTGTGGACACACTCTAAAAGCCTTGATCTGAATTTCCTGTGAAACAGAACATGCATTTTCCTGAAGGCATGTTCAGGTATGACAGGTCACAATGTAATGTAAAACCAGAATCAGAATGCTGTTGAAATGCTTCAGTCTGAGTTGCCAGTTAAAGTCAAAACAAAAAGTAACTCCTGATCCATTTTTTTCATACATTATAAAATATAATGACAAAGCTGATTTTCCAGCAGCCATTACTTCAGTCTTCAGTGTCACAGAATCCTTCATAAATCAATCTAATATGCTGATATGTTGCTCCTCAACAATATTTAAGACAGTTGAGTGATATTTAAGATTTACAATATTTGATTCTTTGATGAATAGAATGTTCAAAAGAACAGCATTTATTTGAAATAAAATTAATAACAACATATACACCTTTAGAAGCCACATTTGGTCAATTTAAAGCATCTATACTGAATAAAAGTATTCTTCTTCCTTTTTTAAAGGTTACACTTTATTTTAAGGTGCCATTGTATCAGTGTAATTATGTATTTAAGTTCTATTATTAATGAAAACATGCTTACTATAGGGTTAGAGTAGGACTAGGGTTCGGTTGCGTGTATAATTTACTGTTATTACTATAGTGAGTGCATGTAACGTAAGGAGGACACTGTAAAATAAAGTGTTGCCTTTATAAATGACTGACTGCAAACTATTAAACAGTAGTTCTCATATAACATGCTCACACTTCCGTTGTCTTAAATATTTCTTATTGAAACAGAAAAAATTTAAAATTATAGAGTGATTTTACTCATTGAGAACTGATTGGGTCGTGAGAAGTGGACGCTACCCACTAGATTTGAGACAGGTGTTTGGAGGCGAGGGGCTGTAAAGAAAAAGTCTTCTTGATGACATCTACAAAAAAAAAAAAAGAAAAAAAAATTGTTGCAGAGGCTGAAGCATTTAGATGAAAGATTGAACCAACAAATAGCACTAAATGAGACTGGATACATTTATTAAGACAGTAAATAGGGTCAGTTTTGACTTCATATTGATTATTAATGAAAATCTGCAAAGGCAATTGAAGAAAAGCAATATTGAGAAAGGATGATAAATCATTGTTTGTTTTCTGGGCCTTTCATCCCCTGAGGTGTTTGGCTCCTGGTGTACGCCGTGTGTGTTGCCGCTGCTGTGCTGATGCCCTAGTTTCCTGTAATTATGTAATCTAACTTGACTGCCTTGCGGAGCTACCTTTTCATTAAACATGATTTAACACAATTTGTGGTGTCATCCAGCAAAGCTTTTTCTGGAGGGAGTATCATCTTTGCGGTTAAGCCCCTGAGATTTCTCTTATCTGCATTGTGTGTTCAGATGCAGTTAGCTTTTTCACACAGATATAAATGTCTATTCATGTCTGTTCAGGCAGCACAGCTTTGACTGTCAAAAGCAGGTTAGATGATAGCTCTGCTTTAATCCAGCAACAGACACTCAGCTGCCTCCTATATTGCTTGTGACACTGAACACAATGTTAAATTCCTCATCAATAATTCAAATGCTCCATTATGGTGATATCTAATTCAAAATGCATGCTCAGGGAGATTCAAATTTAGAAAATATTACAAAATTGAAAGCCACTTGAGGTGCTGGGTTAAAGTCACCATGAAATTAAAATTGAAAAAATTTGACATTTTGTTCATTTTATTGTGATTTGTCCATGCATATTGTTATATATGTCCTGCTGTACTATAGTCAATCATTTTAAAACTAATCTTTGATCACCAAATTAATTCATGCCTTGAAATAGCTTGAATGTAACTCTACACCCTTGCTTCATTTAGTATACGCAGATCTATGAATATGATAATTATCACCGCCTCCACTCAATCACACCAGATCAGAGATCATGGATCCACTCAGTCAACTTTACTGTATTTAACGCTGCACAGTGGCAAGTGGAAATACTGGTTTAATTCAACTATATATGTTTGAAACCAGAATCTTATTCAGAAGTAGTGGAAGAGTGAATTATACAGGGTCATCTAGAAGTCGATGCATTAGAATGGTAATGCGTTTTTACATGCGTTTTACTCGCCTTTTACTCGACTATGTTATCAAACAGCTAGTAATGTGTTGCTAATGTTACACAAACCATGTTCCCGTTCACCCGTCTGCAAATCTGTCTTCTAAAAATCAGCATCCTTAGAAACGCTTTGAACGTCATAGAACGTCAGTAGAGAAAGGAATATTGTTCATCATTAAATCATAACACACATCATACACATAATTCACTCTCTATATTGCTAAATTAACCTGATTTTTCATATCAACAGAAAAATATACCAGGATAACTTGGCTTCTCTTGAGACTTCCCTTCTTCAGAGCATAGTTGATTAATGTTTTTCCCCCTGCAGTTTTAAGGAGAAAATATTCAGCAATGGCATTGATTATGAATCTTCACATGGTTTGTCTTAAAGCATATTAAAAACACCACATAGACATATAAACAACATGAAACAATTGATTTTCACCACAGGGGGTCTTTAAAATTCATGTGTCCTCGCAATCTTTAATCAAAATACCTTCCTCTCCCTCTTCCAAACCATTCCTGTCTTTGATGACGTGTTTACTGAACGGGACAACCTGTCACTCACATGAGATCGAACAATAGCAAATCACAACAATATGAGAATATTTGCCCTCAAAATTCTCTCATTATTTAGGCTACTCACCCTTATGTTGTTCCAAACCCATTTTCTGGATATTTTTTTAATAACAGATATTGGCTTGATTAGCTCAAAGGCTTTACTCAATATTATGTCGAGCAAATAAATGAGCATAATCTCATCAAATGGAACCAAATTCGCTTGTTATCATTTGGCCTGAAGCTCTGTTTTCATCAGTGAAGGGTCCTGATCTCCAGCCTCTGGCATTCACCATGCCCCTTGAGTGCCCTTCTGAATGCCTGAAGAACTTTTCTGATTTGTGTCCATGATTGTGTAATGCCGAGTAATGGTTTGAGTGGAAAGAATTCACTCAATGTCTCTGAGGTCATTGTGAAACAGGAAGAATAAGCGGGCTTAGAAGAGAGCAGGTTGATGGTGGTCTCGTCATTCCAAACCCTGACACATGAGAAAGTGCAGGGTGCTGAAGAACGCAGATCTGTTTCTAAAGGGTCACTCGAGGTTTCTTCCGTACCAAAACATATGTTGGCGTCCATGAAAATTAATTCTCAAGTAGAATGAGAAGCAAGAATGTGAAACATTCTTTTGACATTTATGCACAAGAAAAGAGAAATGAAAGAAAGTGAAAGTGACATGTGAAGGCCTAGTATGGTAACCCATACTCGGAATTTGTTCTCTTCATTTAACCCATCCAAGTTAGCGCACACACATTAGTAGTAGTGAGAAGTGAACACACACACACACACACACACACTTGTACGGCAAACCACGGAAACACACACAGCCATTCACTGTGGCTCCGGGGAGTGACTGGGGGTTTGGTACCTTGCCCAAGGGCACCTCAGTCATTTCCTGCTTGTATTGAGAATCAAACCCACAATCTTTAAGTTATCTAACTATTTGGCCACGACTGCCTTGAAATTGTAAATAGTAAGTAGGCATTCAGCTCTTATCCAAAGCAACTTCTTAAATATATTATTACAATACACCATAATTTTCCATAGTAAATGTATTGTAGAAACGATAGAAACAGTTATGCTCACTTAAACCATCACTTATAACAGCTTTTGAATGAATGTTTTTGTGTTTTGTGAGTTAATCATGTTAATGCGTACTACGCTATTTCAAGAAAAACAGCAGATTTGTACTTAATTCCACCCCCCAAAGATTAATGTCCGTAATATCTACGGTATAATACCCATAGAATCTATTTTTACTACTTCACGAGCAAAGAAATGCCACTCGAGCTGAAATTGGATGGGGGTTGCTATGGCAGAGCTTTTGAAAGAGCACAGAATCTCCGGATCAAAACACAGGTGAAAAAGAAGCAGAAACAATCGATATCAAATGTAATCTTATGCACATGTAAAATAACGTGATCATCAACATTAGACATCATATAAATCCAAACTGCTAAATGTTACTGAATGACATGTTGACCCAGAATGAGATATATGACTGTGAAGCTTACGATGTGTTGAAGTACTCGACTTCATGTTTTGATCATCGTTCTTAATCCGATCGTTTACATAATGGGTTTTTTTCAGCTTTTTGCTCATAATGTTGCTTTTACCCACATTTTTGCTTTAAAAGCAGAGACTATTTTTTTCTTTTAATGTATTACCTGTTCAGATATTCATACAGAAAAACATTCTGGGAGCCATGAAAATGCTGATCCTTTTTTTTGAATACCTATATTTTCCACTATAGTACAATCTGTTAAAAGTGTCCAGCCAGTAATTATCTATAATTTAAGCTTTGACATGTACTCACTGTAAGCATCCTCATCAATACCATCTCCATAAATAACCATAGAGTAATTGGAGGGGGAAATCTTAGTTTTAAACGACATGCAACCACCCTCAAAGTGCATTACTATCCATCAGCATAATTAAGATGACAGACAGAGCTGCCGCGTTAGTTTCCCGGTTCTGAGTGGTTGTGACAGGGGGTTTATTTCATGTCAGTAAATTCAGAAGTATTACAGTAATCTGGCTATAGATTTCATTAGTTTTGAATAATAGCGTTAATGACTTGGAACAGAATGTTTAATCCACTTATGACGACACAAGCTGATAGATGATTCTGCCCGATGAGCTGACTTGAAGGAAATCGCTGAGCAGGCTGAGGAGCTTTTCTCACGGAAACCTCTCAATCATTCACACTCAGACATTCATTAATGCAGCAACTGTTAGAGCTGCTATGCAGGCGAGTCAGCGTAACAGTTTTTCACTAGAAATTTCATTATACAATTATACATACATTTACAACCAGTTGTTTTGCTCCTGAATGATGTATTGTATCAGTTGAGTGAACAATTCAATGATTCACTCATACAAGTCACTTATTTTCATGTGACTCACACATAAAGACAGTCGTAACTTGCATTAAAAAAAATCAAATTGTTGTATTAAAAAAGACAATTAAAACCTGTTGTTCTGAATGTCCTTATTACCCAGTAAGGGTTTATTTTGTTACAATGACCAGGTGACTGTATGTTATCGCTTGCATATGCATACATGAAGATGAATAAATAATGATCATATTTGCATTTATGGAATATTTAATTTTCAAGGTTCACAAATCACAACATGGTACGCCTATTTGTCAGAACTGTATATTATTGAACAGATGGGTATACCACCTGAACAAAATGCACCTGTCACGGAATACTTAAGGGAGGACTCAGGGATGCAGGGAAAGGATTTATTTATGATAACAAAATAAACATACAAAAGAAAACACCCACGAGGGGGAAAACATTAACTTAACAATATAACTAACAAAGAACACAAACAAACCGGATGGAACGGGTAACACAGATCCAGGAACATCATATGAACAGACATAGAATGACAACAACACCACACAGGACAGCAAACACATCAGGATAAATAGCGAACACATGAGGAAGGTGATGAGTAGAGACAGATGGGATCAATTAGGGGAAACGAGGGAACAAGATGGGCGGGGTTTACAATCACAAGGTACAACAAAGGGGCAGTGTCAGAGTTCTGTCAACCAACACACTAGAAACCCAAACTGAGGTAACAGAACCCTGACAGCACCGTGCAGATTGTACACATATTTGTGCATTCCTATCATCCAAACCTTTAGGAAAGAAGCCTGAGGCTTTAATGCATGTTGACACATCTTTCAAACATCAGATCTCACTACAGCTGCTAAACACAAACACTGTGTTGTCAGCCAGTGTCCAGGGCTGGAATTAATTGCCTCAGTGCATGCAGTGAGCTTGGAATAATCATACAATGTGCTCAGCTTGAGCGAACTGAGCTTGCTCAGCACTCCACATGCTCCTAATTACTGTCAGGTTTCACTCACTTCCATATCCCATGATTGTGCTGAGAGAAAGACACATGGATGCCAAAAAAGGAGAAATAAGTAAATAACGGGGAGATATTCACTTACACAAGAATCATTTGTAGATGTGTCTGAGACATTACATATTTGCTTTGAAATGATTTATTCGAGTTAACCACCATAATAGCATTGACAGGATGTTATTTGTATACCAAACTTGAAAGGTTTGTCAAAACAAACCTTGAATTTTAGATTTAAAAATCCTTGCCTAGACGTTTGAAGACTATTTTGACATTTGAAGGTTATAAACCTTGTAGCATTTGAGTAGTTTAAGGAAAGAATTGATCAACAGAGATATACCAATATACAGACAGACAAAATAGACAGACAAACATTTTGTGTGTGTGTGTGTGTGTGTGTGTGTGTGTGTGTGTGTGTGTGGGAGAGACAGACAGACAAAGAAAAATGTAAAACCGATTTATTGCATGGCCACTGGAACTGCTCCATGAATAAAACAAGCCAGTAAACAGAATCATGACTCTGCCAGCATTCAGCATTGAGATAAGGACAAAGACAGACACTTCAAGTTAAATCCTCATTGTTAAGCGACAGCACATTGTAATCTACCTTTAAGTGAAGTGAATTGCCCCAGGGTAGTGTGATCTGTTTAACCTGAGGTGAGCTTTAAAATAGGTATAGAGTATTAAACAGTTCGCTGTAGGCTGTCATAATGCATTCAAAGCTGAATTTGCACAATGACAGACACCTGGCCTGAAATAAATGAGATGAGCTTTAAACAGCCTGCAGGAATTACTCTTTGCCCACCAGTTGTGTCTCGTAAAAATACTACAGCAAGCAGACAGCATAATTACAAGAAGGTTTGACGTTTTATTTTTACACGATGAGAAATTGTTTTTGTTTTTTGAAGCTGCTTTGGTTCCGGAAGTCATTTTTGTCCCCCATTAAATTTCTCCTGTGGGAATTCAAAAAAGTCTTCAGCAAAGCCAAACCAACCACTGAGATGAATCATACCATTACATTTGATTAAAAGAAAAAAGCACTGTATACGTTTATGAAAAGCAACTATTCATGATGCATTGCATGTTTATTAAGAAATTAGGACTTTTATTCAGCTAGAATGCAATAAATTGTTCAAGTGACAGCAAAGACATTTATAATGCTTATTATAGTATTTTATTATTTATTATATTCATTTATATATTATATATTACATTCTTTTGAACTTTCTATTAAATTAAAGTATCCTAAAAAGTTGTTAATTAGCAGCAAATCAGATCAGCATATTAAACTGATTTATTGAAGGAACATGTGACACTGAAAACTGGAGTAACAATCCATTGCCATCACAGGACTAAATTATATTTTAAAATACATTAAGATGGAAAACAAATAGTTATTTTGCATGTACTGTAATAATATCACACAAATGTACTGTTTTTACTATATTTTCTATCAAATATATGCAGCTTTGATTAGTATAAGAGATCAGCTAAGTCATTTCCATGTATAAATGGAGATTCAGATATAACCTACTGTCAGTTGTACTCAGTTGTATTTAGTACAAATACACAGTTTAACAGTTATGTAAAAAATAACTGTTAAACAGTGAACCTAGATGGTGGAAAATAACTTCTCTTAGATGAGCTCCAAAGAGGGCAGGACGAGTTCTGAATGCCAGAGATACCAGTGAATACCCAGAGTCACTGCTGCATGTGTATGTGTGTGTGTGTGTGTGTGTGGGAGGGACAGAGAAAGTGAGAAGGGTGCCGAAGAAAAGCTCCTGGCTCAAGTTTTGCATGTCTTGTCTAGTTTGCGTCAAAAACACAAAGGGGGATTTAGTACACCTTTCAGCTGAATAGCTTATCAATAAAATGCAAATACAAATCTTTAGGAACAATGGAGATTAGTTTTGAGATTAAACAAAACATCTCTCAGGATAATTTCTCTTACAGATGTAAATAAAAGTTTTGTAGAAAAAGAGGTTAAGTGTCTTGCAAATAGTACAGAATCCTAAATAAGTTATGTATTTATAATGAATATTTTAAAATATTTGTATTATATATATATATATATATATATATATATATATATATATATATATATATATATATATATATATATATAAAACGTGTATATTTAATACAATTTAAAATAAATAATCTAACCTAAATCCAAACTGAACAATTTGAAACAAAAAAGAAATCCCAGACTTACTGACCACACAGTATCTTAAATTACATTTGAACTGTATTTTCCAATTCCGACATAGGGGATTGAGTGTGAAAGCAGCTTTCCTCGGCTTCCTGGCCTGCTGCAGGCAACGACTGTGCCCATGTGCCACACCGAACACTAGAAGCATGCAACAGCCAGCACACTTTTCCCTTTCCAGGGGCATGCCGTATAATGCTTCCATTGTTTCTCCAGCCAAATACATTACTGGGTGTAAAAACTACATCACTTTTGTTCTGTTGAGTCTTTCAGAGGGATTTCACATGTAGAAGGATATTTCCTTAACTAATGAAATATTTATACTGGAGAAGATCGACCTGGAGACTAGAGCACCGGAAAATGGACAATAAAATAATTGAATTACTCATTAATTCCTTTGGCAGATACTTTAAACACATTAAGATATACAGTTCATCAGTGAACCCATAACCTTAGAACCCATGACCTATGAGTAGCTAATGCAACGCAATAACCTCTTAATGTACTTCAGTGGTAAATTCAGCCCTTTCCATTGATTAAATATCAAAAACAAATAACATCTAACTTCCCTTAACAAAAAATATACTGTTCTTCCAAATCCCTTTAGCAAACATTACTGCCACAAATCGACCGCATATTAGTGGCAAATTGTTGCAAAGAAAGAGTTGTTGCAAAGGAAACCAATATCATGTCTCTATGGCTCAGGTCTGAAACCTAGTGAACCGCCACAGGCAACTCCATGGCAGTCTGAAATTAAATACCTATTTGGAACACTATTTCTGAGCGTCACACAAAGACCGTAAAAGCACAGCTGGGAATTTCGGTTTAAAGCAAAACTTCAAAGCACAAATATCACCAGCAAAAAAGGCACATCGTCCACTGTCAATAGTTTAGTGTCGCATGAAGCGCCTCTCTCACAGTCCCTTTCAAAACAAGGAGCATTCTTCTGGTCATCGTGGTGAATTTGCACAAAAGGTTTGAGCACAGTCCAAAATCTGAAAGGAGAAACGTTGCGTTCTCACAAGATTCCAGAATGGACTGATGCCTGGATATAGCCTGCAAAAGTTTGCAGAGCAACAGAGCAATTTTTAAAGACTCTAAATCATATTTATCAACTCTTTGTCGTACTGAATGAATTCTAAATATATTTATAATTGACATCTCCTGCTTTGTCCACCACTTTAAGGCTGTTCTGAAGCAATCTACTTTATCCTCAACCGTCAAAGTTCAATTCCAATACTCAAGACAAATACATGACAGCTTGTGAAAGTAAACACTTACGTTTCTGCACTTGGCAGAAGTTTTTATCCAAAGCGGCTCACATTGCATTTACATTGACATTCTAATCAGTTCTTGCTTTCCCTGGGAGTCAAACCCATGACCTTGGCATTACAAGTGCCACAATCTACTGTTTGAGCCAGTTTGACATTTAAAGCCAGTTAAACATTTGCCCATTTCTTTTGCTTCATTTTAATAAAGACCTGAAGAAAGCCAGCAGTGTTTTTATTGGCATATTAAAAAGAATATGGACAAAGCATAGGTTGTCAGGGGAGTGCAGGTAAGGGATGAGCGAGGACTCAATTTTGCAAGAGGAAGGCTTTTTATTAAACAATAAAGCAAAACAAAAACTGCCCTGAGGGGGAAAACCATAACTGGACTGACTGAACTCAACTCAACAGACTAGACTAGGCAGGACTCGACTAGACAAGACAAGAAAAGACTAAGGACAAATAACAACACTAGCAAACACAAAGGGTATAAATAGGGGACATGAGGAAGAAATAATGAATGGAGAACAGCTGGGGCAAATCAAACTATAACAAGGGAACAAAACGGGCGGGGTGATACAAATGACAGGACAAGACACGCCTCAAACATGCAGCCAATGTGGACGCGCATAGCCGCGTGTCCACATGAAAAGGCAGTGTACAGCTAGCGAAAACACAAACTGCGCGTGACACGAAACTATGTCACACGTAGCTGATGTATACACGAACCTAAGCTCGAAACCGCACCCACTCACATGACGTAGAGTTCATGAGGACGAGCAAACACTCGTCTCGTGCGCCCGCAACAAGGACAAACACACGGGTGGTGAATGTCCGAATCCCAACCAAGACTGAACAAGACCAAAGTATCGGGATCGGACATCACGACTCGCACACAAGACGCTACATAGACAAGAGAGCGCGCGACTCAAGTCACTCAATATGGTACACGACAATACGGTAGTGCCAGAGCTCTGCCACGAAACATGAGAAAACTAGACCGAAGTGGCAGAACCCTGACATAGGTAACATACTCATTTTCACAAACACATTTTTAGTTTCCCTTAAGAACCTTCTGTTAACAGTTCTTAAAATAACTACAGCATTCACTTCTAAGTGTTAAGAACATTTAAATAATCTAAAGAACCTGTTGTGCAATGGATCTTCATGGAACCATCAATACCAATAAAGAACCTTTATTTTTAAGAGTGTATGATGGTATGTAATGATGCCTAAGTGTGCATTGTTATGACATATTTGCTGCAAAGAAAGTGTTTCATGCTAGATCACTTTTTGTTATAGTTATATTGTGAGATGAGAATTATTACTCTTATACTGACTTATTTACAATTGGTAAGTCGTTGTGCACCATGAATCCAAGACAGTTTCCTTCTGGGGGCAATTAAGGGTATTTTACTCATTCACTTAATTCAATATCCTGGCAAAATTGACACTTATTTATTTTAAAATCAATCCTGTTTGATCTGAAGCTTTATAGAGGCCATAGTCACTGATTAGGCACATAGTCTGATTTTTAGAACAGACCGGATCCGTGCTGGACACTCAGTGAGGCGTGCAAGCCGCCCTCAGTGAGATTTAGTTTCTCAGCCCTCCAGAATTAATTCTCACTTTAGTGTCTGCGATCCAGTCCACTTCCTCCTTATAAATATTTCATGGGACCGGTCTCTGTGGGAAATCTGCACCAAAGCAAGAGCTGACAGAAGGTATCTTCAGGCTTACCGTCTTCCTCCAACACCAAATGGATATAGTCAGGCTCTTATGACTCGACTAGCCCCGTTAATGGCCAACTCGCTCGCTTCCTGTCGGTTCGCTCAAAACGACGGCATGTGAAACGAACAAAAGACATAATTGGTCAAACGAATGAGGCCCACTTGTCTAAAAACGTATCAGACAAACTGTTAGTTTCACCACAGGATACTGACATCTCTATTTTCCTTCATGAAAACATCTTGGGTCACGGCAGCACTTTTTCCTTAAAAGAGATTTGCGTTGGATCTGCCACACTCAATCAGAAAGACAGGGATGCATAATTGAACAGCTGGCAAATTACACAAGAGTAGGTGATTATATTTCATGACGGTGTTTTAGCAGTAATGATGCTACATTACACTCACACTGTATTGTCTAAAGGTGAATCCGACTCTTATTGGTGATTGGGCTCGCTTTTTCTTCAAATTTTCAATGGTTTCCATTTTGTTATATATCAAAGAATTTTTATTTTTGCTACTATGCAAATACCTTTTGTGTATGGTTTTACTTGTCATACGAGGTATGTCAAAAAGACCTAAATATACAATCATAATAATAAAAAAAATATTTAAACAAAAAGTAAAATAAACATAAAACACTAATATTTTATACATATTACAAACCAGATTTGTTGCGTAATTTCCATCACAAACTAGTTTCGCCATCAATAAAGTTTTTTTTTTGGTAACACTTTAACAATAAGGTTTCATTAGTTAACATTAGAACTGTTTTAGTGAACATGAATTAAGAATGAACAATACTACAGCATTTATTAATGATAATTTCAACATTTATTGATACATTATTCAAATAAAAAATCGTGTTTATTAACATTAGTTAACGCACTGTGAACTAACATGAATGAACGACTGCATTTTTATTAACTTTGACAACTCTTATTTAACTTTTATTGAATTTTATCAACATTAACAAGGATTAATACATAGTTTAACAATACTGTACATACTGTTTTTTGTTCATTGTTTTTTTTTTTGCATAGATCTGTATCTGTATTGGACATTACGTGTATCGTTACAGGACAAAATTAATCAAATAGTGAGCTTTTAAAAACTCTTGCTACAAGAAAAAGTGAGTAAATGATAACGCACACACACACATATACATATAAAAGTCCATAGTTGAAGAAACGCACTTGTACGTTTATCAGACAGCTCAAGTGATGGAGAGGGGCCGTTTTCATCCCAGATCTCGTTACGCACCGGCTTTTATCATCTTGTCAAGTGATAAACCTGTGTCATGTTCTTCATTATCTCCCCCAGCGCTGGAATCACCATAATGAATCCACTATTATGTGTGAGCTTTTGTAAAGAGCACAGCTCTTTTTCACCAGCTGTAATGTGATCTTAAAGTCCACGGCCTTTCAGAGAGATTGCAGTTTAAAAGCTTCCATATTTATTTCATGTCAATTCATTCACAAGGCGAGACTATGGTTACAGCGCTGTGTCAGTAAAACGAAAAAGGAAATGCAAGATCACATTTCACTCGGACCTTTTCACTTGTTAGACCAAGAACAGACATTACAGAGAAGACATAAAAATCTGCACTAATAATTTGCACTAGCGTACAAATCTACATGTTTAGTTACAAGAAGCTGAAACAGCTGTTTGTGAGCTATTTCTGTTTAGATTTTCAAACATTTTTATAACTGATTCATTGATTAAATCGGTTGCATCTATCAGTATTTGATATTAAATTAATTATACATTACTGTGGCAGATGTAAAGCACTGACTATGCAAAAAAGTGAGCTGAATATCTCTGTTTGTTCAATGCATTAATGTATTTAACCTCTGTTTTGTACGTTATGATTTTTTAGAATATAATGATTCTAGTCTTGCGTAAACAGAGACAGATGACCACGAGGCCACGAGAAAGAATGCTGCTTGAACAGCATGTACATTGATCAACCACATTTTGTTTTGATTTTACGGGCATTTAAGAATGTATAAATATGAAAATGGATGAGTGTACACAATAAATGGAAAGAGTGGAAAAACTAAACCAAACCGGTACAACATGACACAAGCAAACAGGAAGGGAGACAGGTACTGTCAGCTCCGCAGTAATGCTCTCCTCAGCCTCTGCAGGCTCCTCTGGGACAAGAGCGGGCGCTGGGTGAAGCTCTGGGATGAGAACGGGTGCTGGGCGAAGCTCATGTCATACCTGACATGACTAACAGTGTGATTGATGATGAGACGTGATGACAATGACAGAGAAGCACATTCGGAACCAGGAAGCAAACAAAACAAACACACCTGACAGTTCTCTGACAAATACATTACCATTCAAACGCTTGTGGTAAGAAATATATTTTAACTAAGAAAAGCAATTGCCAGTTAATATCTTGCAATTCTAACTTTTTTATATAGACTCACAATTTCCAGTAATAAAGTCTAATTCTAAAGAAAGAAAAAAAAACAGACCTCCCCCCCAGAATTTCTAGCTTATATCACCCAATTCAAAGAAAAAGTTTGAATAATCAAGCAACTGTGAGAAAAAAAGTCAGATTTTTTAAATTATTATTAGTTTTCTATTTTAAATTTTCTATTCATCAAAGAATCCTGAAAAAGTTACAATAATTTGCACAAAAATTATTAAGCAGCAAAAACTGTTGGTAAGAAGAGTCTTCTTTCATCTTCTTTCAAAAACTAAACTTAATTGAACCTTAATTATTCATTTTTACATTGTCATGTTTCATTCTGCTTTCATAAATGGGGATTATTTTACTTTATTAACAGACATATGTTTAAATATTATGAAATTTGCTTCTTCTTTTTTTTAAACAATTATTTGTCTTAAAAAATGTTGGTTTGTTTCTCACCACTATTGCTTTGCTGGCTGGGGTTTTTAAAGCAATATTCAGTGTAAAGGTGCTTAGGAAATATATTTAATGTGCTATATAAATAAATGTCATTTGAGAATGTTTCTCTCCAGGTTTATACATCTAACATCACTCTAATGGTAGCTGGAAAAATACGCTGTCAACTTAATACAAAGTCAATATTTTCCACTGAACTTGGGAGCAGACGAGTGACAGCTTACTCCATGTGACTGTAAAGACTTCATTAAACTTTACTGAAATGATGAGCCCTCAAGGCCACTAGTGCTTGTGAAACATGGCAGGATTCTGCGTCAACCTCCCGGAGAGTCCTCCGAGACATTTGAGACAGAGAATAAAGAGTCACACTCTCCAAATCTAAAACTGGCTTGAGAGAGAATAAACCTCAGAAATGTTGGGTAAGATCTTGTCAGCTATAAACAAATGAATAAAGCTCAGATTTTGGTTACTCTCATTCAGTTAGACATCAGTGTAAATGCGCTAAGTGCTCAAACTCAAGAGGGTTCTGCTTGGTCTTGAGAAAGACTGTTTTGGCAGTACTTCCTGCTTAAAGCCATGACAAACCCCAGAGGAGCTCGCAGGGAGTGTGTTGTCGCCTGTCTGCTCCTTAGGAGGAATGAAAATAGAAACAACTGTTGACAGATTAGAGCTAGAAAATTAATTTGGATCACAATCTTTTTGGGAAAATCTGATGCAAGATGTTTGATTTCATACTGATCTCTACAATCAGTGTTGGGGAAAGTTACTTTAAGTAATGCATTACAATATTGTGTTACTTCCTTAAAAAGTAACTAATTGCGTTACTTAGTTACATTACTTTTTCTATTATCTGGGCTAGATAATATTTGATTGCTTTTTAAAAACAAAAAAGTTCTAAGTTTAGGCAAATATAGAAACAAACTGTGTGTTTTAATGAGAAACTTTCTCGAAATAACGAGAAACTTTCTCGAAATAATGACTTAGTATCTCGAAATAACGAGAACGTTTCTCGAAATACAGTAGAACCCCGACTTACAAAACGCTCTACGAAAAGTTAAACGATAAACGATTATAAACTTTTTTTTTTTTTTTTTTCGCCAGAGTAATGACAAAATGATCGAGATGCGAAAAACGAAATCTCAGCCGAGGCGACGATTTTGTTTTGAAATTTGCGCGCCACTGACCCGTAAACTCGCACCAATCGTCCCGCTCTCTCATTGGCTGTCTCCCGGCTCGGAGGCTAGCTTTCGCTGCAGCATCCTGCTCTCCTATTGGTCAGCATCGCTCCCACCAGCCTCTGCGTAGCGGCGTTCCTCTCCCATTTCATCTGTGCTACGCTAACGCTAAAGTTCGTCCGCGCTTTCGCATACAAGTTTTGTTTTCATCGTGCTGTATCGCTATTATTTTGTGCCCAGTTAACAAACTTTTTTTCTAATCACTAGCCATGGATGTGAAGATTGTTGCTGAAGTGAAAGGGAAAACAGTATGGTGAGTGTATTTTAGCTTTATTATAAAATTAAATGTAGTGTTTTCGTAGGGCTTGGAACGGATTAGGAAGCCGGGGTTCTACTTTAATGACTTAACTTCTCGTGTTTCTCTGAATGGGCAAAGCGTGTAAAGATTAAGTTAAGTCATTATTTCGAGAAAGTTTCTCGTTATTACGAGATACTAAGTCATTATTTCGACTTACATCATCTTTTTTCTTTCTCAACTGTGGCGGAAGCGGTAATGATGCTAAAAATTCAGCTTTTCCATCACAACAATTAATTCAAATAGAAAACAGCTATATTAAATTCTAATAACTTTCCACTGTTCCACTGAGTATTTGAGCAAATAAATGCAGACTTGGTGAGCATAAGAGATCAGTGTTTTCTGGAAATATGGTTCCACTATACGTTCTTCAAGGGGGTGCGGACTGCATTTAATTTGGATCATCTGGTGGAGGGAAAGAGTGGAGCTTAAGGGTGGGACAACAAGGAAGGATTTTGAATTCACCCAGCACTTGCTTCCTTGGGGTGCACTTCTTTAAGAGGGCTTGTTTGTCACAAACACACATGCAAACCTCACTGAGAAGCAACAGACTTCTAAAGCATATGCTTATTTCCCAAGGTCCCTATCCAGATCTAGAGCGATGTCAGAAATGATGTTGCATTAAAAAAAAACTCTAGCATCTTTCTATTGCATGCTTTTTGTAATGTCACTCTAATGATGCTGTATTACAGATCAAACATCTGTTACAGCAAACACAGCAATGAGCTTTTGCGGGAACAGCACTCAGCGCTAAACACACTCAGTTGTCAAATTGGATCCATTTTCAAGATCCGACTGCTATAGAGGCTTGGAAAGATGTCCTACTTTACCTTAAGCTCTGTTTGACTGCAAAGGTGCGTGTTCATGCTGCAAAGAGCTCAGTAAATCACATACCGAAGTGCAGAGGAACATCCATATTTTATGACAGAATAAGGCGGAAACCTCCAGCAATTCCAAGCGCATTTTCGTACATGAGTGGGAGGTCACGGCCCGTTTTACAAACAGTCAATCAGGTGGATGAGCCATTGATTTATCTCCCATCGCTGCCTTAAAACAACCATATGAATCACATTTCATTAGGTAAAGTATCACTGAATTAATTCACTCCATTCATAATTGGAGTCAGTCTAAATGAGCCAGGGTCATATTTGATTTGAGCGGGAGCCTTGCAGACCAATCTATCAACCTCTGTGATGTGTAACATTAGTTTAAACCCCTAATGGCCTCAAGAAGCTGAACGCTGGGTGTGAGGGATTAAAGACGCCTCTTATTAAAGGCTCATATTCAAGAGAGGCTATTCAAGCACTGGACCCATAAGAATAGGATATATCTAATGAATTTTAAAGAGCCACTAACAAATGAACAAGTAAATATACAAGTAAAAAAGCATTGGCAGGGCAAACAAACATTTAACAATATTTATTTCTGGCCATAGAACAATTTTTTTAATAATGTAACGTAACATAATATAGCGCGTTACATTTTACTAACATAACATGTTCCTAACATAAAACAACAATATTTTTGTGGAGTTTCAAACAGTAGAGTGTGGCGCTTGCAACGTCAAGGTCATGGGTTTGATTCCCAGGGAAAGCAAGAACTGATTAGAATGTCAGATTAGTAAGTCGCTTTGGATAAAAGAGTCAAATGCCAAATGCATAAATGTAAGTATCGTTACATTTTACTAACATAACAAAACAATCAAATAAATAAAACATAATTTACTAACATAACATAAAACAATTGTTTGTTTTTACTAAACAAAATATTTTACAAGAGATGTACGATATATCGTCTACCATTTAAATGCTTAGTTTTAATGTTATCGTTTTCGACCAAATTCGAAAATTTAGCCGAAACATAATATTTTATTTAGGCAGTTTAATTTTATCCATGGCACATGCATTTTGTTTCTTTATCTGTTGCCTGAGAAATGTAGTCCAGTGACTTGTTTGCTTTATTTATGTATTTTATATTTAATTATTCTATTTTTTTGTTAAGCAATAGATTTTTATTTAACACTTTACAATAAGGCATCATTTGTTAATAAGAGAGAGCAAAAACATTTGTTAATCTAAAATATTTGTGTTCATGTTAGTTCACAGTGCATTAACTAATGTTAACAAACACAACTTTGTATGTTAATTTCTTGAAAAATTTATTGTTCATTCTTTGTTGGTTCGTGTTAACTAATGCTAACAAAATTAAACCTTACTATAAAGTGTTACCATTTGTTTTATTACAAGGAAAGTTGGCTATAGGAGTGTAAAATTAATGTTAAAAGTTATGGTTAAAACTAGGCTACTGTATTGTTTATGTTTGATTTATGCTTATATATACATATATCAAAACTTGAATTTAGATTTATCGGCCAATATATCGGCTTTCAAACAAAGTATAAATAATTAATTAGTACAAAACTTTCATACTGGTGCATCCCTGCAATTTACTAACATAACATAAGATAACATGTAAAAGTCTGATTTTGGAAACTATTTTGCAATAATAACAGTCTGCAGTCTATCCTTATCCTATCGCCCCTTTCTCTTTCTATCCCATAACTTATTTTCTTTTCTCTGCTGGTTTACCATAAAGAAGAGGCAAACGGCCCCAAAATGCAATAAAAAAGACAAATGTTTAGAGGAAGCTGAGTTGAAACATAACTTTTAAATCAGCCATAAAAGTAACAGGCGCCTGAAGGGCACACACATACCCTGAAAGTGTCTCCTTTATCAAAAGAAGTCTATCAACCGACAGCAAACCTCTCAAGCTACACTCTGTAATCTGCACACAATTCAACACCATGACAACAGATGGAGAAATGCTATTCTTCTGCGCACCCTACCCCGCATCAACACGTCCCCCAGCTCAGCACAAAGATGATCTCAAAAGGCTTCGGCCCTGTGAAAGCCACATCAACACTACAGATGACCACAGAGCACTATACGTGACAAAACTGCTATCTCCTCCCAAAATAAATCCAGCTGAGAACTGCGGCAAAGAGTGGTGAACAGAGAGAAAGAGAGAGTGAGCGAGTGTGTGTGTGTGAGAATAAAGACGCCTCAGACTTAAGACTAAGCTGTGCATCTCTTTCCCCCAGCGGGACAGAGGGTCTTTTCTCCTCCCGAAGGGGGTTGAGCGTGACACCGAGGCAGAGCCATCGTCTGACGGAGAAGTTCCAATGCAGGGGACAGATGTTCCAGCTGGGCTCAGCCGCCGTGACATCTCGGCCTCCAGCTGCTGACCGCCCACTTTCCTATTTCTTAGCACAGCCTTGTTAGGGACGGGCTCTTTTGCTTTCAAAAAGGAGAAGTGGAATGGAAGGAGACTAAATAAATTAGAGTATAAGAACCACAGCCTCAGCTTGAGACTAGATACTGTTAGACAACCAGCAGTATTGCATAAAAACAGATCCACACTGCACAGTGTTCAGAACAGCAACGCACAATTAGACAGAAAGGAGCTGACATTAAAGACAACCAACCACAGCTTTGCTTTCTTTCATGTGTCATTTAGGGCCAGTCTAAAAATCAGACAGAATAAACTTGCAGTGTTTTCATTTATATGTGTATAAACATGTATATATACATGTATATGTATGTGTGTTTATATACATTTAAATGTAAAACAATGTAAAATGTAATATTCAAGTGATGATAAAGCTGCATTTTCAGTATCATTGCTCCAGTCTTCAGTGTCACATGATCCTAGTATATCCTGAATTACTTTTTGAAAGCTCAAGATCATTTACAATTAATGTAGAATATCTACAATTAAGAAAATTAGGATACTATATGGATACGACATTTACATTTATGCATTTGGTAGACATTTTTATCCAAAACAACTTACATTGTATTCAAGCAACACATTGAATCAGTTCTTGCTTTCCCTGGGATCGAACCCATAACATTCGCTTTGTAAGCACCAATGCTCTACTGACTGAGCAACAGGAAAGCTCTTATGACATTGCAAGCATTTAACATGTCATTTACTATATTAAAATAACTGTAGGCAGTATACAGTATATACTTTAAGTACTTAGTAGCTAGTATTCCATCCAAACATAGCCAAAGCTGCAATAAAGACCCTTGTTTATCTACAACTAACCAAGTAATCTTTGAGTCAAGAGGTTTGATCCCATAGACTTCTAGGCAAATTCTAGTTGTCCTTCCCTGGAAGCATTCACTGCCTGGGAACTTGTAAACATGACTGTTTCCCGGTGGACTGATAAAGACTTGTGTATTTTTGACTCAGAGAAATTGCAGAAAGATTGGACATTTTGAGAAACACTTACCATTTTAAGGGCAATTCACATCAGACATTCCCTAAAAGCTACATGATCATACCCATCAGAGGCCTGGGCTAGACAAGCAGAGCACAACTGTCTGGGATACTGGCCAGGGTCTGGGGACCTCTTGCATTCGACATTCATTCCAAGGCTTCTATGCCAAGCTGCCTCCAATAGCATGGGGCTTCAGAGGGAACCAGAGATCTCTAACCTCTGTCACTGTCTGGATCATGTGGAATAATTCAAACAAGAGGGTAGACATTAAGACTTCATCATATTTTGGTTTACATCATAGAATTTTCCCCAACTTTATTTTCTTACAAAACAAAGACCTTGCCTGACCTAAAAAAAGTCACCGTTTGGATATAAAAAGACAAATGCTTAAAAGTATTGCAGTGATTATTTGACAAAACTTCTAACCCTAATTTAGCATTTCATTTCTTAAACAACCAAATTCCAAAATGGTTTGTGAGGGAGCATCCATGAATTGGCACCTATGAGCCCAGACCTTAAATTCACTGAAAGTGTTTGGGATGTGCTGGAGGAAACTTTACAGAGTGCTGGACTCTTGCATTGCCAATACAAGATCTTGACCAAAATATGATGTAACTCTTGATGGAAATAAATGTTGTGATGCCATTTCTATCAAGAGTCCATCAATTTTTGGTCAATATCTTGTATTGAAATATACCGGTGTACTTAATAGAGGAATTTGTCAAGTCCTGAAGAAAACAATCAAAGGTTGCCATATGGCTACACAGCTAAATAAACATGTGAGAAACGCTGAACAGAGAAATAAATGTGCATGCCATGCAAAGCCCTGCAGTGCTGCACAGTAAAAGAGAACACACAGCTCTCTGCTTACACAGGCACGGCTTCACCCCAGAGGATCAGACTCATATCAACCAGAGAGAGGGGAAACAAGAAGAAAGGAAGCCGATTAGATCCACTCAATGCAGAATCATTTCTCACACAAAGCAAAGTTGCTGTACAACTGTGAAATTTGGGACTTTAAAACACAGACAAATTGGCTTTGTGTAAAATCTTGTAGCCAGGTTTAATGGAGGCTCCCTGAGGGAATATGGATAGTAATTGGTGGCGGCACAGACACAAACACAACGCTAAGGCTTGCTCTGACAGCCCCAGATGGATTCCATAAAGACTTTATGGGAAGATGGGGTTCAGTGCACAAGTTGACTCAAACATGACCCACATTCTTCAGTCTCGAACCTCTCCGCTCGGCTGCACACTGACGGCCACTGAAGGCCTCAGATTGGTGAGCAGAATGACTTCGGAAGAAGCTCAGAAAATCCAATGAATCTACAAGGAGGAAGAATCACAGGAAATTGGAAACTGCAAAGTGAACTGCTAACTCGTATTTAATGAACTTTGTGCAAAAATATTCTGTTGTTTTTTAAATGGCCACTTATTAAAAATTAAATGTGCAATGTTTTGATTCACTTCCACTCGACCATTGGTTAGTCAAACAACCTACATTTGTGCCATTGCTTGAACCAATGTTATGTTTTTATATTGAAATGCATGACACACACAAAAGAAAACAATTCAGGGATGCACCAATATTTATATATCTGACTGATTTTAAAACTATTTATTATTTTGTCTAAATAATAAAAAAAAAACACTAAAACCTATCATTTAAAACGATAAAAGAGGATATTTAACTTACATTAGCTGGTACCATAAAGGTAAATATCCAATACCAAAAAAGTCTAATATCAAGAGATTTGGTATCAATATGTTGTGCATTAAAAAAATATGAAAGGAATATTTTTTAAACAATGCTGTGGCAGTTCTCTGTGAAGTACTGACCATTTTTCTTTAACAAAGCCCCTAAAGGGATGAAAATAATATATTTAGAGCTTTATGTTCTCTCTACAACAATGCATTCCCTCAAAAAACAGATGTGTTCCCCTTAGAAACTTTGCGTTCACTCACAACACCTTTGCTTTCTGTTGAGAAAATTGAATCTTGATCCTTGTTATGAATAGAAAGTTTCTTTTTTTAAATTAAAACTTTATCGTCACTTTTAATCTATTTAATGCATCCTTGCTGAATAAAATAATTGATTTCTTTAAAAAAACAAAAAACAAAACCTTCTAAACACTAAAAGTGTAGAGATTAAAGCTTGAAAAAAAAAAACATTTGACAGCACAACAACATGAACATCAAATGAACTGTATGAAACACTCTCAAGTAGTCAAGTATGTTCTTGCCTAAGTTACAGCTTTTTTCCAAAACCAGCGGTCAGGAAACTGTGGTGCACTAACTAGAGCATTACTAAAGAAACGGGCAGAAGAGGCCTGTGGAGGCAGAGGCACAGAGAAAGGCTCTGCCAATCTATCACAAGAAAGCCTTTTGTTCTTGCCTGAATGTGAAGGCTCAGCTCCCAGACTGTGATACCCTCCTCCAGCATGGCACCTCTGGTTGTGTCAAGTCCTCCATCTCTGGCAAGAAGCACCAGAGGGAAGTGACCTGGCGATTAATAACCTGTAACGGCACGAAAAGCCCTCTGCCGGACGGGCGTGCTCCTCAGTGTGAGTGACCGCTCTCGTGTGGCACAGAGCACTATTCATCATAGCCAAATGAAAGCGGCTACAGCAGAATGGACCTCATTCACGTCGCTGTCCGTTCAAATTACACCGGCCACAAGGGGCCGCCAAACAATGTGCCTTGTTTTGGATTTTCCTGATAGATTCTTCCAAAAGGCCGTTCACGTAAACACCTCATGTGAATGGACTGGCGGCAGCCATTAAGCATGGAGGATCAGACTCTAAAGTGTTGCGTTGCGAAAAGTAGCAACTGTAATGGAACAAAACCAGGAGAGCCGACGTCATCAATCAGGGCCAGTGTGTCGCCGGAATCAAATGAAATGATTTTTGTGAGCGCTTGGGGGACGTGAAATAAGGCAAATTCGATAACTTGCCATTTGATTGAATGCGACGGAAAACATGCAGCGACATTCAATTTGTGAAAAAGTACTAATGAAATGGTCTTGTAGTCAGAATCAGAAAGAGCTTTATTGAAAAGTGTGCTTGCACACACACACACACAAGGAATTTTTTTCTTTGGATATATATAACAACAAACGATTAAAATATACTAAAGTTAATCTTTAAAACACCTCTTAAATGCCATTTGTTTATAAAGTTTTTAATATTGGCCATTTTTCTTTTACAGAGCCCCTACAGGGATGAAAATAATAAATAATGCTTTTGCGTTCCCTTGCAAAGCCTGAAAAATGGATGCGTTCCCCAGAGAAACTTTTGCGTTTTGTTGAAAGATTTTATGTTCACTAGCAAGCAAATGCAATTTTTCAAGGGAATACAAAATATTTAAAAGCTCTAAAAGGTTATTCAGATGACCTGTTACCACATCTTAAATAAATGCATGACTGCAAGTTAAAAATTCTAATTTATAAATGTAATTATACCTTTTAAGTTGCAGACATTATTATATGTCAACAGACCTCAACAAAGTAATGATTATTACATTCATTTAATATTGTGCGTGATTTAAGCTCACATTAATTGAAGTTGTCTTAATAACTTTGGAAATTGGATTTCTAGTTCCCAGTAAGCTGGATAAGGAGAATAAATGTGTTTGACAGTTGCGGTTACGTATGCCAGTTCAAAGAGATTCTGTAATGTTGATGTTTTTGTGGTTACCATTCTGCTAAAGATGTAACTCTTGATGGAAATAAATGTTGTGATGCCATTTCTATCAAGAGTCCATCAATTTTTGGTCAATATCTTGTATTGAAATATACCGGTGTACTTAATAGAGGAATTTGTCAAGTCCTGAAGAAAACAATCAAAGGTTGCCATATGGCTACACAGCTAAATAAACACGTGAGAAACGCTGAACAGAGAAATAAATGTGCATGCCATGCAAAGCCCTGCAGTGCTGCACAGTAAAAGAGAACACACAGCTCTCTGCTTACACAGGCACGGCTTCACCCCAGAGGATCAGACTCATATCAACCAGAGAGAGGGGAAACAAGAAGAAAGGAAGCCGATTAGATCCACTCAATGCAGAATCATTTCTCACACAAAGCAAAGTTGCTGTACAACTGTGAAATTTGGGACTTTAAAACACAGACAAATTGGCTTTGTGTAAAATCTTGTAGCCAGGTTTAATGGAGGCTCCCTGAGGGAATATGGATAGTAATTGGTGGCGGCACAGACACAAACACAACGCTAAGGCTTGCTCTGACAGCCCCAGATGGATTCCATAAAGAATTTTTTTCTTTGGATATATATAACAACAAACGATTAAAATATACTAAAGTTAATCTTTAAAACACCTCTTAAATGCCATTTGTTTATAAAGTTTTTAATATTGGCCATTTTTCTTTTACAGAGCCCCTACAGGGATGAAAATAATAAATAATGCTTTTGCGTTCCCTTGCAAAGCCTGAAAAATGGATGCGTTCCCCAGAGAAACTTTTGCGTTTTGTTGAAAGATTTTATGTTCACTAGCAAGCAAATGCAATTTTTCAAGGGAATACAAAATATTATTAATTATACCTTTTATTATACCATTAATTATACCTGTAATTATACCTTTTAAGTTGCAGACATTATTATATGTCAACAGACCTCAACAAAGTAATGATTATTACATTCATTTAATATTGTGCGTGATTTAAGCTCACATTAATTGAAGTTGTCTTAATAACTTTGGAAATTGGATTTCTAGTTCCCAGTAAGCTGGATAAGGAGAATAAATGTGTTTGACAGTTGCGGTTACGTATGCCAGTTCAAAGAGATTCTGTAATGTTGATGTTTTTGTGGTTACCATTCTGCTAAAGAGTAGATATATGAAGGTAAACACACTGACTACAAGAGATGATTGCGCTAATGCCAACAGTGACAAGTAATACCTGACTTAATGCAACTTATTTAGCTTGCATATTTAAGGACTAAGCATGTGCTATGATAGATGTGCATTTGAACTGAAATAAATACGATTAATTTGGTTCCAGAGCAATTAAAGTAGTTGGAACGACTTATTGTTGAGGAATCAACTTAAAAAAATTATTTATGTGTTTATGTTTCAAATGATTCATTTCATCCAACTCAGTGCTGTTTGTTGGTTGAACACAATTTTACTCAGTTGTCATAACTCAAAAAAGCGTTTTTTTGTTGTTGAGCCAACACATTTTTTAGCGTAATATTTCTTTCCTTCTCATACTCATATCACCATATCAATTTAGTACACTCCGCAGTCTGTTATCTGCCATTACAAGAAAAAAAAGATTGATATGGGAAAGAATTTTAATATTGTTTTAATATATCCCTAATAGTATTTAAGAGAATGTCTTCTAAAATAATCAGTAAAGAAATGATGTGAAATGGAATCATTAAATTCCCATTACAATTCCCAATTCAAGAGTGTAACAGCAACCCCCCGCTCACTCGCAGCACTTAATCAGTGTAATCAGGTCAAAACGTACGAGAGACAAAGCGAGAGAAAGAGAGCAGAATGAGAGATGGGGTGACGAAGGCAGGGAGAGCGAGAGACACGAGATAGACATAGTGCTGCTCCTCAGATGTCATTAAACCATTTAAGCAATTTTTACAATCTGACATCACATGACAGGCTGTCATAACTAAGTGGAGATATCAGCGGCTGAGATATTGGAAGGTGTCCAGTCTGTTGTAAAGCCAGGCAGTGATCCACCATTTATCCTCCTGACGCTTTAGTGTTGAGTGCTTGTTCCCTGCTACATACTAACACACAGCATTAAGGATGAGGTGCAGCACATAGAACTAGCACTGGCTTGATAAGACTGATCAATCTCTTGGCTCAGACCTCAAACCCTGCATGTGCCCCCTTAGACTTTTGAGCCAAATGGATTTGAACGCAGCTTACAAAAGACAATTTTTTAAAAGTGCTTTTTACATTCCATAATGTGATTAGAATGTTCCGCACATCGTTATCATCTGCTAAAATTCAATCTGCGTTTACACTTTGGTTGGCGCTGAACCAAAGATGGACGTGCAGACAACTATTCAGTGATTACTGTAATCTTAGACAGTTTTAGGTAGTTGTTGTCTTTTGATGAATTGCTTTTCAAATCTTTTATACAGACAACCAAATTACAAGTAACAGCACAAATAAATACAATAGAAGAAATACAAAATAAATAATCTGTGTTTTTTTTTTCTTCATAAAAAAATAATACATTTTCAGTTTTTTCAGTTAGGTCTAAGAGAAGTTTTCAGGTTTAGAAACTGAATAAAATGATCAAATGTATAATAACACTGCATAGTTCTCATTGTATAAATTAAAATCTATATTAATCCTTAAAGTTAAAGGTCTGTCAGAGGTCAGAGGAGAATGGCCAGATGGGTTGAAGCTGATAAAAAGGCAACATTAACTCAAATAAACACTTGTTACAACCGAGGTCTGCAGAAGAGCATGTCTGAACACACAACACTTCAAACCTTGAAGCAGACGGACTACAGGAGCAGAAGACACACCGGCGTCACTCCTGTCAGCTAAGAGCAAGAAACTGAGGCTATACAAATTTGGACAATAGAAGATTGCAAAAACATTCCTTGGTCTTTACAATCAGATGGTAGGTTCAGAATTTGGCGTAAGCATGAAAACATGCTGGTGATGAAATGATATTTTCTTGGCACACTTTGGTTAGTTAGTCCCAATCAAGCATTCTTTAAACACCTCAGCCTACCTAAGTATTGTTGCTGACCATGTCCATCCCTCTATGACCACAGTGTACACATCTTATCTTCTGATGACAGTTTCCAGCAGCATAACATGCCATGTCACAAAGTGCAAATCATCTCAAGCTGGTTTCTTAAACATGACAGTGATTCCACTTTACTCAAATGGCCCCTATAGTCACCAGATCTGAATGAAATAGAGCAGCTTTAGGATGTGGTGGAACGAGAGATTCGCATCATGGATGTGTGCAGCCGACAAATCTGCAACAACTGTTTGATGCTGTCATGTCAGTATGGACCAACATCTCTGTGGAATGTTTCCACAAGCCAGTATTGCAAGGAGTATATTAAATAGTTTAACAGTACAAACAAAGGAAAAAAACAGCTAAACACATCAAACTAAGTAGCAAATATTTCAGCCAGTTTCAAATAAAATATTAAATGCATGTTGTCATGTAGGGAGAGGATTTTGTCTCTCACAGTATGGACTAACATCATCCACGAGTCTTTCACAAGATCGTGCAGAGCCGGGGTCAGCTACTATCTCAGCAGTCAGAGAGCATCTGGGTCTCCTCCTGCGAGAATCACTGAGAAAAGTCGAACAATAATCCACCTCTTCACATGCCCACCTCCTCACATTTCATTACCTACGCACCTAGCACACTCTGTCCACAGGACCTCAAGCACAGAAAGAAGCCGCTAAAGACCCTGACATCATAACAGAGAAACAAGCTTAAAATGAACCCTAAACCAACTGAGATGAGATAAAGTGCCAAAATATTACGTATATAACACATAATGTACTATATATATATATATATATATATATATATATACACACACACGCACACACATATACATACACTATACGTGTGTGTGTGTGTGTGTGTGTATATATATATATATATATATATATATATATATATATATATATATATATACACACACACACACACACACACACACACACACACACACTAAACTATTTTGCATGGTATTATTACTATTAATTATAAATATTATAATTAAATATTTTAATAAATATTATATAAAAAATTTATATACTAAATTAAATAAAACATTTTAGAAAAGTTAATATTACAATTGACTATGAAACATTGCATTACTAAAACTGATATAATTATTAATTAATTTTTTTATTTTTTATTTCATTTAGCAGACACTTTTTTCCTCAAACAAAGTTACAATTGAGTAAAATTTTTCAACGAGCAAAATACAAGTAGTAATTGTTTATACCAGATATAAAGAACATAAACCACTGGTCTATAATACTTTAAAAACCGTTCTGTATATGTTGTTTATATGCCTCGGAATCCTCTGGAACCAGCATGTACATGTGTCATGCTGTTGAACAGCCACAGTGTAAACATATGTTTAAGGAAGAAAAAAAAGAAGGACACTGGCTGTGGCAGTGGTAAACCCTCTACATGTCAAGTAGTGAGCAGAGAAAGGAAGTAGGGTATCCTCACATGGAATTTTGTGAATGAAAAATAGCCTTGGTAATAAATAATGCATCGACTGTAAAGGAAACATCTCCATCCAGTCGAGCTGCCGCTTGTTTGTTATCAGCAGCCACTGCTGAGGGGGTTTTGTTCAACACAATCTAATATTGGGAATGTTTCTGAAACATTTGTTCCAGTCTCGTTTCACGTTCATAATCACTAATAGAGCCGCTGAGCCTGATGTGTGTGAGGAAGAGAGAAATGTATTGCTTGTAATGCAGTCATTTGGAACAGCTGGAAAGAATTGAGCTTGAGAGTGAGAGAGTCTTACATCATTATTACAGCACGTCAGAAGAGTAGAGAGAGAGAGAGAGAGAGAGAGAGAGTGTGAGGGAGACAAAGAGATGTGGGAGAGAAAGGAAGGGTGGATCACATAACCTGTAAATATAGCCTGCAGTCAGGTTTCTCTGCAGGATAGGGCGACAGTGTGTTTGGGATGTTCTCTGACATCCTTGTAGGTAATTATAATCCATCCAGCACAATGGGGCGATCAAATCTACCAGCTTGATTCTTTGGATCTCAATTTCACATAAAATAATGATTAAGGGAGCCATATTCTACACATCTACTGATGTCAGCTTGAGCTATGATGGTATGTACAAAAATGTGTCAATTAGTAGAGGTTCTAGGATATCCAAATGAATATCAGTGGGCTGAACTACTTTAGAATATTTGCACATGACGAATGTACATAGAGTGATAATATGGGGATGAATTCATTTGTTATGAATAATCTTAACGAGATCTCGAAATTTCAATTCTTAACAAGAAATGAATATATTATTCAGCAAAGATGTGTTCAGTTGATCAAAAAATGACAGTAAAGACATGTATAATGTCTTCTGATATTTATAATGAATCCTCAAAAAGGTATTACAGTTTCCACAAAAATATTAATCAGCATAACCCTTTTCAACATTGATAATAATAATAATAATAATAATAATAATCTTTAGCAAATCAGTACATGAGAATGATTTCTGAAGGATCATGTGACAGTGAAGACTGGAGTAATAATGCAGAAAATTCAGTTTTGCCATCATCTGAATAAATTGCATTTTAAAATGCATTCAAATAGAAAAAGGTTATTTAAAAAAAAATTATAATATTTTTTACTTAATACTTGTGAAACTTGGCAAAACTCTTGCAACTTGCTATATAGTGGCTGGGAATTTTAAAACCAAAAACTTTCAAAAATATTCAAAATATTTTATCGTATTATTATCAATGTTGAAAACGGTCATTCTGCTTTACTGGCACTTACGAAAAATGTTATGCATCTTTACTGAACAAGGCTAAGTCTACATTAATTCGGAAAGATTTTAAAATGGCGATTTTGTTTCAAAACGTTCTCCATCCACACTAGCATTTTCTAAAACTTTGTAATCCACACTAAAACGTCGGAAAACTTCAAGAACTTAATTCTCTTTACAGCGCATGCATAAACAGGACATAATCATGTTATCAGGCAATACTTCTGGCAGGATCGTTTTATTTAGAAAAATATTTCACCTTTCACCAGGTCGCACTTACTCACCATTAAATGTCTGGTCTAAAACAAATGCGATTTTGCTGCAGCACAGCAAATGTGAGTAAATCATCTTTGCAGGACTGTAATACGAAGAGTGTGCAAAGTAACATTTTAGTAACTGTGTGAAAGTGAATAGCACACAACAGGCGTATACAATACGGGTATTAATTTGAATATCTATGGGTTCGATTTGAGTCACATGACATGACAATGAGAAAACTGAGTTTTTAAATGTTTCTCTGTGAGGCCAAAACAGAGAGAACGAGTTTCAAAACACATTAGTGAGGACAAGGCCTAAAAGCATTAAAATCTTTTCAAAATCTTACCTCAAACTTTTTGAATTTCAGTGTATCACAGTTTAAAATTCAGAAATTCTTAAACTCCTGAAATTGACAGGTTTTCCATTACAATGGTAACCCTTTGAATCTAAAGGATTTGAAAAAACCTCCAAGAAACCAGAGGAACATCATCTTCCATAACTGCCATGCTGCACATCTGAGACAAAATGAATGATAGGGTAAATGAAGCAGACCCACATAAATGGGGGGAAGAAATCAGAGGCAAATAAATTTGCCAAATCACAAAATTCCATCAATTAGAAAGCACACAGAGCCCCCGCAGCCGCTGCCTCTCAAACGCTCAGTGTGCTGTACTACGCTCTGGATCAAGCTGTCATTAGCAGCAGTGGCTGAACCTCATTATGACTAATGGAGGTACTGAGACATGCAGGAACATTTGCATTACTAGATTGCAGGTCTTAACTACGCTCGCCCAAATCTCTCTCAGATCACCAGAGCCCACTGCAAGCTGTAACAGAAGGTGTTGATTAAAGCGGTCTCTTTACTGCTGATCTGAAACCAGTTCTGTTGTTTTTCCCAATTTGTTTGTAAGTGCTTCAAGCAGGTCTCAGAGCTCTTTGAGCCATTAAAAAAGTTCTACACATGCAATGTCCCTACAGCACCCTCACGGAGAACACCGAGAGAGACAGTCCACCCCAAGGTGCAGGAATCCTCCTCAAGTGTAATTGGAGAAGCACCAGCGCAGTCATTTTCTGCTGTGTGTATTTTTAGAGTGCATTTAGGTCCAGCGGCTCAATCACGTGCGTGGGAGAGGGACACAGCCATCATTTCCATGCCCTCCTGTTGCTGCTTTTTTTCTGCTGATGGTGCTGTGCAGTCTCCTTTCAAATGACTGTTTCCAAAAGCTTTTTATCCCTCTGTCATTTCATGCTGAAGTCGAAATTTCGACGTCGCCCCCGGGCATGCACTCTTGATTTACGGGTTGCAGGTGTGTGTGTGTGTGTGTGTGTCGGCAGCTCCTTCCAAGAAATGAATATGCAAGCTCGTCTCTTAAGTCATGTTGTAACATCAGAGCTGATGGTGTGCTGCTGCTCAGAGAAAAACAACCTGGATAAACTGCAGCACATGCAAGTGTTACGTACTAATTTTTCAGTCTCAGAAATCGATTCTCATCAAATAAGGAAACGTTTCCGAGTCCGTATGAGTTGTAGCCTTAGATTCCTGTTCTTAGCTGACAGGAGTGACGCCGGTGAGTCTTCTGCTTCTGTAGTCTGTCTGCTTCAAGGTTTGAAGTGTTGTGTGTTCAGACATGCTCTTCTGCAGATCTCGGTTGTAACAAGTGTTTATTTGAGTTAATGTTGCCTTTTTATCAGCTTCAACCCATCTGGCCATTCTCCTCTGACATCAACAAAGCATTTTCACCCACAGAACTGCCGCTCTCTGGGTAATTTCTCTTTTTCGGATCATTCTCTATAAACCCTAGAGATGTCCGAGCGTGAAAATCCCAGCAGATCAGCAGTTTTTTAAATAAAATATGCCACGTTCAAATTCATTTAATTCACATTTCTTCTCCATCCTTCCCACACACTTCATAAATACTTAAAAAATAACCAATTCTATATATTATGCCTGATATATTCCATATTTAAAATGTGTGTGTATTCTCAATTTAAGCCTGAATGACAAACAACCTACATTAGAGAGAGATATGGAACATTTTAGCACATTTTAATACTGATGTTAATTCACCCTACACCACTAACTATTGGACAAAGTAGCCTGTAAATATAAAAAACCCTACACTAAAAACAGCTGAGCTCCTAGAAAATCATAGTTAAGTTATATAGTCTCACTGCTTTTACCTAGTTACTCTCCAACACTGGCTCGTGGGCTGACAGCACCACAATAAAACAATCAAACAGTGCTTTAAACACACCGCGGCTCATTTGTTTAAAGCCACAGCGTCACAGCAGGGAAAATATATTTTTAATAGCTTACTGGATGATAATCAATTAGCCCCTGAGTGCCATATCTGAACGCATCTGAGTGTGCTGATGTTGAGTGACATTGACTCGTGTCCTGTGAATGCCCATTAACGAGAGGACCGATCGAGTAGTCAGCTCATTGGAAATGCCTGTTTAACCTCTTCTCCCACAGCTTGAACAAGCTGACGGAGCGCCCTGGGCACGATGGGAGCAAGACCTGGCCAATGGGGCGGTAATGACCGGCGCTTTTCAAAAGCAAATTAATTCAGAGGCGGTTTGCTCCTCTGACACACTTCACATCCTCAATGGTCCAAAAAGGATTTTGTCCTGAGTCTAAATTTCCTTTAAATGAATCACACCACACCGGTATTGTGCAGACAGACTGGGTCATCCCTCATGGATGTCAATAAAATGATCCGCAGCTCACCGTAAGAAACCTTTTAGTGAAGCATTCATTCATCTGTCAGAATGTGGCGGAGGCGATGATGTTACAAAATGAAGGGGGATCAATAATCTTTGAACGCACAATGTCCTAGCTGACCCGCATTATGATTACAAGTTAAATGAAACGGATTGATTTTTTTTTTTAAAATCTGACGACATCAACTTTATTGGGGTGGAAGGTAAATCAAATCATGGATGGACAAAAAAATAAATGAAGGACGGGCAAAACTACACATTGTCTTTATCATACATGTTTCTACAGATAGCATAAATAATGATTACATGGTATATGTTATATACTTTCAATGCACTCTTTCTAACAGGGAAAATAATGTCTGTCTATTGTTTTATTCCCCCAAATCAAATGTAATTTCGAAATATATTTAGCGCAAGAATATGAGTTTGAACTAATCTGTAATCTTAATCTTTTTGTAACACTAAATAAAGTATTTAAAAATGTTATTTGAAATGTATAGATATTCATATCTAAAAAGACAATGTGGACTTAAAACTTCCCTCGTTTCTTACATTAATTGCAATTTAAAAATGTGTTAAAAATGGTTTTCTATGCACAATTTGGTCAAAAATTGAGATTATATAAATATTCCACCACCATAACCAACAACAACAGTTATTATTATTATTAAATAAAACATTAAACAAAAATATTACAGCTATAATTTTTAACTATCAGGTCAATTATTTAATAAAATAATAATACATTAAATAACTTGAAACCTAAAAGCCACTCAAAACCGGTCAGTACACAAAGATTAAAATAATAAAATTGACATTGTATTCAAAAACACAACACTGGTAGAATGACACAATATACAGCCACACACATCGGCCAATCAAAGAACAGAGTAACTAACAGACACTCAAACAAATAGGCTAAATATCTATAACGCTCTTTATTTTGAGAGGACTGTGATAGTTTTGTTCAACAGAGACCTTTATGAATAGTAACAGAAACATTGCTCACAGCAGGGGATTTCAAGGCTGACAGTGATTCTTGAGAAATTCCCTGTTGAAGGTGATGGATTCGTTACAGTAGTGGTTAATGGCTGTAGCAGAGCTATAAAGGGAATGAACAGAGACATAATGTCTGAGAGAGAGGTTACGGTGCTGACAATCTAACACACACTGTCAGCATGCTAAAACCTTCTCAGAGCAGTCACATCACTACCACTAAAATATTTATGCTACAAAAAAGGAAGTAAGAAAACAAGACCAACTTGTAGACCTCACTAATCAACTAGTCAGACACATTCCTACTGTAACTGCTTTCATAAATGTTCAGGTGAGGTAAAAAAAAAAAAAAACAATGTAGAAACTGAAATCAGTGGCAGGTTCTCAAGAGGACTGTCAAGTGAATCACTTTTGCATGCAACGCATGGGTGACGTGAAAGGCCATCAATCAGGTATTCATGAGGTCTGCTGTAGTCTGACTGAAACAAATGGTGCGAATTAATGCATAGAGAAACGCTCATATCTCACAATACAAGCATGCAAATCATGTCAACATGCATTTTTCATCCATGCAGGATCACAGACAGGTATATTCTATGCAATTGTGTTGATAAAAATCTAAACATTTCTTTCCTGCATCTCAAACAGTAGAGTGGTGCTCGCAACGTCAAGGTTATGGGTTCGATTCCCTGGGAAAGCAAGATCTGAAAAGAATGTCAATGTGTTTCTTGAATACAATGCAAGTCACTTTGGATAAAAGCTCCAGCCAAATGCAGAGAGGTAAACGCAAAATTTGCTGTTTAAAAGAAAAAAAGTACAATTTGGATTTTGAACACTAAAAATGTGTTCAATACACCAATTTACTCATGGAACACATTAGATCTCCCCATTGCTTTGATTGAACCATGAAGGGCCTTTAAAATGAAAACACCAAAAAGGATATTTAGGTATCTTTAATACTTGAGTAACAGGCATGCAAACTTGGGGTAAAACACTCGGCCTTTTCTATTTTTGAACGGTCACCATTAGCATATAATGCAACAAAGATTGCTAAAGTAAACAGATGCATACTAATAGACCTACCAATCTCGGTATAAAAATAAAATAATGTGATGTAATTTGGCTCCAATTCTCATGTGAAATTTGTCATTTTGACCCTCCCTCTACAAAACAGTCAGTGACTCACAAACATACATTTGTGATATTTAATATTTTTTCTCCTTTATTCATGTATTTCTTTTACCAGAACACAACGCTACCATTGACAATAACACCAACCTTACATTGACGTGAACAGAACAAGACGTCAAGAAGCCACAGGGTAAATATACACAGAGGATGATTAGGGGATAAGACACAGGTGACGAGACTAATGAGGTGATAGATTACGAGAGGTGAATGGAATGACACGGGGAGAGGACGGGAGGAACCAGGAAGAGAACAGAGACACAACAGACACGTAACACCTGCAACAAAATTACAAAAAATGTAAATGTCTACTGAATATAAAAAATAAAAGTTAATTCAAAATATCAAATAACAAATAAAATAAAAACTATAATGATATAAATAATACTAAAATAAACGCTTATTTTAAGTTGGCGGAATGTGGCGCATCCCTCTGAAATTCTGGTTTCCTTTTGTTTTGTTTTTCATGGAAATAAAGAAAACACAACTGGGTTGGAATAACATGGGTGTGAGTAACTGATGGCATTCGTTCATTCTTAGCGAATTCCTCAGCAAGGCTACATAACACATGATCTATTACAACAGCCATTCATCTCACATATGAGCATCTATTTTAATACCTTCTCCAACATGAATTCTGTTTGATTGAGAAATTGACTGAAATGACAACCTGTTTGTTAACATTCTACAAGCATGATTTATTATGCGAATACCACAGGATTTCCCCCACAAACCTTGTTGGTGTTTGCCAACACCCACATTTGAGTGGAATCCCCCTGATGTCCCAGCCCCCGTACCTGCTCCACCATGCCTCTTTACTGCAACAGCACTTCCTCTATCACATCTGACCGCGGGGAGCTGCCGTTAACCACCAGCCGACTCACAAATCACAAGCGCTGCAGTTTGATCTACATTTCACAGAGCTGCAGGTACATTGTGTCTGCCTCTTATTAAAGTAACAGGTGTGATAACAAGTGAGCCTCATGGCTTGGCTGACTCTTTATTCTCCATGCAGGAGAATTCTGATGACATACAAAATATATATATATATAAAATATATATATAAAAAGGTTTGGTTGTTTTTTTTAGTCCAACTTTTCTGATTTATATGTTGAAGAGATTGAATTTAGTGTTTTATTCATCAACTCACACTGCTTCATTCATGACATGAGAATTAATGAGGTTTTTGGTGAACTAATCCTTTAATATGCGAGTTAAGATAGAATAAAACAATGGTTAAAAAACACTTCCTTTCTTTAATACCTCAAATGCACTAAGCTTGGATGGAGAACAAAAGGTTATTTTGTTTATAGAAATAATTCACACAAAAATGGTCATTATTTACTCAACCGTATGTTGTTCCAAACCCCATTTTGTCTTTCTTCCCTGAAACACAAAATATGACTTTACTTAGAAAATCTGAGAGTCTATTATTCATTTGCAAAAGTGGATGGCGATTTAGAATGTCAAGCTCCAAATAGGACACAAAATATGGCAAAAATAACCACAGAAGTAAAAAGTCTTACCACAAAAGTAATTCCCAAAAAGCAATAGGATAGCTTTGTGACAGAAACAGACCAATAAGCATTTTGTTTTGAAGTCATGATGTCTGTGACTGAACACCTCGCTTTCTGCCATGGCTATTGAATATCACTTGCAATCGCTTTTTAAAATGTGCCGCACCACAATCACTCACAGCACATGCAAGAACCAATGGCTTCAACGATGTCAAACTGGCTGCAAAAACAACAATTATTAAATCGAACACAAGCAGAAAAGGCATTTAAGAACTATGACAGGGGCAAATTATGACAAATGTTCCAGTTTTAGGTGAACTAGTCCTGCTGCTCATATTATCAGATACTCACAACACTAGCTATGTATCAATCCACATATTTTTATGCGCATTTTATGATATTGCATTAAAAGAAACACGCTGGATGGAAAAGCTAAGATGCACATTGTCGTAACGTGACCATAAGAGGTCAAGGAAGGTGATAGGGAGATGCCGGTGAAGACCAGGATAGTCCAAAAGTGCAAATTTATTCTCACAAAAATCAAGACCAGGGGTGCTCTCTACAAATATTTCAAATCAAATAAAGCGAAAAGAGAAAAAACAACCCAAAAAACCCCCCATATAAATACACAACCGCTAGACTCAGCGGACACTTGGTCTATATTACAAAGAACCAAATAAAATTTGCTTAACGCACGCACGCACGCAGGCTGCGAAGGTCTGATTTAAATACCACAAGTTCCCGCCAAAATTGGAATTGGACCAAACCATTGATGTAACAGGGTAGCAACAAAAAACACACAAAAACATTGAGCTCAAAGAAACTAGACATCTACAGCAACACAAAATAAACATTCATAAAATATACAACTAATAAACAGATGAAATACTCTTACACAACAACTTTTGTAAAAGAGACATTACATATGAACACACAAAAAGACCCCACAATTGGTTCCTTCCAGTCCTTTAAATGTGTGACCCTGGTAGCCCTTGTCCCTTTAGGAAACCAGAGATCCTACCCGGAAGTAAACGCGAGCACCCAAGTAATGGTAGACGGCAGAGGCGAGAATTTGCATTTATCATCTTTTCCAATAAACGGTATAGTAATTCAAAAGTGTACTGTGGTTATTTAAATGAAAACGAACAATGGAACTGGTAAATGAAAAGTGTGGTAAAATTTGATGACATGTGCACCTATCAACAAACATACACAACAACATATTCATCTCCAATACAGAAAGCAACACAATGAATGATGCATACTATTAAACTTGAATTACTGAAAATGAATTGCAAAAAAAAAAACGTACATTGTGCTCACGCACTCCTGTTGTCAGGACCAGGTGACGTTATAATCACTGCATCTCACCGTCACATAAATTCTAAAAATGCTCAAGAAAAAGGTTTGCGCTAGAGGCAATTATTAGTATTCAATTTCTTATTTTTCTGATAAGACATGCGCATACACTACGATGTAAGAATAAATCCCTCAATGCGCAACAAAAAACTTTGCCTCAAAAGTGCATGTGATTGGACTAACCAGCAACTGATCTCATTGCACAATTCTCAATTGTTAGTTTGGTCATTCTGAAACGCATTTACTGCTTTTCATCTACATGCTCCGAGACACACGTTTTAACTGGTAAATTGCCTTTAAGAGATCATGCGTGAACAGGACCTTTCCAAAAATACCAATAAATTAGTTCTGGCAATTTAGCAGTATGAGAAATTGTAACATTAGGAGTAAATTACCGGCTCCGTGTTTTAATCTGTCCCTGCCTGTATGATATTATGCTGTCGCCACTACAAGCGGCTGTCCTCTAAAATAAAGCACTAGTTGAAGGGACAGCTATTTGTAGTGGTGTCCGAATCCACAGGTGATGTGGTTATAAAGGGTGATTTCAGACAAAGCCCAAGTTCTTTTGGAGATGATGTGATTACTTCACACTGTTTACTTTAAGCCCTGTTGCTTTTAATAATAACAGATTTTCCAAGATACCAAAGTCTACAATCAAAAGTCAGATATTTCAATGAACTCAAACATTCATAATTCTTGGCAAAAAATAAACTTTACTAGTTAATGAAGATAAAAAGGTATTGTACATTGTTATTGTTAACCAAAACCTTTTCAGTAATCGAAATAAAGCGGGAAAAATAAATTACAAAAAACTAATTGAAATAAATATTGCTGAATTACTAAAATGAAAACAAAGCTAAATATAAATATATTCAATTTTATAACTCAGGTTTTTTTTTTCCATAACTCAGGTTCCAGGTTAACTACATTATTAATTAATTTACAAATACTAAAATTAAAAGTTTTTGTTCACATTATTTATTAGACCTGAGCTAACAGATGTATTTTTATTAACTACTGTATAATCTAAAAACAAATAAATCACAAAGAATAATTGCTCATTATTAATTTATTTTAGTTAATGCATTAACTGAGACCTTATGTTACCAAAAAATAAAAATAAATCAATTATATATATATATATAAATGACAAAAACACATAACAAAATGATTAAAACACTGAAATTAATGTGTATAAAAATGAATGCGATTTCAAAATATTAATAAATAATGACTATAATAGTATGAAAATAATACTAAAATAACACTGGTTATTCATCAGAGACAAAGTTCATTCTGAAATAAATCTTTGATTTCTTAAACCATGAAAGATTCACAATTTGCATCAAAAAGAAGAGAGAAAAGTTTCCTCTGACCTAGTGTTGGAAACACAGTCTCCTATCAATCCAGACTCGACACAACTGAAAGCACAATATCCATGCCCTCCTTAATTGAGTGTGTATAGAAATTAATGTATCAACCGCACAAAGAAAGACAAAAGGGACAAAAAAAAGACTGCAGTGATGAAACTCAAAATCAACCGTCTTTGTGTATATCCTGTAATCCCCCTTTTAGCCCCAGGCCTCAGCAGCAAAAACTGGAAGTAATGTCCCTATAGACACTCTAAAGACAACAAAGAGAGCAGCTCACACCCATCGCCGGTCACAGCTCACACCCATTTCTCACTCAGCACTGCTCTCATGTGAGAAATTTAAACCCGAGAAGACTGCGGTGATTGTAAATATGCTTGTCGTGAGAGAAACAGCATTTGCTTTGAAACGTCCCTCAGGTTGCAGCTCAGAAGCTTCTGAGAAAATCTGTGATCTAAGTGGCTTCCATCTATGCGGCGAGCCGTGGATTCAGAACAGTAATCTGTTATAATCTTCATCTTGCAGACAGCATTGTTTAAATGACTGCGAAATGACACAAAGGCATCCACAACGCAGCATTCAAGAGAAAAAACCTTGGCAGGGAAAACAATGGAAGGACGCATGCCTTCATCCACTCACAGGAAATGCAGCTCCTCAAGGGGCCGTCTTGACCCCTGCCACGCAGACCTTGATGCAAAGATCCCATCCTGTAGAACATGGTCACTTAACTAGAGGAAATAAAAAAAGATATCCGTGCTTCAATGCGTTAAAGGTTTCAGGAGACGGTGAGCTTTTGGGTACGTTACGCCTCAGTTAAACAGATAATCAAAAGTGGTACACAACTGTAAAGCAATTTGCCACTCCAATCACTTATATTTTCGCTATTTTTTTGTGTTTTAAAGCATGGAATCAGATGATGTATTTTTATATAAAGCATGATTAAAGGTAAAAACTGAGGGCACGTTTAAAGTTGGCAATGGTTTTATTCCATATTGTGATGTATATTTGAGTAAAACAGCTTCTTAAACAAGAAAAAAAATGTAGGGTGGGACTTGTTTTGTCCATGTGGAATTGATTGGGTGGTTGTGGTTTGCTATTGGTCGTGACAGGTTGTCCCGCCCTCGCGCCAGTAAACACGTCATCGGAGAAGAGATGTCGCTGCAAGAGAGGGGAAGATATTTTGATGAAAGATTACAAAGGCAGACGAATTACCTAATTTATAATAAATTCTGTCATAAAAAAATAATAAGAAATGTCAACTTTGACGTCATGGGAACTTTAATGTCGGTTTTGAATTGAATCGGCAGAACCGCATTGGAAGTGGAACTGGAATTAAAGGAAGTGGGAAATTCAACAGGGGGAAATAAAGTGTTCTTTCACTCTGGTCTATAAATGTTTTAAATATAAATTAGCATGCCGTCGCTTTTGGTTAAAAACCTTGTATCTCCAAAAAATGCAGAAAGTGAAAAAAAAACACTGTAATTTTTCAATACTTTAGCACTGTTGTCAGAGTTGATGGTGTGGCTTTATATATGATCAGATACTAGCATGTGTTATTATATTGTAAACATTTTACAATAATCAAGCTCAAATGGATTAACAAGATTTTTGATCAGCGAATATCAGACATTATGTTTTGTTCAGCCTTAGAATGGCCACAATTGAGGCAGTAAGAGCATCACACTACATTTTCATCAACTTACAGCTAAAAAATGTCATTTTGCCAAGGTCTCATGTCATTAAAAAGTGTTACACACAGGCTATTTAAAACTGCATTGGCAATGACTTGATGACAAAATGCTACACAAAGACACTCTTTTATGCTCCTTAAATACATAAAACATAAATACAACTCAAGAAACATTTTTTTTCTTGAGTAGTTTATTCTACTTTATTCTCCAGCTCTTTTCATTAGTTTAAAAATGTGCATAACCCACAGACAGATGTAAAGGGTGACCAATCTATGATTGGTAATGATTTATGAAAAAATAGAAATGATGAAATATGGAGATACAAGGTTTCAGCCGGACAACAACAATACATTGATTAAATACACATACACTTCAAAAAACCAAGCAAAACCAACCAAACAAAAGAAAAACCATTGGGTTAATTCTTTTTTTTTACCCAAATGCTGGTTTGAGCCTGTTGGGTAATTTTTTGGGTTATTTTTTCTATGGTTGGGCAGTTTATGAGTTACCCTGCTATTGGGTTAGTGGCTGAGTCAATCTCACTGAAACAATAATACTCCTCTCCCACACCCACCCTCCGACGCAACAACCCAGCGGCAGCGTTACTACGATAAACCAGCTGTTGAGTTATCAACATCATCAGGAGAGAGCAGTTCTCAACATTACCGAATAGGTGCATTTCACCAAGTTTTGCTGATCAACCAGTACTAACCAGCCCACTACACTAGCCTGGAAATTCATGCTGGTTTAAGCAGATCTTTGCCTCAGGGAAGAAGAAACTGAAGTAGTGAAAGAGCAAAAGAAACAAGCAATAAAAGTGGAAACCTACATGTCTGAGTGAGCTAAATCTCAAAAAAATGTTACTAGCCACGCCAAGCCTAGAATCAGCCCACCATTACATTCTATTACCCATCAGGGGAGCCAGGGAAGAAGTGGCCGCAGATTGCAGTGATTAAAAACAAACTCTGCCAGTGAGCAGTCAGAAAGGAGGGGCTGCACTTCACTTTGTGGGAGCTGAATAATACAGCTGCTCTTCCATACGGAGAGGGGCTGGAGTCGGCTCGCTCTGTCTAGCTGTGGCCTTGGGGACGCCTCTTGAAATGCCTGCACCGGCGGCCAACAAAAATAACCAGCTCCGACTTCCCACTGTCACCACAAACCACCACTGCACACCTTCCACAGAGATGTCTCTCAGCCACAACTAAACCCAGACAAAGAGTGAACATGCACAAAAAAACATGTGAAAATGGCTCCTCAGATTCTTACACAACTATGCGAGTGCAAACGTTTCTAGCTACGCAAGCTTGATTTCCCACATTGCTACGTTCCGAAATGTGCCTGAAGCACTTTTGTACAGCAAATCTTTCTTAGAAATATTTAAGTTTTCTTTAGGAACTTCTGACAAGTTCAAATTAAGTCATTTGCAACTTGCTGTTTAAGCAGTTAAGATTTGATCATTAACTTTGTTGTTCCATGCCGTTTTAAATTACCGGTACGTTAAAAAAAAGGGTAAATGCATAATTTCATGGTACATATGCTACTTCAGATGTGGCTTCCTAAATATGATCTATCTAAAAGCTGGCTCCAAAATCTTGTGACTCATGTCTATCTATCTATTATGGTAAGCTACACCAAACTACACCTGCGGGTTTTAATTTATTATGCAAAAACTGCACATTTAATATGTATATCGAATTGAAATAAAGAGCGAAGATGCTACTTTTGGACATGGCTGTATATCATGTCCTACTACCTCTTATTTACCACCACAGTGAACCAAGAACACCAAGGATAAAAATCTGCATTCACATGATGTTTCTGGAATTCTAGAGAACCAAAGTCAAACATATGAGCATATACTAACCTACAATGTCACCTAATAGTATATCCTACAAAAACATTTATTGCACTATATGAAGTAAGTATATTCCTGTTTGTCATTGCGAGGCAGGAGAGGTGTGGAATTCTTCAGCCCTCATAAGTAACAATATTAATTCAGTCTATTTCCATTTGAACACACAGCCGGTGGCAGCGTAGCAATTGTGCTGTCAGAGGACAATGGATCCGGTGGAGATGTAGAAAAGAAAAGAAGAACGGGAGGGGGGTGTTGATGATTTGAGTTCAGAGGCATGTTAAAGCATCACGCCAGAGGCAAATAAAAGACTATAAAACACTCCTGAGCGGCGCCCTCCACATCAGGTTTCCACTCCATCATCGTAAACCACTTTCCAATCTTTGAATATCACCAATGATAGTGTATTCTATTCTGAGAGTTTCACACGGCACATTTGCAATTTCTTGGATTTAGTGCACTCACCAAGTTCTGCTCTTATTATCTTATTACACAACTTTGTAAATTCACTGCATATGTTATTCTTGCATTATCTGATAAATAGAGAAAAATTCAAGTACTCGGAAGTGACAGCAATGGTCAAACATTTAAACTATTTCTCGAGTGTTTTACCAAATCAAAAATTGTTCACACTAATTGAAATTATTAACAACTGTACAGAAGTGTTGTAGTTATTCTGGTGCAAGTGTGTATCCTGTTATTTCTCCTCCCAACGAGTGTTGGAGGGTTATATATATATATATATATATATATATATATATATATATATATATATATATATATATATATATATATATATATATATATATATATATATATATATATATATATATATATATATATATATATATATATATATACACACACACACACACACACACATATACATATGAAATCTGCATGCACAAAAACCTGGTGTCATTTGACATTTTGCAGAAGTCCACTGCAAGGCGTGTTTTAAAGAAATATGACACGTCGTTTTATAAAAAGATTATGGCACAAGAGATACAGTGGAATGGTTAATAAGGTCTAAAGGTCTACTGATGCTAATGTACACTCACCTAAAAGATTATTAGAAAAAACCTGTTCAATTTCTCATTAATGCAATTATCTAATCAACCAATCACATGGCAGTTGCATCAATGCTTTTAGGGGTTGGTCCTGGTCAAGACAATCTCTTGAACTCCAAACTGAATGTCAGAATCGGAAAGAAAGGTGATTTAAGCAATTTTGAGCGTGGCAGGTCAGAGGAGAATGGGCCAACTGATTAGACTGATTAGCTGATAGAAGAGCAACTTTTACTGAAATAACCACTCGTTACAACCGAGGTGTGCAGCAAAGCATTTGTGAAGCCACAACACGTATAACCTTGAGGCGGATGGGCTACAATAGCAGAAGACCCCACCGGGTACTACTCATCTCCACTACAAATAGGAAAAAGAGGCTACAATTTGCACCAGCTCACCAAAATTGGACAGTTGAAGACTGGAAAAATGTTGCCTGGTCTGATGAGTCTGGATTTCTGTTGAGACATTCAGATGGCAGAGTCAGAATTTGGCGTAAACAGAATGAGAACATGGATCCATCATGCCTTGTTACCACTGTGCAGGCTGGTGGTGGTGGTGTAATGGTGTGGGGGATGTTTTCTTGGCACACTTTAGGCCCCTTAGTGCCAATTGGGCATCGTTTGAATGCCACGGCCTACCTGAGCATTGTCCATCCCTTTATGACCACCATGTACCCATCCTCTGATGCTACTTCCAGCAGGATAATGCACCATGTCACAAAGCTTGAATCATTTCAAATTAGTTTCTTGAACATGAAAATGAGTTCACTGCACTAAAATGGCCCCACAGTCACCAGATCTCAACCCATTAGAGCATCTTTGGGATGTAGTGGAACAGGAGCTTCGTGCCCTGGATGTGCATCCCACAAATCTCCATCAACTGCAAGATGCTCTCCTATCAACATGGGCCAACATTTCTAAAGAATGCTTTCAGCACCTTGTTGAATCAATGCCACGTAGAATTAAGGCAGTTCTGAAGGCGAAAGGGGGTCAAACACAGAATTAGTATGGTGTTCCTAATAATCCTTTAGGTGTGTGTACATTGACCAACAACTAAAAACAAAGCCGATATTCACTACCAACCTATTCCCAAGACCTTGATTATTTGATTAGTTATGTAGACCAAATGACAGAAATTCCCATCCTATTGGGGTGTTTCATTAACTACTGAAAGAAAACACAAGCATCAAAACAGTAGCTTCCAACAGACGAGGCACTATGTGTTTTTTTCTAGCTGAATATAGAGACTCCAGAGTTTTTCCACTGCTTACAGGGCACCATTCACTGGAATCCCATCAATCAATGAGGCCTTATCTCTGCTGCAAGTATCTGGCATACTTCCATGCAAATTTGCACAACACAAACAAACTCACACGCTCACAAGTCTGGCACAGTTTGAACAGACAGAACAAAGAAAAGACAATATATTAAATGACCAGTTATCAATTCCTCCTCTATTGGTAACAGGAAAATATTTACTTTTAGCATAACTTGTCTTGTTTACAAAAGCAGTGAGTACAGTGCCTGTCTACCTGCCTGACACCATCAAAAAGATCAGACAGAAGGGTGTTATTAGAACACGAGAGAGGAATCATGTCAATTTATCTAAAAATTATTTATCTTCAAGGTTGACACAGTAGGCTTGTATGAAATTGAGAACAGCAAGTTTCATGAATAACGACTGGTGGTGGGTACAAATGGGGGGGGGGGGGGGGGATGGGATGTCATGCGCAACTAAATAGACTGGCTTAATTAGTGAAAACTGCAAAAACAAGAGTTAAACTAAACTATCTGCTTAAATTGAACTTGCAAAAAACTGGCAGTCGGACTCAACCAACCATAGAACCAGTTTCCTGACATTTATCGATGCCAGGGAAAGACATAAATCAAAGCCCGTGAACGCTTAATATGCTAAACGCTAAAAATATAGATAGAACTATATGTCATATTGGCCAAAACCTAAAACTTGATAAAGTACCAATGCATTATAGACATATATGCCTTTCAATTATGACACATATGACTTTATTTCTTGTGAAAGGCTATAGGCCTACAAATAAGTAGGCCACTTGAGTTGTTGGTGAAATTAAAGTGATGAGAACATCAATGTATATTCTGGTTGTGTCAATACATTTTGTAGAATTTTAAGTTATCTGAATAATGAAGCTGTTTGGCAGATGATACAAAGTTCTGCAGTTTAAACTGAATCTTTTTAAGATCTCCTTTGTGCACCCATCTATTTATTTATCCATCTAAACTTGCTTTGTAAGGAAAACTGGGTTTATCTAAGGCCTGGGATACACTAAATGATTTCAAATCTTAGCCAATTATAAATCTGTGGGAGACCACAGCCATAAGGGCAGTTTCAATAGATTTTTACCTCTGAAACACAAGACCACACACCTGTTGACTGTATGCAACATTTTCGTAGTGAGACGAGATCTCTCAGAAACTCGTAAGATTAAACGTGACTTGAGAAGAAAAACAAATGGAGGACGATCGCAGTTGTCAACTGGTTCCCCTGGTGTGAGCTTTGTTTAACAGTAAGAAAAATAAAAGAGAAAAAAAGAATATGGGTGAACTCCTTCCTCAATACTCGACTTTTGTGGCATGTTTGAGGCTGCCAAGTTTCAGCTATAGAAGCATACAACATCCAGTTGGTGAAGCAGTTGGTTTCTCGCTCTCATTGCTATCAAGGGGTATTACGTCAGAGGCAGCCCGATCAAGAGTCGTAAACATTAAACATTTGGGATTTGGGATTATGCGGGATACGATGCGATTGGGAGAAGTAAAATAATTGTAATTACACCACACCATCGAGGATTTTTTGGGCAAAAAGTCAGTTGTGAGAAACCTTGAATTGGGCCAAACCCCCTCGATTGTTGGGGGTTGCAAATCGGGCCCAAAATCTGGCGTAAAATCTTAAAGTGTGTGGCCAGCCTAATATTATACTACCATCCCCCTTTACAGAACACAAGGCTCATAATGGATATTTTATAATAAATGCTGACCATACCTTTACATTTACATAGAATATAAAATGGTAATTATTTAATTGATGAGTTATCAATACAATATAAATAACCTAGAGTATGATTTTACCCCAAAATTCAACATATTTGACAAAATGGTAACGGCAAGTCTACATTTCGCTGCCTGAATTCCAGTGGTTTCTGAGAATTGCAGCAATCCATTTGCTTCTCTTTTCTATAGCTACATGTTACGTGTTTTGTGTGTTTTCACTCAGCAGGTGTAATCTAAATGACTCCCGCTTTCCGTTTAGGAAACTAAAACAGTCGAACTAAATTAGTTTTGGCTACATCATTATACATATATATCATTTTTTAAATTTACATCTATGCATTTGGCAGATGCCTTTATACAAAGCGACTTGCATTGCATTCAAAGCACACATTGACATTCTAAACAGTTCTTGCGTTCCCTGGGAATCAAATCCATGACCTTGGTGTTGCGAGCACCACACTCTACTGTTTGAGCTACAGGAAAGCCATATCCTCTATAAAGTTGCTGTCAACAGAACTTAGCACTAAATGCTTATTATTCTAAATGAGGAAGGTTAGTAATTAGCATAATACACACCCAAATCATCTTGATAAGGAATTCCACACAAAAGTTCCTATACAGCCAATCATCAGTAACTACAAATGTATCCAAGTGCTCCCTAAAGTTGCGCTCTTGCCTGAAAGTACAGGAAAGCTACTCGGTCATTCTAATTATCACAATAAGAAAATGATTAATTTCCAAGTACTGCTCATATACACAAGGATTTTTTTCTGCCAAATGGAGCTTCCGGTATACAGACAGAAGTTCGAGGTCAGTGTCAATAAGCTCAGTACTGTGTCACAAATGTAGAGCCCACTGTGCAGTTCCTTCCTCAGACATGCGTTTATAAGTTCACACAATCTCCTATTCAGACAAGGTCTCAGTAAAAAGCCTCACTGCCTGGTCTCTTACACTCGAGCAGGTCCTCAACGTCGCACTTCAGCACATCTACAGCGCCGTATCTATGGAAAAAGCGGCCCATTGTTGAACCTGTGAGGTCAGGAAATGCAGAACAGATTGCACACAGCTGCTCTCTTAGTATCTGCATACAAAAGCCATTGGAGTAAAACACCCTGTTGCTGCAAGAAATGGGCATTTAAACAATGTTAATTGATTTAGTTATACAGACTGTCCTCCAACACTTCTGAACACGCATAAACACATCTCATCTACTCACGCACTGTGTGTCAGACAAAATGCACATGGTGTAAAGTAAAGTTGACTTTCAAAAGCAGTCTTCTTGTGCTATTATAGTGTTGACATGAATCAGTAAAACGCCACTGCAATAGGACCAGCAACCAGCTGTGCTATTAAATATTAATGTTCATTTCCGCCTCTGTATGCTGACAGCCTAATTAGGAGCTCATTAACATTCAAGGACACAATCATTTTGGGTTAAAGCAATTCCAAAATGTACTCTTGTTTAACCTTTAATGCACAAAACATGGATTTTAGTGTATGTTTTTTAGTTATGCTCTGGGTAAAGTAAACTTGATGATTTCTACCTCAGGGCCCTTTTTTCATCATATCAGGTTTTAAACGCCTTTGAGTGGCAGAGGATTTGTTGCATTTAAACCGTTTACACAAACGGTTGTAGGTCAACCGCAGCCCCACATGGATTTTCAGTTTCCAAAACACTGCATCGTTCATAGTTACAGCCCCCCCCCCCAAAAAAAACCCACTAAAGTGAATTTCTCTTGGCAAGCACAATATCCATAACAGCTCCCTTGTTATAGGCACTATTATTGTCTGTCCCAATGCTCTTTCCTTCCTGTATATGTCATTCAGCGCATTTTCCAGCACACACGAGTACATTCAATCAGAAACAGCTTCCCCATTTGCAACATGGCATTTATAGGCCATCTAGTGCTATAAATATAGAGAGAAAAGGAAATGATCACAATTCATGTTTAAAGGGATAAGTCACCCTAAAATGAAAATTAAGCCTCATTTACTCACCCTGGTATTGTTCTAATGCAGTATGCCGTTTCTTTTCTTTTTCTGACCACAAAAGCAGAAAAAAAGTGCTATGGCAGTAAATATCAACCAGGATATTTTTTTTAAATACCACAGAACGGATCCCAAACAATAGGGTTTGGAGAGAATTGAAAAACAGTATTATTTCACAAAAACCTTGACCTCGGCCTTCACGTCACGCCAAGAAAAAGCACACAATTTGTGAGAAATCAAGATGAATAAAATGCAATGCCTAGAATTCCCAAGAAAACTTAAATATCTCTGGATCAGAAACAGTGACTTGTTACGATGAACGCAATATATTCACCTCAGAGAGGCACGAACATGGCTTGGATTTCATTTTGTGTTTTTATTAATCTTATCACATTGAAATGTGGTGCTAACAGATTTGAAGAAAGACTGTTGAAAGAGAGATGGCTGAGGCATTACGAAAGAAAAAAGGTCAGAGGAATGTCACTGGAAAAGAAGAGTTGTACTTGTGTACTGTATGTTCATCTTTTGTTCTTCCTTGTTCATTTGCCAACTTCACTTTATTTTGCTTGATAATGAGACATTCACTTTTGCACTGGGTACATTGTTGGTATAGCAATGAAGCTATAATGGAGCAATAATTTGTTCATTATGTGACCGAACATGAATGGGACATTTTGTTTTAATCTCTCCTTTTGGGGTCCGAACGACAAAGAACAGCATGGCATTAGAACACCAGGGTGAGTAAATGACAACTCATTGGCTATGTCCACTCTTCACAATTCAAGCAATTCAAACGTAAATGTTTTTAAAGCATTATATAAAACCGTCATTTAGAGAAAAAGCATTATGAAATTGTTTGGTCATGATCCCTTTAAACAGACAGACAAAGAGTTTTAAAGTGGCTGTATTATCCTAATTTAGTTTTGGAGGTTTCCTAGCATATACTTCACATGCAGCCAAGGTCAAAAAACACTTTAATTTTCTAATAATACACAGCAGAGCATCACCGTTTTTCCTCACAGAGTCTGTAAACAATTCAGACTCTCTAAACATTCTGAGAGCATACTCTATTCTGATTGGTCCTGTTGAGACTGGTCAACTGCAAGTCGGTCCTGGAGAGCCACTGTCCTGCAGAGATTTGCCTGGAAGGTTCTAGTATGCCTAAGACCAGGTTTTGTTGGTTCGGGTGTGTTTAATTGGGATTGGAGCTAACCTTTGCAGGACAGTGGTCTTCGAAGAACAGGATTGGACACTTCTGGTCTAATTAGAAGCTCATAAACTAGAATCACATTACATATCTGAATTTTACCTCAGGAGGCTTCCTTAGCACTTGCTACACAGTGACACTAACAGTAACAATGGTTTTACCCTATCAATCTGAGTCCTCACCCTTTTTATGCAAAGTGGATTTGACAAAGTGGCATATTCTCAAGATTTCAACAACATAAAGCAAACTCTGCCAGGCCACGGCTGCGATTACAGGTCAAGGTTGACATTGTTTACTGGTAGTCGCTTATAATCTGTTGTTTCTTAACATCAACATTCCTGTCCTCACAAGCCATCTAAAGGTTATTCATCTCTCCTCTTATATTTGATTCCTATCATGGCTTTTGTATTTCACTCTGAGCTCCTGTGTCATTTTATTTGACATCCAGTGGTAAGCACAAACCCACACGATTCTGTTTTCTCTTCCTTCCTCCTGCTGTCAATGCACTGTCAGACACGATAAGCACAAGAAGTGAGATACCCGCACACATCACCCTGCCGAGCCTGAAAAAAAAATAATAATATGAAAAAATAATACAGCCTCCTAAACCTGCCCTGCTCCCATCTCACCTGGAGATTATCACTTAGAATGTGCTTAGAGTGACGGCCTTGTAGCAGACAGGAAAAACAGCGTCGCTCTCACAGCGCTCCAGTTTAGTGAAGCGTGACATCATTTGCTTCAAAAGTTTTCTTTAATCTGACATTTCAAAGCAGGAGAAACTGAAAATGAGTTCCTACGAGCCATACAAATGATGCAGAGATTAACATCTCAGTCCACTGACAAAGAACAATAGAGTTGATCACAGATAACGGCTCTGAAAAAGTATTTGGACACTTGTAGTCATACTTAATTTCAGAATGGCATTGATAACTAAATATCAAAGCAAGAGCTAGCCGCAAAACAATTATTCCAGTTTGTGTCAAGATGATCAACAATAACGTAATTTGCTAAATAAAAGGTAGAGGTGCATCACAGAACATTTATATATTACCTGTTCAAAAGTGATTATTTTAAGACAGTACACATCTTACTAAAGCTAGCTCAGTGGCCAAATGTAATGCACAATAAAATTTGCATTTTGGAGATACCTGAGTGGCCTTACTGTACAGAAATACACACGCAACCTCAGAGCTATTTTAAAATGCTGTCAGAGGAAGGATGACTAACAATCCAGTAGGGGAAATAATTAGGCAATGTTCCTTAACATGTCAAATCATTTATTACAAAAAACAGACAGTCATCTACAGTGGAGTGTCTTGAAAATAGCTACACTGATGAAATATAATGAATGAACTATGAGCTTTTTAAAATTGAAATGGCTACACTTGAGTACACTTGTATACAGTGCATACTCAGTTCATTACTTTGAGGGAAAAAAGAATGCATTATATCATATGTCATACTATAGACTTTCTATAGTATAGATAGACTTGTCATTCTATCTTATACATAAGTCAAGCACTATATAATGTATAAACAGAATATGTTGTCCGCACAAGTTCGTCCAGACCAACTAGTTGAAAACTATAGCAATACATAGGCCTGCAATAGATTACACAGAACTCAAACAGTATCTGTACATAGTATAGTACACTAATATATGCTAATACAGAACATATTGTATTATATAAAGCAATATTCGTTATGTGAAAGTCAATACATTATAGAGCAACATGTTGGCCTGCTAGAATTATAATGCAGTATGTACTATATACAGTGGAAGCCACTTATCTGGAGCTCGGTTATCTCGCCAACCCTGTTATGTCGACGCTTTTGAAGTGGAACCGCCAAACTCCCTATTTTTCTTAGCATTTTCTTATTGGTTATGTCGATTATTTTATGTCGCCGAACTCTGATATCTCGAGCACAAAAGAGGGACAAAGTCGCCACTTCACATTGGTTATCTCGATCCCCGTGACTAATGATAGTTCCGAGTTCACTGCGCATGCGCTGAGTTCGCGTTGCACGTGCATCACGGTCTGTATAGTCGCTCACTCCAATCATTCCAATGAGTCGTTCACTCATTCTTGCGGTGCAGTGCCGTCCATCCGCAGAAAAACTCGCGGAAAAAGCAAGCTTTACAGATGCTATCTTGGAAGGCGCAGGAGTTCACCTTCACTGTCCAGGAATTCCCAGATTACATTGACATCGACAAAGACGTCGTTACTGATAGAAGCTTAGAAGCATTTGTTTTCAAGCAGACCGTTAAAGGCAAAACGCAACAAAGCATTTTAGAGTTTGTAAAGAAACCATAGTAACCGTGTGTGTAATACTTTCAGAACTGTGTCAGAGCGAAATGACTGTTATGAGTGAATTTGTTTATGTGTGTTGTGACTGTGTTTACGCTGTGAGCGAAATTGTGTTTGCAATGTTGGAGAATATGATTAAAGGTTTGTATCGAGAATCTAAGGTGGTTTTTATTGTATACTGGTAAATATTTGCTGTTAGTTGCTGCACATATGCCTTTTTTGTAAGCAAATATATACAGTGTATGTACATTTTTATAGCATGCCGATCGCTTCATCAAACAAAACGCCATATTGGCTTTTGGTTATCTCTATGCTTTTTTGGAACCCCGAGGCCGTCGACATAACCGGGTTCCACTGTACTATAGAGATGCCACACATTAGTGTATACAAGTATATACTGTGAAGAATTTATGGTGTATATACTGTAGTATATAGCCACACAGATTATACAATAGAGAAGTCATGAAGGATATTATAGAGCAGGGATTTACAACCCTGGTCCTGGAAAGCTTGCAGACTTTGTGCAAATTGCAACCAGAAAGGAGCATCCCTATGCCCTACTCACTCCAAAGGGCAGAGCCCATGAGGTGGCTATTTTGGAGGGAGCAGGGCATTTGTGTGCCGTAATGAAGCCACTTGGAACGCACTTGGCGAAGGGAGCAACGAAAGACCGTGTCATTTCCATATTAGCTTCACATGGACTGTTACCACAGCAACACTAGGCAGCGATAACAGGAATATCTTATTATTGCCGTTAACATGATAACAATAAATGCACATTTATAATGAATTTAAAAATAAATAAAAATACTGTATGTGTGTGTGTGCGCGCATGTTACCATCTGCTCTTAAGTTACACATTTCGCACAAAGCAAAAAAAACAAATTTCTTTGTACAAACCTTTTTTTTAATGAAATACATGACGAAAACGTGTGCAATCACAACAAATATAGACTTCATACGTTAACTCCAACTCTCCTGCCATATCTAGTTTAAAATGAATCGGAAGGACTTGTCACCCTGAGTCACATGACCATAAACGGTTAAATTACTTCCTTGAATTGCATGCTCCCTACACTAACAGACTTGTGGAAGTTGTCTTGTCCCTTCATGAAGGGACTCAGACGTTCACTTTTGTTTGGAACACCCCTACAAATGGCATCCCCCTTCACAAAGTGCCCTTCAAGGGCGCAAAAACTCTGTTTGGATTACGCCCTTCAATTCCAACCCTTCTCCAGCCTCCGGCACACCTGCCTGTAATTATGAAGTAACCTTGAACAGCTTGATGAGCTGGTTCAGGTGTGTTAGATTAGGGCTGGAGCTGAAACCTGCAGGACTGTAAGAAAGGTTAGAAATACGTGCTGCATCTCAATTTGCATACATTCTGTCCTAAATGGTATTAGAAAATGGAATTAGAGTTTCCCAAATTGTGGTATGTTGAAATGAGTATTCCGAAGATACCGGTTAGAATCCAAAGTGCAGATCCATGCACACTCTACGTTACGATCCTATGTTTTGTGATTTCTCTGTTGTTTTGGGAGTGTCCAGGAATCTGTCCAGGAACGTCATCTGATTGGTTCCTGCAGGCTGATTGATGCTATGTCGTGATTGGTGCACAAGTACATTAAAAAGAATGTCATCACTTCTTCTACAGAGAGAGACTTTGTTGTGTTGAGTGTAGTGTGATTGTATATAACAAAGTGTCTGTCCTTAAGGAACTTTGTTGTTATATTTGATCCCTTTACCCGTTTTCTGAAGATGATTTTCGATTGCCCTGAAAATGTTGTTTGCCTGGTTGTAAATACAGAGTATTTGGTAAAGAATTTTTTCTTATTGTAAATTGTTTGATCTCTGTTTTTGGTTAGGGAGTTAGATATGTGTATTGTGTTTTTATTTTCTTTCTTTTTTGGGGTTAGGGTTTAAGAAAGAGGTTTTTGACAAGAAGGACGTTTTGTTTGTTATTTTGGCCCAGTCAGTTCCAGAAAATCTCAAATTGTCCCAAACTGAGACAAATTTATCATGGGTTCAAATTCACTACAATTGTCTTAATCTTTCATGTTGCACCCTTTCTCCTAGACGGGGTGTAACAGGCTAATATTGCTCACAACCCATTGTGAGTTGGATGATTCAATTAAAGCTTCAAGCAAAAATAAAAAGTATTTAAAAAAAATTATAAACCCAGTGGATGTGTGAGTCTGAAGGTTATGTAGAGAGGTTTAGATAAAAGGGTTTGAGTGATTCTGCAAATAACCCGATGAAAAGGTATTTGATCAATGTTATCCACATTACATTTAATCTGCAACAGTATTGTGAACTTCTATAAAAATACATTTGGTCATTAACTTTTAAATGCATCATTATGAAAGAGAGGTAAGGAATTAAACTGAATGTGGAGGATTTTAAATGTGACAGGATGATTGATGTCAGTTTAAAAGGGGACAGGATGCACGTAACCAAGCAACAAAGCTGTCTGTTAAAGATGCAATTATAACAAAGTATATTTTGACTATAAAAAAGTCAATAAGCATATACTATAACACCACAGACTGCAGTGTACTGAGAAGCCATACAGTATATACTATGGGCATATGTGGACTACTAAAGCATAGTGTACTATTAAAAGTCATGAATTACACACTGAAGAGAGAGAGCATATAGTAAGAAGCCTAAAGTTAAATTAACGACTAAAGAAAAGCTCAGAATTAGCCATAACACTATAGAGAAATCATAGAATATACTTTACAGACAACAGAGAGAACATAGAACACACACTGTAGCCTATTAATATCAACAGACATTTGACATTGACATTTATGCATTTGGCAGATGCTTTTATCCAAAGCGACAGTGCCGGCCCGAAGGGTTGTGGGGCCCTAGGCGAGATAAAAAAATTGAGCCCACTGGTGTAAAAACAGCGAGAAGAGAGCACAAAAAATACAATTTCAATGTTTAAGTGTATACATTGTTATAAAACTTTAATTAAGTTTGATTTAAATAAGTTTTTAAGTGTGATTCGGACATTGCTGAGAGGTTAAGGCGATGAACTATGGATCCACTGGGGTTTCTCTGCGCAGCTTCGAATACTGCCGACGACAACAATTTTGCATTTTAATGGGGTGTTTTTGGAGGGCTTGGAACGGATTAGACATTTTACATGTAAAATGTGTTCCAAGAAACGAAAAACTCATTATACGAAGTCCGCCTCGGAACGGATTAATTTCGTATCTCGAGGTAACACTGTACCTCGATCAAAATAGCAACCAGACTTATGACGTTATATAAGACTTATTTAAGACACTTTCTTGAGTATATATCGAAAGGAATTTACAGAGATATGTGGCTAAGTGGAAAATGTGGAATCTCTACTAGGAATACGTTACGACATTCTAGTTCATCCAATAGCCTATTGCGGGAGGTGTTATGCTAAATAGAGTGTGGTGCTGCTGTGTATGTTTCTAATCTTTTTTCCGCTTTTATTTAGACAGTTTTTTAATTTTTATTATTATCGTTTTCAGCTATTTGTCATGTATGAATTATTCAGAGATATTCTTTTAATAAAATATGTTTTATATTTTGCTCACCGTCATTGTGAATTGTATGGTGTTTGATCGGGTCTGTGCACTTCTAAATCGTTGTAATTGACATATGACAACTCCTACTATGAGTGGACGATTGAAAAAAATAAAACTTCTACAAATGTGTGACATCATGTGCGGGTCGCGGGGCCCTCAAATCAAAGCGGGGCCCCAGGCGACCGCCTGTATCGCCTGTTGGACGGGCCGGCTCTGCAAAGCGACTTACATTGCATTCAAGATACATTGACATTCTAAACAGTTCTTGCTTTCCCTGGGGGGATCGAACCCATGACCTTGACGTTGCAAGCATCACACTCTACTGTTTGAGCTACAGAGAAGAAGCAGGACATTATAGAGAAAACATGAAGCATCAAACAGCAGAAAAATAGACTTTTCAGAAGGAGAACAGCATACAGAATACTAACAGAGAAGAACACTTCTGACTGTAGTCATACAGTACATACTAAAGTAGATTATAAAGCAGTTTTATTATAAAGCACAAAGTACTATGGTGACTAGAAGTCTTTGCACAATGTAATCTAGACAAGAAGTACAGCAGTAGACTATTTTTACACTACAGACAATAGATAAGTTACATAATATAGCTTTCCTGTAACTCAAACAGTAGAGAGTGGTGCTTGCAACACCAAGGTCATGGGTTCGATTCCCTGGAAAGCAAGAACTGTTTAGAATGTCAATGTGTTTCTTGAATGCAATGCAAGTCACTTTGGATAAAAGCGTCTGCCAAATGCATAAATGTATAAAATGTGAATGCAGACTATACTATTGCGCAGGAAGTAATACAGACTATAGAGAAAGGAGAATAAAGACGTGCACTCTCATGCAGCGCTGCACAGGGACTCCCACCTGCACTGGAATTCCAGCCAAACTTCTCACCCACGCTCAAAGTTTCCGTGAGCTGTTTGCTCTCACCACAACAACACGCCACAGCATCCCCTCAGCCTTTCCCGTCTTCCTCACACGCACGCTGTCACGATTTAAAATCCAGCTCAGGTGGAGCATATCGTGAGGTGATACAGTTTAACGTCGGTTTAAAGGCTGTGTGGGACCATCCAACGCGGTAGACGCTTATGTCCAAGCGCTGTACAGCGCCGCCCGTCGGTTCCGAGTAAAACTGCAGCGCCTCCTCTCCTTCCTACTCTCCAATGTTCACAGCTCGGCCGGAGCCCGTCGTCTTCCCGGCTCCATTTCAACTGGATTTTTAACACTCCTAACCACCCCAGATCAGGACAGGACCACGTCTAAGGTAAAGGAGAAGCTTTGAGGGTGTCGTAGAGTCCAGGTTAGGCGGGGTAACATCGTCCTTTCTTAGTGTTTTCGGGTCTGAAGAGAGGGGAGCTCGAAACTGACTTCACGCATCAGTTGGTACACCATGCTGATACTGGAGTGCCTCCTACCATAACAAACCTCTTACAAAGGATTTTAAAAGATCCATTCTGAACCTTTTCGCCCCGGCGTGCGTTAAACGACTCGAATTTTCCTCGCAATCCGCTCGCGATATCGCGTTGTTCTCCTAAAGTGAAGGGGGTGGACATGCTGCAATTATTGCTTTCCTTTGCAGCTCTTGAAATCTCCTTCTTCTTCTCAGCGATAGATTCTGCTGGAACAGCCGTGTGTTTTTCTCGTTTAGTCTCGTGAGCTCAGCCACTTGCACCTATTCAGCAGATGGAAAGCGAAAAAACTCAAGGCTGTTTTCGCAGAGGAGGGTTTTGTGAACGTGTGATGGTCGCTGCAGCTTGTAACGTTAAGCGCAAAACTGATACAATGTATCGCGGATCCATGTGAGACGTCATAATGGTTGCAACAATGTTGCCGCTGCGCTATTTACAAACACTATCAGCTCAGTCGCTAATGGATTAAGTTGCTGTGTTTGTGGTTTAACGTGTGAAAACGCGGACGTTTTGTCCTTCAGAATGACAACAGTTTGATGTAATTGGATCGGTTGATCTATACGTTTGCTTGTGTTTTCAGAGTCCAAATATTGGATTTATTGTGGCAAGCAGTTTTTGCGTTCATTCCTTAATCGAATGCCTGTATTTAAATATTTACTAGTAGTGCTTTCCTGTGTCAGAGTAAGCAATCTATTAGATACCAGTTGCTAGTGTTTATTAATTACTAGAATTCATGACAGTAACTATTTCATTATAGCTGGTGGCATGTTTTTGCAATTGAATTCTATGAGAATCTGTGATTCAGATATCAGCTATTCCCTTCCAGATTGTATGCGTTCCAGCTGTTGCTGGTACCTTTTCAAGTTTTTCTTGTTCCTGTCCTTTAGATACCCACGCTTATTCTTTAGTAGTTGAAAGGCCCATCTATTACAGACTTGTGCGCGTTCCAGTTGTTACTAATGACATCTTTAATGTTACTAGTCATTTTTTTTAACTGAACCTTTAAAGTAGCCATTCTGACTAGTGCGCACGTATGACTTTTAACAAGACAATGTTGCTTATAGAAACATTAGCTACCGTAATAAATAAGCACCAGTAAAGCTAAAACGGATTTTAAAAAATCTATATAGAAATAAATGTTAAAAGAGCTTGCCATTATAATCTGATTGTTTGTAGAAAGTTTGTCACTTGCATGTTTTCTTGCCCTCCTGGAAAGCTCGTCAAATATGACTTGCTTCTATTTGTATTTAGGAAGTTAAGGGTTAGGGTTCAAATTTGAAATTTGCTAAAACCCCAGAAGAATGTTGGACGATTCTGTGATCTCAGTCAGCCCTGGTTCAGAGCCTCTTGTTGTCCTTTACAAAGGTGGAAAATGTCCAGTGAAAGACAACGGTCAGATGATGAAAGTCCCAGCACCAGCAGCGGTAGTTCCGATGCGGATCAGAGAGATCCTCCGGTGCCAGAACCAGAGGAACAAGAGGAGCGAAAACAACCCACGCCTCCACAGCAGCAGAAGAAATCCACCAAACTGTCCAGCAAAACAACAGCCAAATTATCCTCCAGCGCGAAAAGGTACAGATGCCTTTCACTATTTGTTTTGAGGATTAAATGTCATTTTGTCAAGTCAGCCATGTATTCTGTCAACACAGTTTTTTTTTTAATCATCACTTTTTGTGCATGAGTGCTTCAAGATTATTCTTGCAATGTGCTAATTAACCGTTTTGGCGTTTGTGTGCCATACTTGAGAACAAAAGCTCTAAGCTTGGATAATGACTTAACTGCCTGAGCAAAAAAACATATGATGTGTGATCGACTTGTATTTGATTTCAATGAACACACTGTGTTTACATAGCAAAAGTTCTCCCGAGACACCGCAAAACTTCCTCATAAAGTTATTGTGAGGAGCCAGAGAGGCGAATCAAATCTACCTGCCTCTCGGTCTCTGTTTCAACCAAGATGCCTTTTCTTTTGCAAATGCAGCGATTTATACCCGTAAATTTCACAGCGAGGTGGATTTGCCTCTGAAAAAAAAAACGTTAACCAATCAATCCACATCAGTGCTCATTAAAACGCTATAGACTTTCTCAATGTGGGAGGAATGACAGATCAAACAGTTATTCTTAGAAAATGTCAAAAATCCTGTTCTGCCTCCCTTACACGCTGTTGATAATGCTTTAGTAACAGCGCCCGAGCTGTGCATTAAAGCTCTTGTCAAATATGCCCAAGCACACCCCCCTCCCTCCCTCTGCCTCATTTGCATATAAGCTTTAAAAGAAAATCTTTTGTGCTTAAAGTGACTTAAACGTGTCGACGAGGGGTGGGCTGGGAGCTAAGGGGCGAGGGCTTTGAGCCGAGGTGAAAATCAACGGTGTGCGATGGAGGTAAAGGCAGAAACGAGCACGGTAAAGTTTTCCTGTTATGGGATTCGGGTTATGCCTCCGAGAACAAAGAGGAAGCAGCCATGTTAGCTGTGCTGAAGGGAGAGCCAGCCGTGCAGTAAACGCAGCAGAGGTAGAGGGCAGTGTAATTCCCCGGCTGCTTGCAATTCTCACAGCTTTCTCTTTTCTCTCCCTCTCCCTCGCAGAATCCAGAAAGAGCTTGCAGAAATCACTCTGGATCCTCCACCCAACTGCAGGTATGTCATTTAACGCATGCTGTCGTATTTTATTCCTCGATGGGCTGCTTTGGAAAAGGATCGCTGTAGGAAAGAATTGACTTTTAGCACCAACTGTTGGAGTTTTTCGACTGCTTTTAAACTGATGGACTCACTCAGGACGGATGTGGAATTTAGCTCCTTGGCTTCAAAGAGTTAGGAAGGATAGAGTTTTTTTTTCTCTCTCTCTCCAAGCATTATTGTTACTGATGTTCCTGTGGTCTTGCCGCTGTTGTGTTTTTAATAATATGGCAGATGCTGCTCCGAAGCATATGGCTTTGATTTCACATCCTCATGCTGAACTTACTGCTGAACCCCCATCTGTTTTAATGAGCTGACCTAGAGATGCCAGAACAAGACAAGGGAGCTTTTAAAATCCGCTCTGTTGCTTTTTTTTTTTGCTTTGAAAGACAGCAGTTTTGTGATTGTTTCTCGGTGTTTTAAAGTCCTTTCATTAGCTGGGTTTTTATTGGAAGAGTCTCTTCTGGTTGGTAATATTTGTAAAAGTCTATAGTGGATATTTGTTTTGGCTTTCTGTAATGTTGGCAGAGGTTTATTGATTTGTGCCTCTCAAACAAGGTTTTATAGATGTTGTGTCATGTAATGGCTATATCTAATGTGGTTTAATAGTGTGAGATTGCATTTATTGGGATCATATTTGAGTGATAGACTGTGATATTGATCGTTTTGAGATTATAAGCATTGGTTATCTGCTGCACTTTTGGCAGAACAGTGTGCAGTTCAGTTTGGTGATGCATACTTGACTTTACATGCATGTGTGCATCTTAGTTGCTTAAATTTAAACACTACCGTTCAAAGGTTTCGGGTCGATAAGAAATGAATGCTTTTATTGAGCAAGAATGTATTAAATTGATCAAAAGAGACAGAAACTTTCTATTCAACGAATCCTGAACAAAAGAAAAAGCATCAAATTAGAATATTAGAGTGATTTCTGAATATGAAAGGAATATGTGATGCTGAACACTGGTGGAATTAAGTGGAAAATTCAGCTTGGGGAGCATAATAGACTTCTTTCAAAAACATAAAAAATGATCTTACCAACCCCAACTTTTGAATGTATTTTGCCCTCAGTTTTTGGCATTGAAAAATCCACATTGGTTTACGAGTGTTGTATTTGATGTTTGCTGTAAATGTAGAGTTTGGTTGTAATCTGAACCATCCCAAAAAATCTTCTACCTGCTGTGCAACAAATTCATTTAGCCTTGTTGCGTTTTGTTAATTTAGCAGTGAAGGAGATTGCTAGAGGATCTCCGTTACCCAACATCAGATAAAGCAGAGTCCAATGTCCAAAAACAAGGCATCGAACACAGCACATTCATTTGATCCAACGTCATGTCAAAAACACCTCCAACAACTGGTCTCAGATCAGGTTGACAGGTCAAGCATGGCTGGTACAGCACACTAGGGTTCAAAAACGTACCACCGTATGATTTATCATCTTACAAATTTCAATGGCTGACCCGGGTGACAGTGTGCCTCTGTTTAGGCAGTGTTGCGTGAAGCATAAAATAATGCATTTATGCATGAGATTCATTACATTTTGGCTGAACTTTGACCGTTATCTATAAATTAAATCCAGATTTGATGTTTAACAAAGCAGAGTTATTTGTAATTGCAGTAAAAATAGCAGCCAGGATCAGAATTTTCCCTCTTTTTTTCGTTCCAATGAAGAAATTCAGTCCTATGGGTTTGGAACGACTTGAGGTGAAGTAAAAGAACTCTGAATTTCCATTTTTGGGTGAAATGTTTTTTTTGTTTTGAGAGGGCACAACACAGCGTGCGTTCTGCCAGCCGTGAGATCAGTTCAGCAGCTTGGAGCCGTGAGCCAGAGATGCTGATAATGGTAATTGACAATGCAGGGATTTGGTGGCTTTTCATGGTTGGATCTGTGCAGCCACACAGTTCAGCACACTGAGATGTTTATCCCGTAACGTTCATCATTAGCTCCCTCACTGGCTCTTTTCTCAGACAGTATTTCCCTTGAGCACAGTTTACCTGGAGGCTGACATATTATACTGATTTGTTGGTAATGTGCCACATCACATAGTATCTATGGGAACATATCGCGTATCACTTTCGCTTTCATGTGGCTCTGGGTTTACGGCTTTCGGTAGGTCTGGGCTTCATTACTTGAATGAAATGAAAATTCTATCGTTTACTCATCCTCATGTCATTCCAAACCTGAGTGTTTGCTATTATTTTTCCTGGGCAAGAGTAGAGTACTACACAAAAGTAGACATTTTTGAAGCTTTTTGCTGCACAGCTCTTGCCATAAAGCTTGCTGTAAAGCTTTCCTGTAGCTCAACCAGTAGAGCTTTGGTGTTTGCAACGCCAAGGTCATGGGTTCGATTCCCAGGGAAAGCAAGAACTGATTAGAATGTCAATGTGTTCCTTGAATGCGATGTAAGTCGCTTTGGATAAAAGCGTCTGCCAAATGCATACAAATGTAAAAAAAACATTATAAAGAAGTAGAGATGCACTGATTGTAATTATCCATCCTTTTTTTTCAAGTATTACCTACCGATTTGCTATTCTTTCTAAGAATTGACAGCATATACAAACAAAAATCAATCTTTCATCAATGCAAAATTAACAAGTCAGTAATAAAACAACAACTCCAGAACAAAATTGCAAACAACGGCACAAATAAATTCAATAGAATAAATCTAGATATAAAGTAATCATGGATTTAAGTTTAAGATAGGCGAAACTTGCTTATACTGATAGATGTCTGAAGAGTTCTTTCTCATGTAAGCAGTTAAAGTGCCCCTCTAATGCTATTTTGAATGTTCCTGTTTCAGTTTTAGAGGTCTTCTACAATAGGTTTACATGCATCTAAGGCCAAAAAACTTTTACGTTTTCTCATAATATACATTGCAGCATCGCCTCTTTTTTCACAGTGTTTGAAACGGTTCGATAAAGGCATTGGTTTGACTGTATCTGTTCGAGTCCCAGTCCTCATCCTCATCTTTTGGAAGTGCATGCAATGTGGATTTGCTTTCACAGTGCCAAAAACATGCTTCACGACATGTCGGCAACATGAAACAAACTCATCCAGTCCTCCGCTGCAACTGCAGCCAACGAAGGCCATAGGCTGGCATTTTGGGAATTTGTTACAAACATACGCAGGTTTATGCAAGAGGTAAGACTGGAATTTCTGACGACTCGTTTCTGTCAGTTCAGAATCAGTTCTTTCTATTGGGAGACAATCACTTAATTTGTCATGCAATTTGAGCTTTGCAGACCTTTCACATTCACAAACAGCGATATTACATGAAAGGTAAAACCCCCCAAAATCATAATGGGCAACTTCAAACACACTTGCATCTCAAAATGCTTTTCCCTTTACAATTATGCATTTGGCAGACTAGAATGTCAATGTATCTTGAATGCAATGCAAGTTGCTTTTATCCAAAGCAACTTGCATTGCATTCAAGATACATTGACATTCTAATCAGTTCTTGCTTTCTCTTGGAATCAAACCCACAACCTTGGCGTTGCAAGCGCCACACTTAGTTACAGGACAAAACATCTGATATGTTCCAATAGATCTTATAGTGCTTTAGTGTGAATGCAGCCTATTAGACTTTCTGTCTGTCATCAGTAATAATCAAACAGTAATAATGTTATGAAAAATCCATCACCATGCTTTTCTGGAAAACTCTCAGATACTGTTTATTGCTTGTAATGTGTTCCCCTTTATGACTTTTTATTTGCTTGTACGCTGTAAAGCTTTATTTAGTTGGTTTATATTTTTGGACCGTATGGTGCCTAAAGATTCCCACCCCTATTTATTATATCCAGTTGGATGTTCAAAAATCGCTGCGGTTTACAGCCATCTTGATACAAATGTTTGGGTGGGATATTCTTTAAATCAGGCATTGCTCTGGTTTTTCTGATTGATACGGTTTTGTCACTTTGCTTCATGCTGCTGTTGTAATAAGTGTTCAGGCAGGCGCAGTTACCCTAACGTGTTTGAAATGATGTGTTCCGGCATGACTAAAGGGGAAAATGGTGATTCACTTTTCCAGAAACGCATTGGAATACTTCAGGTGCTACCTTTTACTTTCTGCATTTTCCTTCAAATCTCTGTCCAGCCGCTTGCCCCCACTCTCTGTGATTAACAACTAGCTTCTTTCTAAGAAGCAGATTTTTTACAGTAATATGGAGAGCGCTCTGAGTTTTTAAGCAATCTATTAAAATTCATGCCGTGGAGCGGAAGGGCGACTGCTCACCGGCACGAATTTGCATGCCTTCATAAAAATAAACCGTAAAACTCGAATCGCCTCTATAGATGAATGATGAGTGCTATTTAAGGCTTGCGTCCATGCTAAACAGGCCGAAAGAGGAAGCAGAGCAAAAAGAAAACAAAAACTAAATTCTTTTTATTCTCTCTCCCTTTTGTTCTTGTACGCTATTGTCCCAGCAAAAATTCTTGTGAATGAAAGTGAATTTGTATATATATATATTCAAAGACCGCTGTGAAACTTCGCCAGTGGTTTACTGTTTGAATTGTCACATTTGTGAGAATATAACATGTATGACTTGTAAATAATTCCCCTAAGGCTCTTAATAACCAGAGTGTGTATGTTTGAGGAAGTAAGCGGCTTTGATATGAGCTTGCTTGGTGTGTTACAGTACATCTGTTCAGCCGTGTTTATCCCTGGTGTGTTAAGACTAGGCTATAAAAATATCTATAGAAGGATGATTTTTATTTCATTTCTTTGCAGCAAAGAGTAACTGCAATTTTAAAAACTACTGTGAACCGATTCATTGAAGACAACATTTCAAAATAAGTTCATTGCACTCATTTAATTAATTATAGTTGTCAGCTGTGACCAAGAAGCAATTGGGAATCTAACTTGCTGATGTGGTTTTTAGGAAACCGAGTGGGCATATAAAAAGCACAATAAAATAATCACAATGTTAATTGATTTATAGTACATTACCAGCAAATTAGTGTTGTGTATACAGTGAATATTGTGTGTTTGTGGAGGTTTCAGGGATTTTTCTTTTTCTTTCATACAACTCCTTAGAATGGGTTGCCATATTGGCCCTCATTACCAAAGCTCTCTCAATTGAGAAGCGAGGTTTCAAGCTGTTTTTTCCCTGTCTAGAAGTAGAATTTTCGTGACCCAGTATTGGACTTGTTGAACGTGTCAGCAGCACTGGATGAAGGTGTTTAACTCCGTGCTGATGCAAGACTTTGAAACAGCCGCTGTAGACAATCCACTCCAGGATTTCTCTTTGTTTTTGTTACTTAAGGAGAGTGCTATGTGATTGGTTTATCATTTACTGTGCTTTTTCAGTTGATTCTCAAGATTGTTTAGCGCAAACCGTCTGCTTCATTGGTGTACAGTCTCACCAGTGTGTGAATCGGGTAGTCAGGCAGGAATGTTGTGCTGCCGATCGTTTCCAAGGATTCAATCAGCGATTTCTCAGATCTTTCTCTCATCGTCGCTACAGTTTATCATTTGCATGTCTTTAAGTCTTACCAATTTAAACACTCATTGTTTTCAAACCTTTCGGCACTTGTGTGATCTCTGGGAGCCGGTGTGCGCTCGCACTCAAATCACACACACGTAAAGCCGCCACACAAACATCTGGAGGACCAAATTGAGCCCTTTTCATGCCTAGTTGTGCGTGCGTGGTTTAATGTACACTTGGAGTTATTGTTTTGTAAAAATAACTCCAAATTAGAGCACCCTTAACATTGGTGTGTGTTCAGTCTTGTTGTAGATCGGATGACTACTTTCAGACTTCATACCGTGAGTCTGTACTGCTTGTGGTCAGCAAGATCTCTTTTCTTTTTTTTTGACTTGCATACTTTTTTCTTTTTACAAGTTTGCAAAAGAAAGAGTAAAAAGTTTTGAAGAACAGCGTTTAAAAAAAAAAGTGTTTTTCAAATAAATGCTTTTTTAAACTTCCGTTTCAAAGAATCCTGAAAAAAATGTATCACAAACTCCATAAAAATGTTAAGCTGTAAAATTGAGAAAAATGACGGTAACACTAAAGACTTGTATTTTTGTAGTAATGTTTTACTGTATTTTTTGATAAAATAAGTGCGGTCTTGATGTGCAAAGAGACTTGACCCGAACATTTTGAACAGTAGTGTTATGTGAACCTTGTATTTTATTAATGAATAATCTTTTGGTTTGTGTTGTTGCAAATAAAAATCATTATGAGATGGGGTACCTTGTAAGTTGTAACATTTAATTCATTAGATTATTTTATGTGTGTGAATAAAATATATATATATGTATACCAGTTATTTCAAATTACGTTGATGCATGCCATTACTGTTATCTAAAATGACTTATGCTGATATCTGCCATATCATATCTCATGCGTTTTTTTTCTTTCTTCATTATTTACACTTGCTGTAAAAACCAAGCCGTCCACTTTAGATGGTTTCATGTATTGACCTGGAAGTGCTGTTTGGCTTGTTTTCTTTATTGATTTTTAATTTCTCACACTGTCTTGTGTGTCCTGCTCTGCAAATATTAGAACAATACTGTCAGATTTACTGAAACTAGACCTTAGATTAAAACCAAAAGCAATTTTATTTTTTAAATCTGTCCTTAATGCAACACAGAAATAGTTTAAATGAATTGAGTCTCACAGTTACGGTGTTTAGACTAATGAAGAGACTCATTACAAACGTCCGGTTCAGGAACTTTGCAGCCGATATGGCGTAACGTACCATCATCATCGTCGTTATTATCACAGACTGCCGCAGTAACTCCCCTTCATTATGCCTGAATAAAGACGCGCAAGGACAATGAATGGAAGCAGCGCACAATGCAAGTCCAGGGCCTGCGTGCCGAGACGCTCTGAGTAAATATTTAAAGAGGACTCTTGGCAAGATTGTGTAATTGAGATCTGATGCATACTCATGAATCACAGAAAGCAATCACGTCGCCAATTATGGCCTGGGTTCTCTCGCAGCCTGTGCTGATGGTGCTCTCGGCGCTGTTACACACGGGTCAGACTCTCCGCAGGCAGTTTGTTCACTACAAATCCTGCAAATGTATTCAGTGCTCAGCAACCCTTTGTCTAAATTGAAAGGTAGCCCTTCAGCAACGCCTCGTTTTCTCAGGGGGTCTTCCTTAACCCGCTTTCTTTATTCTCTCTCTCTCTCTCTCTCTCTTTCCATCGGTGAAGCTCACATTTATTACAGGTTTGTGACAGCGACAGCGTTTATCATGCCCTGGCTTTGGTCCAGCTGTCAGATTCACTGGGTTTTTTATTGGTGTTGTGTCAGAGAACGTCCTGCGGACAGCCTCACAGCCGTCACAAGACACCCGTCTTTCACACCAAACAGAACGGTAATGCTCAAGGAGCTTGGTTGTATATAGAAGTCAACACAAAAATTGACCAGATTTATGTCCTCAGTGCACATTTCTGATCTTATTGTGAATGAATCATGAATGGACAATATTTCAATGAAAAAAATTATCTAAATCAAAACTCCAAAAGGCCATTTAGACTACTGGAAAATGTTGACTAATAGCCAAATAGCTTGATGCATACAATACATTTTCCCAAAGAATATCCTAGTTCAATTATGTGTTTCAAATGAAACCTTATACAAAGGTTTTTTGAACATCAGTATTTTATTTAAACATTTTTATGGTTTTATTTTTGTTATTTATTGTTCTATTATTATTATTATTATTATTATTTTACATTTTGGCTTCCAACGAATATGAAAATCGTTGCTGCATTTCGTTCTGCGCACCTTCCTTTCTTTCACAGCGGTGCGCCTTCGTTCCTCTCGAACTTAAAATCCAAATCAGGCAAATAAGTGAGTGTTATAACATGCAGTCTTTTGTTGCTAAACTGCATGATGTGCTTGATATTAAGTAGTGTTATTAAAAGTGCATTAAGCTGCAAAAGACATAATGACTGCCGATAGTATTTTTATATATATACAGTGGTACCTTGAGATACGAAATTAATCTGTTCCGAGGCGGTCTTCGTATAATGAGTTTTTCGTATCTTGGAACACATTTTACATGTAAAATGGCTAATCCGTTCCAAGCCCTCCAAAAACACCCAATTAAATTTCATAATAAAGCTAAATTGACCTATAAACAATGAAATAACGTAAAATGTCGAAGCTTACCTTTCGAGTGAGGCTATCTCCGAAAGTGGCGGCAGAGGAGGAGGACGACAAACGGCAGATAACGTACGTACGTATGTACACTTAACTTTACGTATAGAAGATGCATGATGGGAGGGATGCTGTCCAATTAGAGAGAAGGATCTCATGGCTTGGCTAGCATCAGGAACCAATGGGAGAGCAGGAGGATGGTGGTGAGTCTACTATAACTAAGATGGCGGCGTGCGGCGCGAGTTTCAAAATTGTTATGGGGCGAATCTCGGACTTTCAGAAACCTTTCGTATCTTGAAAACTTTTCGTATGTAGAGCAGTAAAATTTTTCGTCTTTGCTTTTGTAACTTGGATTTTTCGTAAGTTGAGCCTTTCGTATCTTGAGGTACTACTGTGTATGTATATATATTTATATATAGGATCCGTCCAGCTCTTAAAGTGACATCAGCCTAATAAATCAGTCATTATTAATCACTCACTGCTCTTGAAAGAAGAACTGTTATAATAATGTGTATAGCAGTGTTGTTTTGTATTTTATTCAGCTTCTGTTCTTTTATCTGAATGCCACTGTTAGTACATTGTCCTGAAAAACCTAAAACGCTGTTTATTTAATTAGTATTTTATTCTGTTTTAATTTGTTTGTAATTAGTTTCTTTGTTCTTATTGTAATTTAATTTAATACTGGTCAAAATGATTGGGATTATGTTTTTTGATGATTTTTAGATTTAGTTAACATGCTTATAATTATTTAAAATTATATAAATACAATTATTTAAACTCTTTTAAGTTTTGTCTCCGCTTAAGCCACACACTCATTCAGATGGTCATTGCGTCACATCTCGAGGGGTACATCTGCATTTATTCATTTAGCAGACTCTCTTATGCAAAGTGACTTACAAATGAATATTTCTTTTATTTTTGCTGAATTTCTTTTCTTTGTCTGCTTTTTTTAATTTATTTTTTTACATTGGCTAATTTATTGTGCTTTTAGCTACTAATAAGAGTGTACTACATTCTGGTCAGTTTAACATATTTTAGCATATTTAAATCCTAGTATCCACAGCACTCTGGATATTTCCCCCCAAAATCAATGCGGAAAACGTTTCCTTTAGGCATACTGATGCTGATAATCCAGAGCTCTGACAATATATAGCTTTGTAAACGTGTCTTTTTCCTTAGTGTGTTATTGAAATAAGTGACAAAAGGAGAAGAGTTCTACATATTTTAGTTGACTTGTTTGTTGCGATAATTCAGCAGTTTTGTGTTATCTGAGTCTTTTGTACTTGATGAAGGGAACGGTAGGGCAGTCATTTCCTTTGACTGGAACTGCAGACGTTACTCCTATTGTGTCAGCGCTCACAAAGGCGAAATGGTCTGAGCCACATCTATCCATAGTCAGCGATATCCCTTGCCCCTGTCTCGGAGACTGCCTGAGGAAGCTGCCGTGTTTATTTCTGCAGATCGGTTTTAGTGCTTTGACTGCTTTTCGTTGAAGCTGTTCATTTTCAGAATGTTCTGCCCTCACTGTGATAATCACTTATCAGAGTGCTTGAAGCCTTGGTTTTGTTGGTATTGTATTTGATTTTCTTGAAGTAAAAGTAGGGACGGAATATCACGCACCTTGTTTGAAGTAGGAAACTGTGCGCTTATCTCCTGATTTCCTAAAATTGAGGCAATATCTTAAAAGATTAGATGAGTGATTGCATTTTCAGTACATCGAGCTCCTACAGTCATGGGAGTTTAAAAGGTACTTTTCAGATATGGATATGTCTTGAAAATGTCTGTATTGTGTTTTTATTTTTTACATGCATTTACAAAACATTGGAAACAGATATGCCTTAGTCAATAAATGTGGAAAGCATTAATAAGAACTCAACTGATATGCAATCACAAGTGTGTAGTTTGAGATTATCATTATCATAGTTCATGATACGTGTTGACACATTGACGTGTTTGGTTACGAGGTAGTTTGTGACATTAGAAACACTAGTGGTCTTTGGGTCACTGAGGTTTTAAGGAGAAAATACTTAGCAATGGTATTGACTTCAGAATTTGCTCATGGTTTGTCTTAAAGCATATTAAAAACACCACATAACATATGAACAAAAATAAAAACGCAACTTTAAGCACATTTTTAGAGAGCGAATGTGGCACCGTTGAATCACTCTGTTTGTGAAATCTCGTAGACATTTTTTAAGTGGCTGATTTGATCTTATAGGGTATGTTTACACAACACCATTTTCAACTGAAAACGTAAAACCTTTTACGCGTTCTGACTCGTCATTTACATGACGATGACGTGTTGTGGGGCCTGAAAATGCAAAATTTCGAAGACAATGCCTTTTTACTTTCTCCTAAAAAAACAAAAAAAAGTGAATTTGTGGAAATGGTTATGTTGAGCGCATGCATATTACATGCTTGGGGGCGTTTCTTGACGAAGCGACATCTCCAACCATTGTCCTCGCATGCATTTTTCTTTAAGTCCTTTTCAGAAATTTGTGTGAACGGGGATCGTTTTAACTACGTTGTCGTCTGTTTTTAGTGTGCTGTTTTCGTGTAAACATACATTTATCCTACATGCTAAAGTGAATATGTGTTTGCGGGAGTTTCTTGCATTATAAGTGCGAGACATTGCGGGAATGATTAAAATGCAGAAATTCTGAGTAATTCCTGTGCCGAAATCCATATGGATTGGTCTTCGGTAAAGAGCCACTTCTTATCAACCCTACAGTGTATTTTTAGATTTCTTTTCAGGCTAATTGTACAGGGTTTCCTAAACCAATTGCTATTCAATCACGCACCCCCCCCCCCCCCCCCCCCCCCCCTCGTTCTAACATTTGGATGTCCAAAGCATGTCTGTTTACATAAGCTCTACATGTCTGTTGGATTCTTGTATCCGCCCTGCCCGGTAATGGTGCAGGATCCTCCCCCACCCCCACGCCACCGAGGGCCATCGCTCCATCGCCCATGGCTGATAAGACAGGAGAGTCATGTCGTGGTCGACCGTTTGGCCTGGTCTTTAGATAACCACCCCATTGCACCTCACACTGTGACTGTGATAACCAGAACCATTTCTTTCAAACACACACACTAGGCTTTTTCTCTGGCGCCATTGCATGAACTGTGCTACTCTATACATCTGTTGGTATGGTTGTGTTCACACTTTCTGTGTGTCACATTTGTCTGGATGTGTGAAGCCGTTTTGAATCATCTTTATGCGAGAATGAAGGTTTTAATGACCTGAATGAATATGCCCCATGTCATTTATTTTATTTTTTATTCTGGAGTTTGTACATATGGAGTGCCCTCATATAGTGAGATAGTAGAGATGCTGAAACCAATCGTGCATCATGAGTTTTGTAGTAAATGAATACGCTGAGCATGCAGACCTCATATTTACATAGCAGTTTCTTTTGTACTTATTTAATATTCACATACACTAGTCCATATCATGATTTGATTAAAGGGATATTTCACCCAAATATGAAAATTGTCATCAGTTACGGTGCTCGGCAAGATCAACCGTACTTTATTGACACGCAACAACAATCTTCATTAGTTTCGGAAGAGTAAAAATGCTAGAGAAACCCGTGATCATGAATCTTATTGGTTGTTGAGTGTCATGCAAGCATGCTTAAGCGTCAGGGAGCCGAATGCTTTGCTCTGTGCATGTTTGCTGATCAATGCTATACATTGACTAAATGACTAAAAGCCTAAATTAAGGCTAATGTTGTCTCTTCAAATTACTTTGATTAAACCAGGCGATTCATATGGATTCAATTTACAAGTTCTTTATAAACGTTTTAAAGCATCAGAGTCTTAGTGAATAGACTTTCAGTGGAGACGTCTCTCAGATTTCATTAAAAATATCTTCATTTATGTTCCAAAGATGAACAAAAACATGGTTGGTGAGTAATTGATGACAATTAAAAAGGGTGTGTTTAGCTAAAAGTTAAGTGTACAGTCTAAATTCTGATTTATTCATCCAGAATTTGCCAATAAATGTCAGTGTCATTCTGCATTATACTGTAAATTCCATGTTTATGCATGGAACCCCCGATTCTGTCCACATTTTCCACATCGAGGACACATTTGGGGACTGAAGATGATTAAAAGGCTTATAAAAAAAGAATCATTCCCATTCTGCCTTATTGAAGTCATTTATTATTTATAACACCACTGATACTTGAACACACTGGTTTAATATGGGGTGTCGGCCCCTCTGTGTTTGCTCTCAAACCAACCCCCCATTTGCTGTGTCTCCTATGGAGACGTAACCTTGTTAGGCCATTACCGCTGCACTATAGCCCCATGACGCTTGGGCTCTCTGGGGCCGTGTATTATGATGCCTGCCGCTGGCTGCTGGGTTATTTGCACCATGTTGACATGAAATTAGCTCCCGTTCAACTGATTTCACAATTATCTTGAGTGTAAACTTAAATGCTCAATAAAGCTCAGTGTTTTCTTCATTCTTCAGAGCTGTACTGTTCGGTTTCCTTAATGGTTTGTGTTTTAGATGAAGGCTAGTGTAGTGAATAGTGCAGCTTTTGCATTTAAAGAGCTACATTTAAACATTTTAGGGTCCTTATGTTTTTGAAAAATCTCTTATTTGATCAGAAATGGTCAAAACAGTTACTTTTTTTTATATATATATAAATGTATTCCTGATGACAATTGAATTTTGAAAACAGTTGTGCTCCCTTAATATTTTTGTGTAAATGGAAAGTTCGTAAGAATTTGGTTTATGCAATGTTTCCTTGCTGATTAAAAATGAAAGTACATTTCAATATAAAAAGTTTGGTTCAACAAAGGTTAATTTCTTCACAAAAACAACAACTTTTAAACATTGGTGCCTTTTGTTATGCAGCTTTACAGGATAGCAAGATGAGATAATCATTAATTACACTCTTCTAATATTTTCATCTCTCCCTCACATATACCATTGAGACATCTGATAATTTTTTTTGGATCTGTTCACCCTGGGTCATTTTTCATAGCAAACTGCTGCTATTCAGCTACTTTGTTTTTAGTTGTTTGTAGAGTAACTTCTTTTTTCTCAGAAGGAAACTTTAAATGTACGTGTAGCCGTTAATGACAGTTCTGAGTAACAATAAAGAGCAGTAAGACATGAAATGAACTTCAACTTTCACCCTATTTCTTAAATGAGACTCCTTTAATCTTCCTGCGACCATTTGGGCTTCCCCTGTTGCTCGAATGGAGAAACAAATCATGACATTTTTATTGATCGTGTTTCTAACGCGGTTTTGTGACAAAGCTGTTTCTGGTTTATTAAGAGCTATTTCAGACAGCCACAGTAAGTCTGCCAACTGGTCCTTACCAAATATTTATCCAAATTCTTATTAGATATGGAGTCATAATTTTTCATTGCTTATAGTTTTTTTTAAATCATAGATTGTGAAACTTGTTTCATAGATGAAGGCAAGTCATAAAGGTTTGAAGCAACAGGAGGGTGAGTAATTGATGACACTTTCCATTTTTGGGGAATGAACTATTCGGTTTAAGGAGTGATCTTATACAAAAGTCCTTTGATTTTTAAGTTCAGTTTTAGTTTTGAGAATTTGAATGGCAGGACTGTTACAATAGCTTTAACTAAACAAATCCTCCTGTCAAGTAAGAAAGTATTTTTATTTTTTTTATCTCCACGCTTGAGTTTTGCTCACCTAACTGAGTGTCACACCATTTACGCCATGCATGCTTGCGTGTATGTAGGACAAAGGAGAGCCACGGGTCCTAAAGGGAGCCTCGCTGCTCTGTACGGCTGGGACAAAAGCAGGCAGGCCCTTAGGCCGAGCGCAGTGTCTTTCCAACCAACATACACACAAAGGGAGGATCACCTTCAAAGCATGTCAGCTCAAATTGATTAGGTATCATCACAGTTCTCCCCTTTGAAATCCACAAAGGTCCTTTTCTTCAGCTCAAAGTGGCTTGTCAAGGAGATGTCCTTCAAAACGCCATTTGTTTTCAGACAGGTTTCTATACTGGAGTCGATGTCACAATGACTCAACGTTCACCCTACTGGTGAAGTGTGACCAGATCAAGGCTGTTTTTGTTGATTTAATTGATTAGTTAATTTGATTGTGTTTATTTGTATAGAGCAGATATTAAAGGAAAAAATCACCCAATAATGAAAACTGTCTTCATTTTCTCTCCTCTATTCTGTAACTGTTTTCAGTGCATCATAAACTGCATTATCAAACTGCATTTTTAGATCAGTGTCATTTTACTACTTTGCATATACTTCTATATTATTTAGTAATATTTTTAATTCAAGTTAATTCAAAAGTTCTTTTTTTTTAGTAACCTTTTTATTTTTTCTTCAATTTAATATTTTTATTTATAAAGGTTCAATTGTGCAACCCGTGTTTGGGGAAACTCTGGTCTATTGCTGCTATTAATGGTTAGCTAACCAAAAAATTATGTTGTTTTGCCCCAAAAAAAAGGCATCGCTTCATAACATTGAATTTAAACCCCTGGAGCCACACTTTAATGATGCCTTCTGGGGCTTAAAAGTGGTACAGTAATACCTTGAGATACGAGCGTCCCGACATACGAGTATTCCGAGATACGAGCAAGCCTTTGAGCAAATTTTTACTTTGTGATACGAGTAAATATTTGACATACGAGCAGCAGGTTAAACAGGTTAATTTCTTAACAAAAACAACAACTTTTAAACATTGGTGCCTTTTGTTATGCAGCTTTACTTTTTGTTGTTGTTTCTAGAGTAACTTCTTTTTTCCCAGAAGGAAACATTAAATGTATTTGTAGCTATTAATGACAGTTCTGAGTAACAATAAAGAGCAGTAAGACATGAAATTAACTTGTGTAAATTCACTGTGCCAGAAATCAACTTTCACTGTATTTCTTAAATGAGGCTCCTTTAATCTTAAAACTCCTTTTAATCGTATTCCGAGATACGAGCAAACCTTTGAGCAAATTTTTACTTTGTGATACGAGTAAATATTTGAGATACGAGTAGCTTACAGACGTGGACTCTCGGTGTGTGCAGCCCACGGCACTTCATTTTTGGGGTAATTGCATATGATCTCCACTAGAGGACCACCTTGGTTTTATAGCGGGAGGTTACCGGGGGCGACGAGTGATTCAGGAGTATTATGCTGTGAGCAGCACGAGTTATGGGTGTTCAATAATAATAAATATGAGGTTCTGAGGCTATCCAATACACAACACAGGAAGAAACGCTACACTTGTTTGCATTATCACTCCCTCCGCACATGCCGCTATTAGGCGTTACTGTATCGTCTGTCTCGAATGTAAGAACTCATAATTAAAACCACATTTTATTTTATATCACAGGAATTCTTATATACTATAATTTTGTGTGTGTGTGAGTCTCTATAGCAAGTAAAAACATGTTTTTTCCATTGTTATTAGCACTAATAAGGGAGTTTTTTAGAGGGCCGGAACGGATTAATTTTTTTCTGTTATTTCTTATGGGAAAAATTATTTGAGATAATAATAATTTATTATTATCTCAAGGTACTACTGTAGTTGCGTAGGTTGTCAGTGGAGGGACAGAAAGCTCTAAGATTTCAGAAAAAAGATCTTAATTTGTGTCCCGAAGATGAACAAACGTCTTACAGGTTTGGAGTGACATGAGGGTGACTAATTGATGACAGAACTTTCATTATTGTGTGAAATGACCTCGGCAGATCCCAACTGAGGGAGCTCAAAGCGTGATGCCAGTAATTCTGTGTTTCTCCTCTCTTCTTCTTTCTTGGATGGAAGTGTGGTTGTTTTTAGACTGCTTGTTTATGGCTCTGGTGACTTCATGATTGTGAGCTCTTAGGCCGGTGGTGGGCTTGACATGTTCAGCGGGGTGAAGCTGCCTTTAAACGCACCGCTGAAGCAGGACGTGTCCTTTATACCCAGCATAGGTCGTGCTGTGTCATAACCGCATACGGTTTCATGCCGCAGATGGGAAATTGGTTCTTAGGTCTATTTTACAAAAGTAGACACCTTTTATGTATTTGTAGGTGAATGTCACCACGAGGATCAATAGAAGTTTGAAAAACATTTTTGAAGTCTCTAATATTCACCAAGGCTGCATTTATTTGAACAAAAATGCAATAGAAAGACTGTGTCTGTCTGTTTCTGTTCCCGTCTGGAGGGAATGTATTGTTACACGTGGTTTGGCACTGCAAAGACTATCAGCTGTTCTTTCCGTTAGCACTGTCTTACATTAAAAACATCCCAGTTTATTGCTCAGTCCATGGAGGCATGACGACTGCAGATGTGAACAATGGCAAGTTCATGCAGGTGGTCACATCCGGGACCCTGGGCATCTTTCTTCTGGTCTCTTTCATCGCAACTTGAGCATTAATTTTCTTCCACCTGTAAAACATTTGTGTCTTAAGGACTTTTCCACAAGTGCATGTGCAATAATGGTTTATGGCTCATTAAATGACCATGAATAACATTGTTTAACACTTTCCAATAAAGATCTGTAAAACTTTGACAGCAATGGCTTTTTAAGTAGTGCATTAGCTGAAATTTAGCTAACGTCCTGACCAACAATTTGTGGATATGACAATTGAAAGCTTAGAGTTTAGCCATTTAGGGCCTGAACCTAACCCCCTCACACACACGAACACGCTTTTTCTTTTTGCCCAAGAGTATGCTTGTGTATACATACATATTCCTCAGCAATTGACTAGGTTATTCATAAATCGTAATTATCAGATTATTTTTATCATTATTATTTCATTGTGATAAACCATTACTGTGATTTGTACTATGACTCATACTGTGGTCGTACTGCCCATCCTATTATGAGACTTTTTACAGATGACTTTACCATAAACATTCATACGTGTAGGCCATTTTCTGCAGTGACTCTCTCTCTGAGTTATGTGGTGCGTGCTCTGAACATGACTCCGACATGGACTCTATGTGGTTAGCACTTAAAAGCTGCTGTAAATATTGCAAAGAGTAGAAAACCACTTCCTGTAGCAAGTGTATCATAATAGAGGCGAGACGCCTCTCATTCAGGGGTCTCGGGTGTTTACAGATGTTATCTAGAATCAGACCTCAACGCTGGAGGATTCGTTATAATGCTTGTTTTTCTCCCATACAGCACAGAGCTAGTGTAATTGTGATGTGAAGTAATTGCACTTTCTCCTCATTGTAGCCTAACAATGGAAATCTCTTCATTCACAAGTATTTGAGTCCTGAAAAGAAAATCCTCCTATTTGCACTGTATATAAAAAAATACAAATAAAGTGATAATTCTTGGCTCAAAACATTGCTGGTGTGTTATGGCAATGACAGTGGAATGTTGTCATTTTTGTTTTATATAAACTCATTCTTCACTGATTATTTGGGGTTTCTAGTCCTTTTTGTCCAAACTGATCTGTATAACTGCTTTTCTCATTGGGATTGGGAGATATGTTTTACATACTCAACATTTAGTTTGCAACGGAAATTGTGGTGCTTTCCTGTTGCTCAAACAGTAGAGAGTGGCGCTTGCAACGCCAAGGTCGTGGGTTCTATTCCCAGGGAAAGCAAGAACAGATTAGAATGCAATGCAAGTCGTTTTTGGATAAAAGCGTCTGCCAAATGCAGAAATGTATTTGAAATGTGGTATTAGAATATTGTAGGATGATTTGTCAGTAGTGGGAGGAGAAAATTGTTTTTGATTACAGATTACGAGTGCACATTTGTTTTAATTGTGCATACATTACAATAAACACTGCAATATTCTATAAAAAAAAATAAGAGTTGACTAGTTTATTGCATGTGTTTGTATGGCATTTATCAACCTTCAAATATTTTACGTTTAAAACGTTTATTACCATTTACTGGTATATTGATGCATATAAGTATTATTATCCATTGTGTTGATTTAGTTAATATTTTAATGGATTTTTTTTACTGCACTTTTTATTCCTGCATTAAAGAATTTTGATTGTACAGTACTATGAAATGGCTTAAAAACCGTCCAATCCTGCGAATACATAAATGTCAAGAGACTATTTTATCTTTCTGTTGAGTGTGTTATCACGCTCTCTCATTCTCTGTCTATAGTCCTGTCATCATGCTCTCCCAGACCTCACAATCAGCATTGCATAGCAAACTCACACTCAGTGTAATGAATCACTGTCAGCGTTCAGCCCAGACAGAACAACTTCATCAAATCACACACTGGTTCTTATCCAGTATGAGGAATCCTTAGGCTTATCTGTTTGAACTTCACCCTTAATAGTGTAAGATTAAGTGACAAAGACATCCCATTATAATTTTAGTTAATTTATATATTTATTTAGCATTTAAATTGACAGATTTTATTCTGTATGACTATGGGTTTATTACCAGATACTGTAGTGATTTAACTGTCTATTAGTTTTATATATAAAATGTATATTTAAATATATAATTTTTTAAATGTATATTTTGGGGGAAACGTTTTTGTTCCATGAAAGTACACGGATTAATATAAAATGTATAAAATCCAGCGTCTGATTTCTGTTGTCTCACAGAATCATCAAATCACTGCTATGTAAAATTGCCAGCTCTTTTCTCTGTTCATCAGGCAGAGTGGTAATTGCTTAACTTATTCCACTTCCTGTTCCTCTACGTAACATGTGCAACCCGGCCTGTGTGCTGCTTATCTGAGCTGTCAGCCTTCATCAATCTGCTCTACATCATCATCATCACAGGCAAGCGCGGCGGGCTGACGCTTCCCCTACTGATGTCTCAGCACAGGTTTATTTATACACACTGGCCATATTGACTCAGGGCTTATTTTTGCCTTAGTGGCTTTTCATGCTGAGCAGAGAGAGGCAGCGCTCTTCCAGGGGTCCTGTATCAATGCACTTCAGACCTCTGAAATCAATAGGCCCATCTCCACCAATAGCAAGGATTCCAGGGCACACAACATTGGTATTGGTGTCAATCAAACTACCTCTATTATCGGCAACATTCAAGTTTCCAATAAAGTGTATTTATTTAGATATATTATCAGCAACTATCATTTTTTTATTTTTTATATCTATACTTTTTTTTAATGATGTGTATATGTGCATGCATGTAAAATTTTATTGTAAAATTAAAAAGCCACTGAAGCAAAAATAAGCCCAGAGTCAATATATAAATTATAAGTTATATAAAATAGATATTTTACTTTCATATATCAGTTCCTCTAATAAAGATAAACTATTTATATATGTATGTGCACGTGTGTGTGTGTGTGTGTGTATATGAGAGAATTTTTTACTATATCTTTTTATTTTTTGATTAATTGTATTTAAAAAAAAATGTACGTATAGGAAACTATTAAAAAGATACAATGACATACAAACAATAGTAAAATATTCAAGATAAAAAAAATTCTTTATCTTTTATTAGAGGAACTGATATATGTATAGTAAAATGTTTATTTTATATAATTTATTATTATTTATATATTGACTCTGGGCTTATTTTTATATGTATATCACTATATAAAGTTATTCCTCCACCTTCATACTTTGATTGCTCTCGCTAAAGCTGACAAATTATAAAAGGTATCAGTCGGTATTGATTATTTTTTTTTCCATTTATGTTCATTACGTTCTTTTCCCTACATTAATTTTCTCTGAGCTGTTTTTCATTTGCTCTTTGATGTAAAACAATGCGTCTACCAATAAATAATGTGCAGTGATAAAACGTGAATATAAACTCAGTCATGGTCTGAATGAAAGATTGCAACCTCATCTGAAAAGCATTGCTACTTGCATTCACAGCTGATTAGATTACAGCACAACCATCAGTGTGCATTCCGTCTTAGTGAAACGCTGAGGGTATCTCATTAATTCCCACTGAACAGTTTAGCAAGTACAGTGCTGCATTTCAATAACCTGCTCTAAATCAATGTCTGCAGGAATAGTGGTGAAAGAGAGCAAGATCTCATGCTTTCGCTTGATAAATGGACCAGATTGATATAGCGTGTGTGTACAGGGTTTGAGAGTGGTTCTGCATATATATTGATGTCACAGGATGTTTATGCCATTGTGTTATACTTCTTCTGGAAATCTTTTATCTTTGAGTTGCTATAGCAGAATATTTGTATTGCTTTAAGGGGTTTTACCAGTCTATTGAAGTCTCTGGTGTTACATTTTTAATAGCGACTTTGTTTCATGCAGGCAAATTTAATGTTACCTACACTAGCAGAAAAATATGCTTCAAACATCTGTGCAGATCTTAAAAATAAAGGCATAATAATCACCTTTATCCCTCTGAAATAGATCAAAATTTAAACCGTTATTAACTGAAAATCTTGACCTTTTAATCTCATTTTCACTTGCACATATTTAAACTTTCAACACAATAACCGATGATTTATGGTTTTATTGATATCCAGCTTGATGCGCTGCATCTTCACCTGGCAAATTCTCATATATGTAAATGAGATTGAAACCGGGGGAAAAAGACTTACATTTGGCATAAAGACTTAAATTATAGTCTGTTCCTCACATTATCCCTTTATATATCTTCAGAGGAAAGTAAAAGCTTTAAGAAACATCCCACTCAGTTCCTCAGCAATGAATTAGCATATGAACAAGCACTTATCCTCCAAAGACGTTTGTGTTTATAACACCATGAATATGAACAGGATGTGCAATGACACTAAGATTCTTAGGAAGGCTTTGGTAAAAAAGAAACGTTATTAATGTCTGTGCATTGACTTTTTAGGCATGTTTTGCAGTGATGTAGTTGCCAAGCTCTGTGCCGAATCCTGCTCTTGTGTTCCTCGGTCCGTTGTGTGTCAGCTGTCCTTACTTTGGTAACGTAATGCCCCATAGATCATCAGGTAGCAAAAGAGGTCACGCAACCACAAAGAGGACGCTTGTTAGAAGCCGTTTGAATCATACTAGGACAAATGGTAAACACTGTGGTTTCGTAAATTTCATGAGCAAAGATCGCAAGTACTTGGGAAAGGCCTCATTGTTATTGCTTGTCACTAAATATTTTTGTTTCATGACATTTTAAATTGCAATTTTGTGGTTTTTGCTCCATGTGCGTTAGCTTTGAGGCTATCTTCACTACCATTCGAACGTTTTTTTTAAATATGTTTTTGAAGGAAGTTATGCTCACCAAAGCTGCAGTAAAGCTGATGTATATCGTGATATATTCAATACACACATTGATATTCTAAACAGTTTTTGCTTTCCCTGGGAATTGAACTCATGACCTTGGCGTTGCAAGCACCACTCTCTACTGTGTGAGCTACAGGAAAGCCTGAAAGTTTTAACGTATTTAAATGTAATTTATTCCTGTGACTCAAAGCTGAATTTTCAGTATCGCTACTCCAGTCTTTTGGCAATTTACTCCAATTTACATCTAACTACATAAAACATTAGTAAACGAATCGACGGCTCAATGAGATTGAAAATCCTTCATGTTAAACACCTTAATCGATCTGAATGAAATTTCAATCTAATTGAAATGGGTCACTTATTCCTTTTCTAATCCAATCGAGAGAACACTTGATCAGATTGAAAACCGAAACTGAAAAGGACTGCGCATGTGTAATGATGTAGTAATGGCGTATGAAGCTCGGAACAAGCGTTTAATAAAATCTCATAAAAATTACTCTATTCCTCCTGCCACTCTTCTTTGAAATGGAGCAAAACAACCTCCCATCAGCCCTCACTTCATACTCCCATCCACAGACACTTTATTTTGTTTGCAGGAAGAGGCGCTTTTACTGTTTGATCAGTACAAGTAGAACGGCATATGTCATCTCCTAATCGGGACCTGAAATAGATATTTACATTTCATCCAAAGCGACTTGCATTGCATCCATGGAACACACTTAATCAGTTGTTGCTTTCCCTGGGAATCGAACCCATGACTTTGGTGTTGTAAGCACCAATGCTCTACTGACTGAGCTACAGGAAAGCTATTAAGATATTAAGTCAGCTCTTTAAAACAAAAAAGCAATGTTGGTCAAAAGCTTGCACAAACAGTGGAAAACTGTATATTGGAGAGCTGTGCAGTGTGCAATTAATTGAGATTAGAACCTTGTGACACTTTATTGTTATCACTTTATTTATCATTCATGCAAACAATAAATTTAGATCATCAGTCAGTTGAAGGAATTCATTCTGAGTGTGAACATAGCCAGTGTCACATGATACTTAAGAAATTGTTCTAATATGCTGATTTGGTGCTTGACATATTTCTTATTATTGTAAAAATCATCAATGTTTTTCTTTGAAGCGTTTATTTAAAAAAGTGTTTTTACTGTCACTTTTGATTCATTTAATGCATCCTTGCCAAATAATAGTATTCATTTCTTTTCAAAAAATACAAGTCTTACAGACTCCAAACCTTTGAGTGGTAGTGGATATGCAAGTGTAGGCTACTTGTGAACATTGCTAAATTAACATTTAGCAGAAAAATATGAATGACTCATCTTGCACTTGTGTGCGTAAAAGTCCTAAAGTGAGAAAGTCCCTTTTCTTAATACCTGCTAACAACATTTAACTGACAATATCAAGTAGCAAATCATAGTTCATGCCTTTTAAACATGTAAACAAAAGCCCTTCAATATGTCTTTTGCCAGCTTGCCGGAATTATATCAACAAGTGATATAATACAGTGACATTTTTTTTCTCTCTCTTTTTTTTCTTCTTCTTCCGTAGCATATGGTTGTAGACAAATGATGCTGTTCTGTTTGATCCTTCTCTTTTGCTCTTTGTATAGTAATAAATTGCCCTGAATTTGACATTTTAAGAGCTGAAATTATAGTTATTCATATAATGTCATCATAATTACAGGTCTAACCATGACTTTATTCCAGTTGTCAGATAAATAACACTGGCAGGCAGTTGATTATAGTTGTGTATGCCAGCAGGAGCAGAGGAACGGGGGGTTGATGGCAGAAAGAGAAAGTATAAAGCCCAGCCCCAGAGGTTAGTGCATTAATTGTGGCCAATTTTAAAATCAGCATCAGGTCATTGACTCCGCCGCTGAATATTACCTGACATTTCTCTGTGTGTTCGCTGGGATATTTAATGTTGAGTGATTTGTGGTTTATTACAGAATGTAAAGAGAGTATAGTTTTATTAATATTATGTTTTAATTGCTGACATATTCTCCTGTGACCTGCTGTGAAGTGTAAGAGCATAAATATATGATATCAAATGTATAATGTATCAATGTAAATGTATGATTATGAAGAGGTTTTTTATTGTAGTTGCTGTTTTATTGAAATAACTGATATTGGAGCTATGGCTTAGTGGTTCACACATGCATGGGGGATGCAGGGTTGATGCCGTTGACATATTATCCCAATTGCTGATATTAATATTAATATTAATAATGATGAACTTATGTCTCTTACAACAGGACATGTAATACTAGCATTGTGAGAAGTGATTGTGAAGATGTGTGGATTCCAGAGGTCATATTAACCAAAGAACCACATTTTCCATCAATGACATTCTTTTTTTCTTTTTTTTGCAATGATGGAAAAATCTGAAAGCCGTTCATTATTTTAACAGATTACACTGAGAGTGATGTGTGTAAATTGTAACTGTAATTCCCTGGAGGCGGGTTCTGCCTCCAGAACAAAATTAAAACTGCCTTGAGAAGTGGTCTGTCCGAGGCAAAAGATGCAAAATCAATCTGCCTGGATGCGTTTGATTACACAGGAGAGCACAAGGCTTGCTGCGATAGTCGGTGTTACACAGTTTTTAGCCACACAATAATTACATTGCTTATTTCACCCCCAAACCGTCATTTAGATTTTTTTTTTAAGGAATAAAAATCATTTAGATGAGTTAGAGAACAGACTTTATAGTCAAAACCAGAACGCGTCTGCTCAAATTAGCAGCAGGAGTCCAGTTTCATTTATTACATTTTTCATTTATTAATCAATTTCTTTCAAAGCAAGATGTAAAAGCATCCATTTAAGCAAGTTTGTCATTGTACTGTTTTGTTGGTGTGTTTTTCATTAAGAATAATAATGAACCCATAAATCAAGCAATTGGCACTGATTCAAGAGCGAAAGTCAAATGCTCACTGTCGCACTGGGAATCATAACGGTGCATGTTCACTGGAGCTGAGCTTTTCCGATTCCATAGGAATGAATGGACAACGCACATTCTGCTCCACTCCCGCGCCAGTGGACACGCACCGTAGACAATTGAAAAAAGAGGTGGAGAAGAGGGAAAACTCCAACGGTGATACTGGTATTACCGGTGCTGTCACACATCGATTAACTGGTGGGAAAATGTCTTCACCATCACATCCCTTTTGAACACCCAGTTTAAGTCAATGTTATTATAATAAAGTAATAATTTTAACTGTATTATTACATAATTAGGTTTCTTCTCCAAAAATAAACATTTATATAATCTCTCTTATTAAAACTTGACAGATTTTTTCAAACTTACGATAAATTTTGAAGAACAGTAATGCTCCAAGTGTATGACTGAATGTCTTTTCTGACAAAAATGTAAAATGACATCTTTCCATGGTTGAAGTGCTGATTGAGACATGAGATATGATGCATGTTTCGGTAAGTTGTACTGTATCTTTTAGCATATTTTCTTATGTACGTTTGTTTATTTTGTGCTATAACAAGTAGTAAAGAGATGGTCAGTTCGCACGTTCTTGGGATTCAAGAATCAATATTGGTTCATAAAAATGACAATCGATTAATTTCTATATTTATTTGCTATTGTTTTTTTTTTTTTAATTGTATTGTCTGATCAGGCACAACGGTCATGTTTTAAAACTTTCATCTGCTTTGTGCAGTTGAAAATGAAAAGTGACTCTCAGTTTCTGTTTGTCATTTCTCTTCATAAATAAATGCATAATCTAGCCAATATGCTAGTCCTTGTTTCAAAATGAAAATGTGATAAAGCTGTTAAATATCTTCTCATTAAAATCTGAAAATACAAATGATGGGTAATAATAGATTATGATGACAGAATTTTTATGTCTATGTCTGTCAAAATGGCGGACATTGCAAAAGTTGAATGCAACCTCTGGTTTCTTGCACTGCAACTTAGATTTATATTCTGATATTTAAATTACTTATTAAATCCCTTTTCAGATTATTTTTCTTGCCTGCAACAGCAACACATTTGGGAACCAAACCTTATTTTTTTTTTTTCCAAGTGAGATTATTCGAAAACTGGATGAATATCTTGGAAAATCTGTGTATTTACTAAAGATACAGTTTATGATTTCTGACAAGAGTATTTATGAAATAAATAAAACCGTATCATTTAAAAAAAATGCTGTAAATTGGTAAAAGATTGGAAGGGTACGAATTTGCGCATTCCATCATTCTGGTTTTACGTTGTTAATGGAACTTCTACGGAATTGGAATTGCTTAATTCCTTACAATTCCTATCTGATTCGACTTGCGTTGCATTCAAGGTACAGGTACTTTTTTTTTTAGTCCTTCACTCTAACCCACAACCTTGCCGTTGCTAGTCCCATACTTAATGGTTTGAACTACAGGAAGGCTTTTTACAGGATATTACCATAATTACCCTTTAAAATTGACACTCTAAGGTTCATAAGCCATTAAGCTTTATATTTTCAGAGACGTTGGTGGACGAGAAATAAACGGTGTTCAGACATGTCAAACTGTGGGAGGCAAACAGTACTTCATTTAAAAAAAATTATATGCAAAATATTTCACTTTTTAGTGGAACCTTTTGGTTTCTTTTTATCATAATCATGCACTGTTTGTTGGCCAGAGGAGAACTGGTTCCTTGACTTGCCCAAGGTTTTTTTTTTCTTCATTGTTTGAAAATTCAAATAGTTTCGCCCAAGTTCATCATTATTTTCTCCTTTCTTAACACTTAACATGTAATATTCATCAATATTATGGATTGGCCTGCTACTGTACAGCCAAAAAAACTTTGTTACATTATTTTCCTCATATCTCTGTTTAGCTGCTTTCAAACAATCTCTATTGTAAAAAGTGCTATATAAATAAAGGTGACTTGACTTTGTGTGTGTATTTAGGCAGGACTTTCTAAGGTAGACTTTTGATATCATTTAATATAAGACCACCATGCAGAATTGGTACTCCATTCTCCAGTGCTTCGCTTGCCCTCGCCTTCTTTCTCGGTTATCTGAAATGATAGATGGAGATTGATAAATGGTATATGCGCTTAGGTTAACTTAATTAGTTTCTCAGGACTATCTTCTGTGTAATCCGCTACACCCGGAGCTCTTCATAGACAAGCTGATAGATTGGGGAGCCAGCAGGCTTCGATTCCCCAGTCACAGCGGTAGCTTAATATCATAAAGGCTTGCTCCTTTCAAGAGTGCGTAAGAATCTGAATGGAAGCTTGTTTTGTTAAATGGTAGGAGTTTGCTCTGAAGCGTTAAAGGATAACAAGTCCTTGCTTGGTCATTAAAGCAGTCTCTGCAGAGAGAGATGTGTGCTACAGGAAGTGGGCGAACTGCAAACACATTTGAGGTGATTATAGTGTGTGTGCGCCTCGAGGGAGTGCTGGATTACACAATGCTCGAGCCCAGAGCCAATCGCAGCGGTGGCAGAGCTGCTTTCCATAGGGTTGCTGGATTATTTAGGTCGCCCCTGTTTTTGAGCAGGATTACTGCCTGAAATTCACCGCTAACATACTCTCCCGGTTATGTAACACCGACATGAGGTATTTAATGTAATTGCATCATAAATTGTGTTTATGGAACGCAGGTGTTCCACTCCGTACCTGTTTCAAGGTTTACCTAAATCCCCTATTAAAAACCTTTGAGGCAGTAACTATCTGTTGAAGAGGGAATTTGAGGTTCATTCTGGGTTCACACTGTTGAAACCAATTCATTTTAGTGTTGTGCACAGTATTTGGGTTTAGCTCTAACGGGACATGGGGAATGATGGGAAAAAAATTATGAACTTGGAGGAAAAATTATATTTCAATGCTTTTGTGTTCTCTCAAAGATATATATATATAAAATTTTCTTAAGGAAACACTATATATATATATATATATATATATATATATATATATATATATATATATATATATATATATATATATATATATATATATATATATATATATATAGTGTTTCCTTAAGAAAATGTTTTCACTTCATAAAGCACTGAGATCTAGTTTTTCCTCACACAAAAGTTTCTATCCAAAACAAAAAGTTTTTCTGATAACTCAAAAATGTAGTGGACGTAAAGGTTTCTTTTCTCTTGTTGCACATATTTTTTAACCATTACCCATCACTGGTGCTTTTGACCATTATTTTAGCTAAAAAAAACCTGTTTTTTATTATTAAATCCAACTAATTAAATTTTTTTTTTTTTTTACTCCGTCATAGTTTTAGTTTATTTTAAGTTTCTTGAGGATTTTCTGTTTTGGTTTATTAGTGTAACTTTATTAATATTAACATATTATGTAACAAATTTGTTGCTGTTTTATTTTAGTTAGTTTTGGAGTCACACATTTTTTCAATTACACTGGTTTATTTCGATTAACAAAAATGTTTTTATTAAATGTTTTAGCTTTATGTATATTAAAGAGTTCTGTACAGTTCAGAATGCATTTACCATTCTCATTAATAACTAAACTCAACCATTATTTAGCTCTCTTCTGCAGCATTGTGAAAGTGTATAGTTTTACTCTGTATAGTTTCTGGGTAGTTTTTTGTTTTGTTTTTTTGTTTTTTTTATTATATATAAATCTTGTCATCTCCTATATGAATCTCTTGTATTTTCTGGAAAGCTTGTGGAGGTGATTGTGTGTTTCCGAGAAGCATGTGTCAGCCTTGGCCTCAACAAACACGACTGTCCACTTGATTGCCAAGAATTCATTAGAGTGTAGAGGACTCGCTGGGCTATTAACAGTGGCTTTTTTCAATCATTTGCCACTGTTATGTTCCTGTTAAGAGTTTGCTAAATCTGTTACGAGTGGCTCTTCAACGTCAACATAATTGCCTCAAATCTTCACAGTCCAGCAACAAGAGGGCAGACAGACACTTTAGCATAGATGTTAATACATAGAGCCACATTCACAGCAGCTGCTCATTACTGCGATATGTTTGTGCGTTCACCATATGAAGAGGTCATCATCAGTTTGTAAACACTTAAAAGTGAATTAACAGATGTGGCAGCAGCAGTGTCTTCCAAGATTTGGTTTGTCATTCATAGCAGAGAATTTTACATATTGCAGATTAGTAAAATGCAAAAATGTATTAGTATTAATGTGTTCTACCATTGGGAATAAGGCTGTGTTCAGGAGTGACTTAATGTCTTAAAAGGTCCATCCAATAAATATATTATACAAATTTAAAATAACTGTCTTCTATACGCCTAATTTTTGTGAAAACGACTGATTTTGTTCAAAACATTCCAGCTTCATAAGAAATGCCTCTTATGAACTCTTAACCAGAGTAATTTAAGATAGTTTGTCAGCTAGTGGTTCAAGCAATCCACTGACTAATCGATTATGAATCATGTTTTTCCACATCCTTATGGTGAGATACACACTTCCTTTTAATATGAATTTAGTTGGTCTCCGGTAACGCTGAGGACCCGTGACAGGACCGGTGCAAAGCGTTATGCTGGCACGAAGCTTCCCTCGCTTTTACTGCACACCCTACTCAAGGCCTGTCAGATTGATGTTTCGAGGCGTTCAAATCTTTTTCTAGCTCTCCTTCATTTTTTCAGCTCGTAAGCTATGGTTATATGATTCACTTTGACGTGATCTAAAGCCTCTCTAAATGTCATGTGTTGATTTTACGGCGATAAGCGATGGCCAAAGACAACCCCGCATGTTGTTGTGCAGTTAAATGATCTATGTAGCAGGTCGCTCTTGTTTAATCTGCCATTTATTGCTCTGCTGTATTCAATGCGTTTTTCCACCCTCGCTGCGGTGCGAGAGAGTCCTGCATAATATTTCAGGCTCAAAGAATTAAGTAAGCTACATGGTGGCAATGAATTGTTCCGTTACTCTTCATGCCGTCCGTTCTTATTATCCTTCTCCTTTGCTGTAATCCCGCTTATTCTTGGCCCTCCTCTTTATGCCAAGTTGTGTTTGACAGCTGTCTTCTCTCGCTCTAAAGCTTGAGTCGATATCCCGTGTGTAGGCTGGAGACTTGCTGGCATAGACGAGCGTTTCATCACATGCTAATTGAGCAATAGATGCCGCGGATAAGTGCCTGCTACACTCACCTGTCTCCTCCATTAGAGGCAGGTCTCTCCAGCAGAGGATCACTCTGAGTGGCCCTTTATTTTTTCATTCATTGCCCTTATTTTCCTGCATTAGCCATGTTTGTGTGGTTGGCCCTTTTTCTCAATCTGACCTTAATCTGACTCTACTTCTCCGCGACGTGTTGCAGATATTTGGCTTGTTTTTAAAGCATCACACAATTTGATCCGATTTCAGATTAATTCAAAACAATCCCTGATGCCGTTTCAATCTAAAGATTCTGTCTTACCATCATAAGTCTGCTCAATACAAATAATATGAGTATTTGAAGGTGCCATGTTTGTTTGTTTTTTATGGAATATTGCACTGTAGTTCTCTTCTTATTTTAAATTAATGAGCCCTTGTAATCTTTAATCAATATAAACTTCCCCTCCTGCTGTTTACTAGCGTGAAAACTGGACAAGCTGTCACTCACATGAGATTGACCAATAGCAAACCACCACCATCCAATCAATTCCCCATGGACAAAATAAAGTCCCGCCCTATATATTTATTTATTTATTTATTTGTTCTGGAAATTTTCACTTGGATATGTCACCAATAGGGAAGACACTTCTGCAAGTATCCACTTTAATAAAACCTGTTATATTGTTTTTATTATTTAAATTAATTATCCTGCTCTTTCATTTCAGGAATATTGTTCAACGCCACACTTGTTTTGTCAATCAGTGCACATCTTGTTTGATGTGATGAATGATCAACCTTCAAGTGATACATTGTGTCCTCCGATTGTGATCCATGTGTAAATATATTCATGCTGCTTTATAAACCGTGGTGTGGCATCATGCATGTTGTACAAGAGACTGTTAATAACATGTTAACATATTATTATCTGTTTGGATGTTGGTAGACTTTGGGTTTATCGACCAGTGATGTATTATCAAAATGGACAAATGTTGAAAGATACTAAATTCCCTTGGCCCGTGTTTGTGTTCTTTCAGTGCGGGACCCAAGGGCGACAATATCTATGAATGGAGATCCACCATCTTGGGGCCTCCAGGTTCAGTCTATGAGGGGGGCGTGTTCTTTCTGGATATCACCTTCTCTTCTGATTACCCCTTCAAGCCACCAAAGGTACAGTATGGAAACATCTCTTTTTGCTTGTTATTTTAGGGATTAAAGGTGCAGAAAGCGATTTCTGAGAATCATTATTGATATTTGATCAACCCAAACAAACACGCTTCCCTTCATTGCTCCACTCCCAAAATGCACAAACACCCAGTGGATGTCTCTTTATCAAGTTAAGTGAAGCTTCTCAAAAACAAAGCGAAGATGAGAAACGAACAACGAGGAAGAACAAAAAATGAACATGCAATACATGAGTCCGTCGTTAGTTGCCTCTCGCTAGCAGAAAACACTCAAAACCAATGATCTAAGCAGAAAAAGTGCAACCTTAGCATCGGTTTTCATGTCCTTTCAACAGTCTATCTTCAATACTTCCACCCTCTCTCCTCTGCCATCATGTGATTTGATTGGTTTGTTGTGTTGCTTGATCCAATCCACTTTCAAGTTTTTCAGAAATTGCTTACTAGACCTTTAAAACGGGGGATTCTCAATCCTGTTTTGTCTTCCTGTAAATGTTTCTTACAACTCTAATTACAGGGAAGTGTACCAGGGCAGAGGTTTGGAATTAAACTCTTTGTTTTAAAAGCTATTGAGCCGTCATGCTGTCTAGTGCCCACATAGGCTGCTGCCTTTTAATGGAGAATGCTGAATGAAATGGAACTTCATAAGTTAATGATACACAAAATACTTGCCAAAAGAAGGCGTTTTAGAAGGCACTATAACCATGATTTTAGAACCTGCATATGCAGCTCATTAAGCTTCCCAGGCCCTCAAACTAAATGCAAAATCAAATGGATTTGAATGGATTTGGAAGCACTTCAGAGTGAATACTTGCTCATGAATATGGGGCAGAACTTAGAACAGCTGTATCAGCCTTTTGATACTGTTTTTGAGATGATAAATTATGAATCGAACAGACATTTGATTCAAGACATTAAGCATTATATAATCTAATCATATTGCTCAGTTGTTTTTATTGGCGCTCAGTTGTTAATGATGGCTCTTATTATTATCAATGTTGAAAACATTGTTTTTGCAGCTTACTATTTTTTGGGGAACTGTATTAAATGTTTTTGATTGAATGGAAATATAGAGCTTAATGAACAACATTTATTTGAAATGTATATCTTTTCTAACATAAATCTCTTTACTGACCCTTTTCATAAAAGTATTGATTTCTCTATTTACCCCAAGCTTTTGTATATCACAGTTTCCACAAAAATATTAAGCAATATTAAGCTATTTTCAATATTGAAAATAATAAGAAATGTTTCATGAGCCGCATATCAGAATTATTTCTGAAGGACCATGTGACACTGAAGACTGGAGTAATGCTGATGAAAATTCTGATTTGCATCACAGCAAATAAATTACATGTTAAAATACAGTAATACCTTGAGATATGAGCGTCCCGACATACGAGTATTCCAAGATACGAGCAAGCCTTCAAGCTATTTTTGCTTTGAGGTACGAGTAAATATTTGAGATACGAGCACACTTACAGACGCCGATACTATGTAATTGAGCACTCGGAGCAGCTCAATCCGCCTCATTTATGGGGAAATTGCATGTGATCTCCACTAGAGGGCCACATTGGTTTTACAGCAGTGGTTACCGGGGGCAACGAGAGATTCAGGAGTATTATGCTGTGAGCAGCACGAGTTATGGGTGTTCAATAATAATAAATATGAGGTTCTGAGGCTATCCAATACACTACACTAGAAAAAGCACTACACTTTTGTATACTGTTTGCATTACCTACATAATCCCTCCTCCGCACATTAGCCAAAAACCGCAACTGTATCGTCTGTCTTGAGGGTAGGAACTCATTAGAACCACATTTTATTTTATATCACAAGAATCCTTATATACTATAATTTGTTTTGTGTGTGTGTCTCTACAGCAATTAAAACCATGTTTTTTCCATTGTTATTAGCACTAATAAGGGAGTTTTTTAGAGGACCGGAGCGGGTTAATTTTTTTCCTGTTATTTCTTATAGGAAAAATGACTTGAGATACGAGCAATTTGAGTTACGAGCTCAGTCCTGGAATGGATTATGCTCGTATGTCAAGGTATTACTGTATATTAAAAAAAATTAATGCAGCATTGGTGGACATAAGATATTTCTTTCAAAAAACAGACAATCCTAATTAGTATGAACTTTTGACCTTCAAAAGACCTTTGAACTTGTAGGAATTTGTAATGGAAAAAGCTATCAAATTATACAAAATGGAAACGATAGATGTTTTTTTTCCCAAATAGACACTTGAAACCATCTGTGAACGTCTGTTTTGCTATTATTAGCCTTGAGTCGGTCACAAAAGATCAGCAGCCTTTAATTAAGATTTATTAGGTCTACCAAGGACAATCTGTAATGGATCATTCAGAACAGGTATTGACCTCTGTTAAAAGACCTCAAGGATAATGTGATGCTGAACGATTGTGTTTGTCTGCTATTTTGTGTGCTGGATGGCTGCACTCCTTCCGAACACCTGCTATTTCTAGCGAAGAGCTACTAGCGAGATGCCGACAGGCCGCAATGTGGTTTAGGGAAGCTGATTTACTCCTGCTCGGGCTATAAAGGTGAAAGTGTCAACCATGCCATCTAGGATTAATTAGCATCCGAATCTCCTTCTTCAGTGTGTTTGAGAATTTGCGCCTCTCCGAGTGGCTCTTCGCCTCAGTCTGGCCCTCGTCTCGACCGTCAGTGGCATCTGCAAACAACAAGTTTATATAAAGCTCATGAGCTGGTGGGGGCTCTTTGTTCAGATCAAGCCACTGCAAAGCTCTAATCCACTAATTATAAACAGGATTCATCCTCTGCGGTGGATGCCGGGCAGAGCCAGCGGCCCACACCCCCTCATTCTTTTGTCACCAGATGAAACGCAGGGCAACTTGGGGGCTGATCACGCCTACGTTCATTTAGGGTCATTGCTCTGTGAAGTCGCTCTTGCTCGCTGAACGGTGTGGCTTGGTTTGTGGTCCACTAATCTGTGCTTTTGTGAATGAGTCTCTCTGTGTTTGGATGAAGGATGAAGAGACAGACGCTTGTTTCTTAAAGTCTATGTAGAAATAAGAGGATCGATTAACTCAAGCTGTAAAAGGCTCTAATGCATTGGCTTGTTTACAGAGCAGTTTGGTTGGGTCATTATATGCCTTTAAAAAGAGCTATTTTTCTTTTAGTTTTGGGTCTAGTCTCTTCTTTTATTTCTGTCTGTTTGAATCAATAAACCCCACCTGACTGTCTGCTTCCTACACCGATAACTGACTTTGTTGCTAAGCTAATTATGCTATTCTCTAATAAGCATAAAAGGGTGATAATCCAGTAAAGATCTGATCATGGCCTTGATCAACTTTTAAATGGATTCAACCTTCACCAAGTTCAATAGCTGTCATATATCTTTGAACTTAGAAAAGAAGTTAGCTGTTTTTTTTAAATAAAATGGTCAGACTGACTGATCAGATTAAAAAAATAATGGTGTGTGTGTTTAAATTAGGGTACTGTGAGTAGTATTGGGAAAATTGTTCTTCGTTATTAAACTGTACATTAAAAAGTCAAATTAATATAAGATAATAATATTGAATTATTATTTATCAATAATATTAGATTAAGTTCTTTGAAAAAAATGCATAAGATAATTTTATTGATTTTAACACTTTTTATAAATGTATTGTAAAAGTACATCTGGATCTAAAATTCTGGCAAGTTTTACATTTTATCCCTTTTAAAACTTAAAGACTTGATTGATTGAATCACCCAAAATAATACGGTTACAATATCGGATAAAGTAGTACATTTATTTTTAATAAATAATATTTTTTATATCATTATTTAAATTCTTCAATGCTTCAACCCAAACATTAAATATAATGTTATTTCAATCTACACTCACCTAAAGGATTATCAGGAACACCTGTTAAATTTCTCATTAATGCAATTATCTAAACAACCAATCACATGGCAGTTGCTTCAATGCATTTAGGGGTTGGTCCTGGTCTAGACAATCTCTTGAACTCCAAACTGAATGTCAGAATGGGAAAGAAAGGTTAAGCAATTTTGAGCGTGGCATGGTTGTTGGTGCCAGACGGGCCGGTCTGAGTGTTTCACAATCTGCTCAGTTACTGGGATTTTCACGCACAACCATTTCTAGGTTTTACAAAGAATGGTGTGAAAAGGGAAAAACATCCAGTATGCGACAGTCCTGTGGGAGAAAATGCCTTGTTGAAACTAGAGGTAAGAGGAGAACGGGCCGACTGATTCAAGCTGATAGAAGAGCAACTTTGACTGAAATAACCACTCATTACAACCGAGGTGTGCAGCAAAGCATTTGTGAAGCCACAACACGCACAACCTTGAGCTTGGATGGGCTACAATAGAAGACCCCACCGGGTACCACTCATCTCCACTACAAATAGGAAAAAGAGGCTACAATTTGCACCAGCTCACCAAAATTGGACAGTTGAAGACCAGAAAAATGTTGCCTGGTCTCGATTTCTGTTGAGACTTTCAGATGGTAGGTGGTGTGGCCTGTGCAGGCTGGTGGTGGTGGTGTAATGGTGGGGGGGATGTTTTCTTGGCACACTTTAGGCCCCTTAGTGCCAGTTGGGCATCGTTTAAATGCAAGGCCTACCTGAGCATTGTTTCTGACCATGTCCATCCCTTTATGACCACCATGTACCCATCCTCTGATGCTACTTCCAGCAGGATAATGCACCATGTCACAAAGCTCGAATCATTTCAAATTGGTTTCTTGAACATGGCAATGAGTTCACTGCACTAAAATGGCCCCACAGTCACCAGATCTCAACCCAATAGAGCATCTTTGGGATGTGGTGGAACGGGAGCTTCGTGCCCTGGATGTGCATCCCACAAATCTCCATCAACTTCAAGATGCTATCCTGTCAATATGGGCCAACATTTCTAAAGAATGCTTTCAGCACCTAGAATTAAGGCAGTTCTGAAGCCGAAAGGGCGTCAAACACAGTATTAGTATGTGTTCCTAATAATCCTTTAGGTGAGGGTATATTAGTGTGTTGGAATTTTTATTGTTTGGTTGTGATATTAGTTTAAGAATAAAAATATCCCATCATTATTTTTTTCAGGTGTTCTCTGAATCGCTTGAGTAAATTGGTCCAAAAAAAGCCACCTTTGAAGGCAGTTGCCCACCTTGCATTGGTAGTGTGCCTTAAAATGCTATGTTGGCAGCTCGTGTAGGTGATTCTCTTCATACGGGGGAGTGTTTTGTTTCCCAGCGTTGTCTGTGAGACCTCACACTGGCTGCCCGTGTCATGCTGGCTGTGTTTTCGACTGAGTTGGACTCTGAGACCATCGTGTTCATACAATACCCACATTGTGCCAGGCAGGCATGGTTATTTTGGTCACTCGGTTTATGCTGCATCATGTGACGGACGTCTTAGTAGCTGCTGCAGGGGGCAGAGCGAGGCGCAGTCAACAAACAAGAAGCGCTCTTTATGTGCTAAGGGAGAAGGCTAATGCATGACCCAGACTACCCCTTGACCTTTAACCTTCCCACAATACGGTATTCCGTATATATATACGGTGTTCCGCTGGTGCTGTAAGCCAGGGTTAGAAGTCTTCAATATTCTATATAAGGGCTACTGACACACAGTTGGGAAGCTGGGTCAGGTTAAGCTTTCTTGGCTCTATTCTCACTGGATCAATAGCTTTCAGGATTCAGCCCTGGTTTCTGAGAGTGATGTTAATGAGAGTGAAAGCTGTGATCCAGCTCTCAAAAGCCACCCTCAATAATGAAAGTATTAAAGCATGGTTCTAGACTGGTGAGCTAACATCATCCCTTTATAGATAGACTTGTTTTGTGATCAGTTTGGTTTCCTCCTGTGCAGGTCACGTTCCGTACGAGGATCTATCACTGCAACATCAACAGTCAGGGTGTGATCTGCCTGGACATCCTGAAGGATAACTGGAGCCCAGCTCTGACCATTTCAAAGGTCCTGCTCTCCATCTGTTCTCTTCTGACAGACTGCAATCCAGGTGAGTACAGCAACTCAATGTTCCAAGCCTTAAGCCTAGCTTAACCTCTAAAATCAGAGGACGATAACCGGTTAATAGGAGTGTTGTTTGGGCCATAACTCCAAAAATGAGAATTCTGTCATTTCCACTGCCTCAAACCAGATGAATTTCTTCTGTGGAACTGAGGAGTTTTTTGGACCCAAATGACTTTCAAAACATCTTTTGTTCTCTACAGAATATTGAAAGACTTCTGCAATGACTTGAGCATGAGGGAAGAATGATAGAATTGTCTTTTTTGGGTCAAAATCCAGCCCTTCTATGCAGAATTGGACAAGCTATGAAAATCGTAGATTGCATTCTTTATGTCACAGGCGACTTGTGTACAATAGAAGCTTCTGATATAGTAAGCAATTAGCTTATTAGAAAACGTCCAAAAAGCAAAACAGTTACCGAATCCGTTGTCTCTTCCTGTTTTTTAACTTTTTTGTACTGCAAATGCGTGTTCTTTCAGAACATTGCAATGTTTATTCTCTAATTTCATACCTGACTTAAGGCATCATTTCATTACTCAGATTCACTAGTAGGCCTCACCATGACATCTGAAAGACCAGAAAATCACTTGATTAGATAATGAGAAATTTGTCCCCTTCATTTGCACCTTTGATAGATTTATTTGAATGAAAGCCCTGGGTGTCCAATCCTGCTTCTGGAGAGACACCTTCAAGAAGCTCCTATCTGCATGTTTCTAGTAATCAAAAAACAAACTTGATTAGTTTAATTAAATTATGGCTAAGGAAGGTTAAACTCTGCAGGAAGGTGCGTCTCCAGGAGCAGGATTGGAACGTCCTGCCTTAGGGCCTTCAGTCAAGGTCTGAAGTGCAGACTTCAGGAACATCGAGAAATAAATTCTGATACATTTATATATTTCGCAATATACTTGTTTTTAAACTGACAATACCTCAGTTGGGCAGAATCAGGAGCAGAGAGTGATAAAAAATACAGCATTGGCCAAAAAGTGATGTCCGGCATCCGGCATGACATCCCTCAATTCAAATATGATTAAAAACATGTTGAAGATTTTGTTAGCATATTACGTAGTTGTGCATGGAGTCGGTTGTTTTATTTTTGATAATGTACTGAAACATGCCAAACTGTGTGGACATAATATTTGGCCAGGCTCTCATACACAGATATTATGAACACATGCAAAAACAATAGAGAACCAGCAACATTTTTATTTTTTTCATAGTAATATAAAACCTGTATCTGTAGTTTGCCTTTTTTTCCAAATCATTTTGTCAATTAAATTTCTCAACTGTGTTTAGTGTTTTTTTTTCTTCATATTTAAAGTATTTTAAACTCTGTGTGTATGCATGCATGTATGTGTATATAGTTCAAAAAACTTTAAATGTGAAGAAAAAAAACACTAATCACAGTTAAGCAAATTATCTTACAAATTATTAGGCAAAAAGTATATTCCTTATATTTTTTATATGTTTTAAGATGTTAAGAAGAGTTTTAAGATCATAATAAACAAATATCTCCTCTGGATATTTACTTTTGGCCACTACTGTATGTTGGCAAATAAAGATATTAATTTGATAACATTGACTAACCCTAAAAACATGGAAAATAATCTCGACCTAAAAGCATTTCCTACATTTAATTGAAATAAAGCTCAAATCTAAATATTCGATGAAAAACTTGAACTCAAAAGTACTTGTTGTCTTGTCTATCTGGAGTAAAAAAACAACTCAATTTTAAATTTTACTTCAAATGAAATAATAAAGCACATAATGCACAGAATATAAATGTATAAGTGAATAAGTACTATAATAGTATTTAATAAATAATAATAAATCTACACGAGTGAATGATGTCAAAGCTGATAACCAAACTTCACTCTTGATGCTACATGTCTAGTCCTGATCATTTAAGGTTGTCACTGTTGTGCTGCTTGAAGTAAGGGAACATCCCTCTGTATATCTCAAACATCTCTGACATTGTTGTGTCAGCTGAGTCAGCACATGACAGATGTGTCTGTTGTCTTTCATTTACTCTGGAAGATGGCTCACTTCCCACTGCTCTCTCTCTCTCTCTGTCCTTCCCAGCGCTTGTCTGTGTCTTTCAGAATACTGTGTTCTCACTGACTCCTGGGTATAAGAATGTCTCTCTTTTTCCCCCTTTCCATTCTTCTCTCTTTTCCCCCCTCTCGTCTCTCAGCGGATCCTCTGGTGGGAAGCATAGCTACTCAGTACCTGACCAACAGAGCAGAGCATGACAGGATAGCTCGACAGTGGACCAAGAGATACGCCACATAGACGGCGGGCCGCTGACACCTAGACCCAGCTCACCCACCCCCCCCCCCCCCCCTCTTCCCGACTTCCCTTTGTCCACCCCTCCTTCCCACACTCTTCTCCACCGTCGCCCCAGTTTCCATCACCCGCAGGAGTGTAAAGATCCAGGAGAGGCAACTTTACAACGTGCAACAAATCTTTATAGCCTTTACAATACGGACTTCTGTGTAAATGTCATACTGATTCTACCCCGTGTTTTTACCCGATACGGACTGGGAGCGCAGACAGGACCCGCCAAGGTGTAAAGGCTGCCGGAGTAGAATTTTGTAGCTGTAGATTTAGTTCTGTTTAAAAGCCTACTTGCAAGTCTTGCTTCTTTGGGATATAAAAAATGTATTTTGTGATGTAATAAGGAAAATGTTCCTAAAGTCAACCAAATATTATGGTGCATTTTAGCCTAATTCATTATCTGTATGAAGTCAAAGAAAATAACAAAAAGAAAAAAAAAAAGAAAAACAAGCTGTAGATTATTAGAAATGATGTCATTTATATGAAACCCACACTCATTTCCAGTTCTGTGGTACATGCTGTTGTGAATCTGTTATACCTTTGTCAGTTTGTAATGAAGCGATCTCATTGAACGTTTTGTAGCTCAGCTGAGATGAGCAACCACTGTAACATCCCCTCAAACACAATAAAAAAAAAACTGTCCCCCGGGTGAGGTGTTTGTGTGGACTCTGTTTACACCGGGATTAACATCCCATCAGCTCAAAAGTGCTGTACATACAATACCATTCAAATCTTTGAAATTGTACCGTAAAGATATTGATAATGTTACAAAAGTTTTTAGTTTTTTTTATGCATCACTTTTTTTGGGGGTATTAACAATGATAAATGTTTCATGAGCAGCAAATCAACATATTAGAATGCTTTCTGAAGGATCATGAAGACTTAATGATTAGTAATAATGATTACTTAATGAGTAATGATGCTGAAAATTCAGCTTTGGTCACAGGAATACATTAAAGATTCAATAGAAAACACTTATTTAAAATTCACAATGATTCATAATATTACGGTTTTTGCAGTAGTTTTGATCAAATAAATGGAGCCTTGCTATGCTTTTGAACATTTGTAAACAGGCCACAATTACTTTATTTTTAATTCCTTATTAAATGCCATTATTTATATATAATATCCATTATTTAGATTTATATATGTGTATATATGATGGCCCTATTTGGTGTTTGACATTTCCCTTTTTTAATGCATTTTAGGGCTTTTTTAACCCCTTTAAAACCACTGTTAAAACCCTTTAAAACCACTGTTGCACATATGCTTTTTCAAAGGTTATCAAAAATTATAGAACAAGAGACTGAGATGGCACTTTCCTCATACTTGTGAAATATGAGAAGTTTTCTCTGTTCTGTTCATTTTCAGTCTGTTTTTTTTATTTTGCTGGCAACTAATGACATTTTTTTATAAATCATTGGTTGCATTAAAAATATCATTACAATTTAAAATAAACAAACAAAAAAAGTTGTTTTTACATGGTCTTAAAACCGTACAAATCGTTTCTGCTCTGCTGGAACATGCACATTTACTCTTCTTAACCCTAGAAATATCCCTTGTGGCTTCTCCATTCTAGTCGTGGTTTTAAGAAATGTAAAAAATCTACTGTAACAATGAAGTTCTTACATAGTTTGTGTATTGCTTGCAAAATATTTCATCAGAATATATGGTTCTTTTTAAATGTCCGAAAATGGAAAAACCAGCTTACATAATGTATATGTTTTATTATATGTATTTGGCTTTCCTGTAGCTCAAACAGAAGAGAGTGGTGCTTGCAACGCCAAGGTCATGGGTTCGATCGCCAGGGAAAGCAAGAACTGATTAGAATGTCAATGCAAATCATGTGGATAAAAGCGTCTGCCAAATGCATAGATGTAAATGTAAAAAATTATGTATACGTACAATGATGTAGCCAAAACTAATATAGTTTTCACTCATGTATGACTGACACAAGCAGCTGTCCATCAAAATCCTCCGTTATGAGAATGCTTTGTTCATTTAGGGTCATATTAGTGCACAGCTGACTTATGGACTTGCTCACTCCACACAACACGTGGGTCTGACATTCATTAGCACTATTATGTCATTTTTGGCATCCATGAAAGGGTCACTCGGCCTCTTGTATGCATCTCTCATTCATATTGGCTCTGCCTTCTGGATGTTTCTGTAGTCAGAGTGAGATGAGGTTTTTTTAGGGTCGCTCCCAAAAGAACGTTGGTCTCGACTCGCTTTCTCTTTGGCTGTGAGTGAACGGAGATTCATTCTGACCTGTGTTGATAGTGTCAGATTTACACCCAGGAGGGCAGGGGAATGCCAACTGCTCTCTGACCCAACTTGAATGTTTGCAGCCCCCTGGTGGCATCTTTCTTAATCACACTTAGCTGGGAGAGTGATGGAGATCGATCCAGTGTCCTGTAGGGATTGATTGTTTTATTGGTTGTCAGTTGCTCACCTGTTTTATAAAATGTGGTGATGTTGTTCTAATTTTGGGAGTCCCAATGGGGTCTGTAAAGCTGTGTTGGAGTGCAATCGTTCTTATTTGAATGCTACACACAGTATATCACACATTATTACACATTATATGCAACAATAAATGCACATGGCCTTGTGTTGCACGTGAGCGCAGTCCAGCTATCACATTTTTTTGTAGCATTTTGATGCATTTTGTGTAGTACAAGTACCATAATGTATAAGAATATATGTAAAATATCTTTATTTTAGCCATTTTAGTAATATATTTTATAGTTATGTAATGGAAATAATAGAATATAATTAATAATTTCAATCTATTTTAAATAAATGCTCTTCTTTTAAACTTCATATCAAAGAATCATGTTTAAAAAAAAAAGGTTTCAACAAAAGTATTATATAGCACAATTGTTTTAACACACACATGTCAGTCAAATATTTAGACTGAAATGACTTTGTAATTTTTAATCTATATTTAATCATATGTATTAATTTTTATTAGATGAGTGGGATTGGATAGTGGGGGGGAGGTGAGGGTCAAAATAAATAAATTGTCCAGCATTGAGTCCCCTCAGTAATGTTTCCATTTAGATTTTTAGATTTTGATGACTATTTTTCTAAAATATGTAAAATGTTAATTAATAGTCAGTGAAGAACCTGTTAGAGACATAACTGAGTCTTCGTCACATGGCCACACGAGGGAGACAAACTATGGCGTCCATGAGCTTTTATTTGAGTTTTTCAGCTGTTTGCCTTTGATGAAGTCCTCAGAGTCATTGTCAGATCGCTGCTGCAGCGGCCCTGGGTTCCTAATAAAGTGCAGTCTCCTGTGACTGGAGTGTGTCTGCAGTTTTTGGATGATGAAGGCATTGATGCCATTTACTGGCCCTTGCGTTCCCCAAACCGGAATCCAATTGAGAGCCTTTGGGACATTGTGTATTGGAGCATCTGAAGCTGCCAAGTAACACCACAGACCGTCCAGGAGCTTCACTGATGCCCTGATCCAGGTCTGGGAGGAGATCCACCAGAACACCATCCACTGTCTCATCAGGAGCCCAAACGTTGTCTTCAGTGCGTACAGACACATGGAGGCCGAACACTCGGCCGACTGACTTCAGGAGTTGCTGTGATGAACTTCATGCAAGTTGGATCAGCCTGTAACTTTTTTACATAGATTTTTGCAAGGATAATGAATCCAGCCTTCAGTGTGTTGATGACTTTGGTTTCCGTTGAGTGTTGTCACACAGTTTTGTTCTTAAATTATGGAATGTATATATAAATAACGGTTTCCAAATGTAATATTTTATTCATTGAGATTACGTTTTCCCTTAAATTTGAGCTGTGTGTGTGTGTGTGTGTGTGTGTGTGTGTCTGTATATGTAGCTTTATATATATGTGCTGTCTACATGTTTATATTTATATATAACGAGAGAGCTTTTGAGTTTTTCAGCTGTTTGCCTTTGATTATTTATTAATTTCATTGATCCCATCAGGGACCGGTCTCATTAAATGACCTTCGGCAGTTAGAATGTGAAATAGTGCATTAAGGAAAAGATTAGTTTTGTGTCCATGGGTGATGAGAGGGGTGGAATATTGATTAAGCACCCACACATGCCTACTTCAAAACCAGCGGCGTGTCATAAACAGCCTCAGATTCGCTGAATCATGGGATGGAATAAGGGTGGAGAGGACAGACACTTCGTGTCTGTTAGAGAATAAAGCGAGATATCACTCTAACCTCAGTTTATCCCTACAGAAATCCCTTGGAGGATTTTCCTAAGTGTGTTTTCTTTATCAGATGATTTCTATATGGCATTATTGATGTTACTATAAAGTATATGTGGAATGGTTTGCTCGCAGGTCCATTTTCTGCTCATATGTGTCCGATAATTTAATCCAGATTTCCAAAGCAATAACTCACTCAAGACTGCATTATTGTGACCGAGAAGTCCTTTGTAAAATCATTGTAACAGACAGTCACAAGTGGCTTATTGCTTTTTAAAAAGCTAGTCAAAGAAAGGATAATAAGGCAATATTGTTAAATACCTTAAATAACTTTCTACAGATTTTATATAATGGCCATTTATAAATATATTATTAGAAATATAGATTACATTAAATTATAGTGACACTACAATCAATTTGTTAACATTATTTAATGCATTAACTTACATTGACTAACAATAGGCAATATTTGTAATCTGTTCATTCATCTTTTTTGAATGATGTCTTGAACTTAATGTCGACTTAAAATTGGTTCAGAGGCTGTGACTAAAGTTGGTACTCTTCATCAGAGCCATCATCTCCTGAGGGTCCATGCCAAATTATGAGATGTGAAAATATTTTATCATTCTAATATGGCTCTTCAACTTGACCATAAGCTACGTTAGAATTAAGTTAGCTTAGCATGCTAATCTAGCTAACATTAGCATTATGTAGTTGGCGTTAAATAGTTATCTAGTTGACAAAGGCATGCTTTTGTGCATTCATTCTCACTCTGAAAGCTTTACTCAGCAGTCTGGTGAATGTGGATCAGTGAGTTGCTCAATTTGTTACACCACTGGCCTTGTACATTTCCTGCCCCGAACGCTGAGGTACTTTGGCCAGAAATGATGCAAAACCTGCTTCTGTTCTGGACATTGTGCCTCTATAAGAATGATCTCATCTGAATGCAAAATGCATTGCATTGCATTCATGTACACATTCCTAACTCTCACTTAAACTTCAGCATCTGTGTGAACACGTGTCTTTCCAGTGGCACGACGATCAGAGAGCGACAGACACTGATCCAGAGATGTAAGTGTGTTACAACTGTATAAAATTGTTTATTTCAATTTTTTACATTTCGGTCACTAAAATCTGTGGGCAAAGTATGTACTAATCTTTCTTCTTCTTGGATCAGAAATAAGTATGTTGAACTATTATTAATTATTAAATATTAATACTTAAAAATAATAATACCAATAATGTTATTATTAATGAAGTATTTTTATAATTTTTTAAAATATTTTCTTAATAACCTATTAATTGTATTACTTTTGATGATTATCAATTAATGTTTATTTTTATGAATGTTTATAAATGTATTATTGCTATTAATTAACTATATTAGTTGTATTGTTAGTTATTGTTGCTGTTATTATTTACTGTTAATAAATTATTTGTATAATTTATTATTACTAATATTAATAATTTAATATTTATAGTAATATTACTTTTTATTATCATGAGTATTATCATACCTCTGGTGAAAATCTTTTAAGTATTAATATTATTATGAAGAATAAAATTAATGAATTTGTATTTGTAATATATTATTATTAGTAGTATTGTTATATATGTTTTAATGAACTATATTAAATGAGGTTGTGTTATTATTATTAATGGATTATATTGCTTATAAAATGATTATTGTTAATGTTAAGTATATTAGTTGAATTAGTTTATTATTAACATTGAAATAAAAACGTATCATTGTGTTGTTATTGTTAATATATACTATCAGTATTATTAGTAACAAACTATGTTCTGTGAGAAATGTATTTACTGGCATTATTAGTATTAGTAATTATTAAAATTACTAATATTACTGGTTATTAATGTTTTTGTTAAGAATACTATTGTTATTACTAAAAATGAATGAATATTGATTTTAAAAATGGGTAATTTTATTATTATTATTATTATGATCAGAGTAAGGAGTTCTAACAAAAGCTACTTAGTGACTTGATACATTAATTTACAGTTACAAATGTGCCTTCATCACATTATGATGGCTCATCCAATCAGAGGCAGAACTATCTGTTTTATAAGAAGGGTTAACGTCCTTAAGCTGATTTTCTTAAGCTATCATTACATTCTCATAAGCAGTGTTCTGGCTATTAACCTCTCTTTCCCCGTGTTAGTTAATACCTTTGAGACAAAGGGAGGCATTCCGTCAGTGAGTTCAAGTGTGTAGGCCTATGAACATGAGCCGCAGCGATAGGGGCGTCGCAGGCCTCTTGTGTGCGCTTACAAGTGGAGAGCACAAAGGCTTAATTGAGATGAAGTGAGCCGTGGATTAGTATGGGTGCCCTCATCCCGGCTGACAATAGAGGCCCTCTGACAGGGGCCCGTCGGCTGCGACTGCCCAGCCTCCTCTTTTGTTTTTCGAGGACCTGTGTGTTTGCCTCCTCCAAACCACACAGCATTTGCCCAGCAGACGATTCTTAAGTGTTGAAACCGTGTCTAAATGAGGCTGTATGCGAGTGAGCGTGTTAATCAGATTCGGTTTGTTGGGCTTTCATTAAGCAAATGGGGGGGATGTTGTTCTCAATGTTCCTAAAGATAAGACATCTATTTTTGATTAAACAAATCCGATATCACAAGAGGAAAAATAATGCTTATAATTGACCACCATAATTTGTAATTGTCACACAGATATAGTGAGGCTTTCCTGTAGATCAAACAATAGAGAGTGGCGCTTGCAACGCCAAGGTCATGGGTTCGATTCCCAGGGAAAGCAAGAACTGATTAGAATGTCAGTGTTCCTTGAATGCAATGCAAGTCGCTTTGGATAAAAGCGTCTGCCACAATGCATAAATATAAATGTCAAATAATCATATTTCAGCTGTAAGAGATTGAGTCAAAAGTCCAGTTGTCATGGTTTTAAACATTCAAGAAGTGTGTTCAAGTGTTTTTGAAAGAAGTCTCATGCTCAGCAAGGCTGCATTTATTTGATCTACGAGCGTTCAGAAATCATTCTAATATACTGATTTAATGCTCAAAAAAAATGTCATCAATGTTGAAAATGGTTATTAGTTGCTTAATAGTGTTGTGTAAACTGTGATGAATTCTTTTCAGGATACTTTGGTGAATAAAAGATTCAAAAAGAGTCATTTTACTAAAGATTTGTCACTTTTGATCAATTGAATGTGTCCTTGCTGAATAGAAATATGAATTTCTTTAAAAAATATTCTCACTGACACCAAAGCTTTGAAGGTAGTGTTGAACAAAAACGATAATTGTTTTGAATTCTGTATCCCAAATTATAATCCCATAGTAATCATATTGTTGTAGCTTTTGGGTAAACCTGAATTTTGAATTTTAAAATGGTTTTAAATGTTGCTATAGATTAGGCATATTAGGCTAATATAAGTTCCCAGTGTGACAACATGCCCCAATAATGTCAAATTGCTATGATTTTTTTCAGTGAAGTGTATTTTTGATATGCATATTTTAATGTTTTTTTTTTTTTCAAGATATTTATGTGTGTAACAGAAATTGAATTTTAAAGTGAACGTGTGGCAAGCCCAAATCTCCTTTGCTTTTTGGGTTAGGTAAGTATAGTTGGCTTTTACATAATATTATATTAACACATTTAAAAGTTGTTTGTTCCATAAGTAATGCTCTATTTTTATATGTGACACAAGCATTTCGAGGAATTTCAGATGAAGCGCAATCCCTGCAGACCCCAATTAGGTTTCGGCACATTCTTTCATTAACGAGTGTTCTGATTTTAGGCACTGAGTGGTGTGAATCTCTCCCACTCAAACCAGTATGTTCCAGAATCATAATATTTAGACCAACCGTGTGTTTTAAGACAGCTGATTGCAAAGCGTAAGTGTTTCTAAAATATATCAAATGAAAAAGGCTGAAAACTTTCCTAAAAGCTGGCTAAATGTGACTAAACCTCTTTCTTAGGACCTCCTTGAAAGAAATCGGGTATGTAATAATCATAAAAAATATTTTTATTTTAAAAATATAAATATCTTTATTACTATGTTCTCTTGTTGCTTGGTAAATGTATGCTGGGTTTGTCTTTATGATGAAGCTATGCTACAATATATAGGATTGGAAATCTGGACCTCTTCACCACATTCCTTACAATAAAATTCCTAATGTGTAGTTTGTTATTGGCATGAGTCTTAAGACTCTTAATGCTTTTGTTCCCATCTTCCCCCTGGCTGATAGAGGGTGAGCTTTAAGTGTAAAGCTGTCGCAGCCAACAGATGGCACTGATTCCACGTGCGTGAGGCTTCTGGCCCACAAATTGGAGAGCCTTTGTCTTCATGATGATGCTCGGATAGCTCGCTAAGTAGCTCCTCAGGGAGGTTATTGTAATGGCAGTTTTAGCAGTCACACACCAACACTAGATGCTTCCACAGATCGCAGCTGCTGCTGGGATTACTGCACTGTTAACCTGTCAACTTTAAGAAGTGCCTGCGATCCCCTTTCTCTATCTACAGGAAAGATGCCAGGAAAAAAAATCATCAGCACAACTATTAGAAATCCTCCTTCAGTTTCTTGGCAAAATGCTAGACGCCAGAGATGTATATCATTGAAGGTCTTGACTGAACAAGATGAATCTATTTATGACATTTTTATTAGGCCTACTGCGTAGAGCGAATAGGCGAATCGCATAACACCCTTCAAGAATATGTTCAGCTCACATTTCACCCCAATGTAAATAAAAAGAAAATAAATGAGAAATAAAAATAAAACGCTATTTTAGGAGATTTTTGTTAGTTTTTTGCACTGATTTTCATAACAGTTATTCATAACTAGCTTTCCGCAATACGGCTGCTTATATGGCGGTATTTTTGAATTTGAATTTTTCGATAAATATTACTGAGGCCGCGAAATTTGAACCGCGAAGTGGCGAGGGATTACTGTACTTATATTTAATTTACAAGTGCTTATATATAAGTAAATTACTATATGTGTACACGGATACACATATATGTGTGTATATATTGTAATACAAGTGTATAAGTATACTCAAAAGTTTTAAATAAGTTGTAATAATAAATGTATAGAGAGAGAGAGAAGGAGAAAGAGAGAGCAATAGTGTATTTGCACTCTGCTCAAAAAAATTAAGGGAACACTTAAATCGCAAATTGAATCTCAATGAATGAAACGTTCAATTTGAAAAGTCAACGGTGTGTTTGACTCCCACTGAAGACAACTTCTGGGCTCCTGATGAACGGGCCGGCAATGGCTTGCTAATTCTGGTGTCATCTGGGAAATGCAAATCGAGCTACACAGAGCTGAACTGTGAGCACAGGTGACCACTAGAGTATATCAAGTCCTCATGCCACCCTCATGAAGTCTGTTTCTGACAATTTGGTCAGAAACATGCACACCAGAATCCTGTCGGAGGTTGTTTTGTAGGACACTGGCAGTGCTTGCTCCTGTTCCTCATCACACAAAGGAGCAGATACTGGTCCTGCTGCTGGGTTGTTGCCTTTCTACATCCCTGTCAGATCTCCTTGTGTAACGGACTGTCTCCAGGTATCTCCTCCACGCTCTTGTGCTGGGAGACACACCAAACCATCTTATATGGATGTGCCATACTGGAGTAGCAGGACTGCCTGTGCAACCTGATCGGGTTGCAGGAACTGCTTCATGCTACTGACAATGAGAAGAACCCCAAACCCAAAACTAAAGACAAATCAGTCAGGAAGAATAAGGAGAGAACAATTGTCTATGGCCACCATCTGCAAAATCATTCTCTTTTTGTTGATTGTCTCTCCAGTCCTGTTATCGCTTTCATTTGCACCAAAGCAGGTGAAACTTGATTCACAATCACTTCTGCTTCCTAACCGGACAGATTAATATACCTGAGGTTTCAATGACTTGCTGTTAAACCGTGATAATTAAGTGTTCCCTTATTTTTTGAGCAGTGTATGTAAAGTATATTTGCAAAATGAAATTTGACCTTTTAACATTTAATGGTGTGCATGTCAACGTCTGTGAGAGAGTTCTTGTGAGAGTGAACACCCTCTCTCACTTCTCTCTCTCACCCGGAATATCTCTCTCTCATCTGTCAACATAACCTTACCAAGTATCACCCATCCTACTTGGTCCTCAGGCTTTGAGGAATTTAGTCTCCAAAAGGAATCTGTCAGAGAGTATCTGTGTGGATGACACATATCATCCCTGACACCAAAGTGACTTCTTGTGGTCAGATTCCATTGCTGTAGACTCAAAGCCAATGCATCTTATTCCTAAAAGAGTATGTTTCAAATTAGTCAGAGGACATTTGTCCAGAAGGTCCATAACAATGGGTCTTTGTGGGAACTTGTGTGAAAAGGCTCATCTGGGCTTCAAACACACAGATTGCTGGTGGTGAGGAACCAGTCGGCAGACAGTCGCCTCCTAATTATTTTAGCTCCTAATTGGCATTCAAAACAAGGCAACAACGTCTCTCACTCTCTCTTTGTGTCTATGGTGGGAGTTTCCAAGCCTGTGTGTTTTTATGACATCCGTTATAAAGTGGAAAAGTCAAAGTGTCATGCAAGATAATTCTTTCACCTAGTTTATTTGATTTGTAATGTTTGCAATATGCCTTTCCTTCTATTATTGAGAAGCATGTATTATGTTCAAGTGTTGATACTTAAAGCGACACTTCACCAAAAAATTAACACCACATTAGGGCTTTTCACACGTAAAATTGTTAACCCTGGGTCAATCTAAACCCTAGGTAAATATAATCCTGGGTTATCTGGTTTTTGTTTCGCTCTGATTATAATTTTCCCAGGGTTAACAATTAATCCTGGTTATTCATAAGCTGTCGCATTCATATCACTGCCGCAAAAGTAGGGTTTCATAACCCAGGGTAAAATCAGTGCCTAACTAAAAACCTGGGGCTTAAAGGCTGGAGTTAGAATGACGCTAATTTGGGGAAATTTTAAAGTTTAAGGTTACTCTCTTAAAAATAAAGGTAAAAATTGTATTTTAAGAATTGTCCATTAAAAGCTGCTTTAGGGAACCGAAGTTGGTTATTCTATGGCATTGCTCGAAAACCCCATTTTGGAACTGTTGTTTTAAATGATTTAAAATGATTTTGACCAAGGCATTCTTTAATAAACAAAATCCTTTTTTGTTCCACAGAATAAAAGGAAAACATATGGAACTGCAACGACATGAGTTGAGTAAATGATGACAGAATTTTCAATTTTGGGTGAACTGTCCCTTTTAGCAAGAAGCTATTTTTTTAAAAAAAACACTTGATTATACACACTATTTCTTTCTTTAGCGCACTCTTAAATATAAAGATTCTGTACATAATATAATATCATTGGATTCCTTTAATTACAAAAAAAGGTGTTTTAGATTATTAGAACGTTCTTCATAAGGAAACCCTTCATAAGGAAAATATATATATATATATATATATATATTGGTATTGTTGGGGTGAAAATAAACATTTTGGAACCTTTATTTTTAAGAGTGGAAAGTGTCAATATTTGGGAAAAGGGGAATAAAACATACAAACAAGACACAGGAAGAGAAGTGAGACAAAGTAAAATTTCTCTCTTGAACGTGAGCTTTAGAGACCTTGTCCTGTAGTCCATCGTCTTATGAAAGATCACATTTTTCAACTACTTTTTATTAATGTAGTTGATTTGAATGATCCTGAGTGTCTTATGATCCAAAGCTGGGAGCGTGTGAGCCGAGCGGAAATCACACAGACGAGGCCACCAGGAAGAGGAATCGCCTGCATGTCCAAATAAGGACAGAAACGTCCGTCTGGCTGTTCCCTGCCTGCTTTTGTTCTTACAGAAGGGGTTTCCCCCTCCCCTAGAAATGCTTATTGCCAAAAAAGTCAACACTATTAGCACACTAAACAACCCTGACCCCATCAAACAAAGCAGATGGTTTTCATCATAAGGAACGACACCACTGGGTCGTTTTCGGGGGAAAGGTTGTGATGGGCTTCAACTAAAGTATGACTAGCACTTCGCATGATGCAGACCCACAGGGGATAAAAAGAAGAGATGCTCCGACCTCTTCATGACCTCACCTCATAAAACTTCAGAGGAAGTGTCCGACTAGCCTCAGGTCGACCGGAGCTTGTGTTTTAAATGAGAGCGGGCGGCTCTCAGGTGACTCACACTGTACTTAACGTTGGATGAGCCACTTTGCCCAAGAATAGCTTGGATTATAAAAATAATCACGAGAAGATAAATAAACCCACACAGCTCAGCACTGAGAGAAGCTCACTATCCTGCCAATTACAGAGAACAGGTTTTCATGGATTACCTCAGCCATGTGCAGGATCCATCAGCAATCCCAGCTTTCCAGATGCTGTCAGCCTCAGTCATTTATGAGCAGCTTTTTAAAAAGGAAAATATACTCAGCCTCATGTCATTTCTGATTTGTTTGATTTATATGTCTGCATTTATTTAGTATTTATTTACATTTTTCATATTGTTTGCTAAAATATTCAAAGATATTTATATTGCATTCAGTGTACTGATTATTATATTTTTTATAATATTATAATAATGTGCTGGAAAATATAATTTATTTTCACTACATGTCATTTTGTTGTTATATAATTACATAAAAAATAAATTATTTATTTTCCAGCACATTATTTTAAATATGCTAGTTGATCTTTTCTGCTCAGTTATGCTTTCTACATTCAAAAAAGATATTTATATAATTTACATAATTTATAATATTTTACATACAAATATTTAAACTTACATTGTTTAAATATAATATTATATTATTCAAACAAATTATTTAGTTTCCTCTTTTTTTTTCAAGTTACACCATAAAAGTATTATAAACTAGTTAATATGTCTGATATACCATCATAATATCTAATAGCTTTGTGTGACGAACAGACTGAAACTGAGCCATTATTCCCTGACCCTGAGCCGCTGCAAGTTTGTTCATTGTAGTTGCATGTAAAGGAGCAGGCAGTACATTATTCAATATCTCTATTTTCTTATATTATATATTTTATTTTATTTTTACAAGTCACATGTTTAGAATGAGTGGAATTCTGTTATCGTTCACTAAAGTCATTCAATGACTCTGAGTTAATGACAAAGTGTTTCTGAATGTTCCAGACACACTTTACATCTCTTGAGATCAACTCCTATGAATCACTGAGAGTGAAAAACAAGACATATCAGAAAGGAGCTTGGAGGAAATGCCGTAGACACAAAGAATCCATCATATTGTTCCCCTTCTGCTCCCTGGATTGATTTAGCCTAACTGCAGAGCCCTAAATTATTTCAGGAGCAATTAAAAGGAAGCTCATTTTCAGCGAGAAGACATTAAAACTATCAGGGAAGATGTGGGCTGACGTCTAGCAGAGACTCTTCACTTTCTATCTCAGCAGCCGACTGAATCCAGCAGCGCTGATGACTTTGAGAGAGGAGGACTCGTGTCAGGACGTCTGGAGCCTGCAGTTTCAGCCTCACATTACTTCTGCTTTATGTGCTGCACGCGGGTCCCATGGCTACTCTTGCGAAAAATGCCATTGGCAGCCTTAAAGTTAATGCAGATCACTGGGGAGATAAAGCAAAGCACAGCCTGTTTAGTAAACAACAGCATATTACCATAGAAAAACTGTATTCCCGAAGAACATTACGGTGTGATAGAATTAGTGCAAAATCGCTTCGAAAAACGTTGTCAAGCAGTGTCAGTGAAATAATCTTCTTTTCTTCAGGGGCAACGTTTGCTGACTAGAGTTGATTTTTTTCTAATTATGTAAAAACAGTGTGCTATCCGTGTCAAATTAAATGCAGTCAAACCATTTAAATATGAAGGAAAGTGCGGTGCAACGTTGAAATAATGTTTGTTTGTTTTTTGGAAAAACCAATAGATCAAACATTTTCGCTTTTTTGATGATAAACTAATATTATATTATTTCTCAAATGATTTATTTTTGCTTTTTGGCTGAAAAATAAACAATATATTATATTATGTGAGAGATAATGTTAGTGTAATAAATGATCTACAAAAATAACAAATTAGTGTAATAGAGTCTTATGAAATATAGAGTATATTAGTTAACGGATAGTGTTTTTCCCCCAAAATATTTGAAATATTTTCTCACATTTCTTGCCATTTTTGCCCCCACGCTCTTATTAATTTCTGACCCTATAAACAACACTGACCTTGGGTAAGTTTAGTATGAAATTACTTCTCCCTTGCAGTACATTGGCCGATTACTCACATTTATATTTTTTCCACATGTGCAGAGTACAATTTTCCTCTGAAAATCTCTAAAATGCATTGTGAACAATTTAAAGTTGTGTTTGATGTTGTTCTCATTAACTCTATGGATCATAGATGTCGTTTGAGGTCAAACCAAAGGTTAGGCTCGGGCTAATATGCCACAGCTTTAATCTTGACATGCTTAAGAGGGCAGAACCCTGTAAAACTGCTTTATTACTGTTCTGGACTCTGTAATTCACCGTGACAGGGAAGCAGTGCTGTGTAATGTCTAGCCTGAGATATCTGATAAGTCAGGTACACACACTCAACAGAAGCCAGCGAGGTGGGATTTCACACACGTGAACATTTTCACATTCCAACAGACCTCTATCCCTTGTCGAGCTGTTTTGGACGCGCTTCAACAGTGAGGCCTTGGTGAAGGGCTTGACAACTTGCTATCTTACTATCTAGGGCTCCAGGATTGTCTGGTTAACATGAACAAGTTACTGTAGAACTCTATATATGACATGATTACATTCCTTTCATGATCACAAAAGCTGTCTCTGGGGTGTTACACTTTCAGAAGCTGCTGATAAACTCTTCAGGTAATAATATGTACCTTTCTGGGGTAAATAAATTATACATTTTGAAAGGATTTGGTCCCAATGATAGATTACCTTTTTCTGAGAGCGAACAGCATATAACAAATCTTTGCAAGCAACATATTAATCACAAATATTTAATGTTTTCATATACATATAGTAGATAGTGTAAACGTTTATATATATACATATATATAATGTATATTAAATAAAATAAAAATAACTTATTATGTCCAATCTTATATCTATATATATAATGTATTAATTTCTATATTAATAAAATAACACACAAAAGGTACTGTATAGTTCACCCAAAAATGAAAATCGGTCATAATTTACTCTAAATTTGTAATTTATTTATAAAAATTAATTTCTAAAGCTTCTTTTTTTATGTATGTTTGATGCTTTTCTCATTTAACACTGTAATGACTTTAAATCTTTTGGAAGTAATTTCTCAGCCAAATTTGATGGGGAGTTAATTTGAGATTAATTAGATTAATCAATCGCCACATTGTATGATACAAATGTTAATCACTTGATAGCCCTGTTATATACTGTATATAAACACTGTGGAAGTTTATACGTGTGTGTGTGTGTGTGTGAGTGTAGTCCTGGTAAACCCTACATTATGGGGACAAAATAGACATTTGGACATTGAGGAGCTTATAAATCGTGCTATGTTTTTTGAAAAATGTAAAACTGCAGAAAGTCATGAAAATTTAGTTTAGCTTGTTTATTCCAGTAATTTTTTAATTGAAGGGCATAATTTGCTCCATATAATCGATTTTAAACACGTTTTTTAACCTCTTTTTACTCTCAATATACAAACATGAGTAGATGCAAAAAAAAAAAAAATATATATATATAATGTTTTTTAAATAAAATAAAAATAACTTATTATTATGTCCAATCTAAAAAAATACATGTTGCTACCTGTTTTTTGTTATTTTTTTGAACAGTTTTTTTGTTTGATATCCAAAATTTGTCATTTAACATTTGTCAGCGATAACTGCACTTCACCCTCATGAATATTCACATGACATTTAAAGCTGATGTGATGTGATTGGTACTTGCGTTCCAAGAATTGGTCAAAGATGGCTGCAAGCCAGTAAAACTAGTAAAACTCCTGCACCAGACGAGTAACTGCCATTGAGATGGATAGGAATTCTAGTGGATATTCTTCAGTTGTTTTAGAATTCAAAACATTTCTCTATGAAGAAGAAACTTCCTATTGAACTGAAAGCTTGCTGCTTGCCTGCACACTAGCAAGCTTCATACATTCTGTTGGTAATTAACAAGAAAACGCTCACTTCCATCGGAATTCATTTTCAAAGATAAAGCGTGCTGTTTTTCCCTCTTGTACACGTCTGGAGCCAACCGAGTCCTGCAAATGACTGATGGAACAGCTCCGCACATTACGGTATAAATAACTGCACTGGTACATTAATTACCACCTCCGACTGGATCTCGCCCTGATCACACTCCCATCTAATGGCAAAGCCTGTCAAAGCGTCAGTGGGAACCTTGACACCTTCCTGTGAGAATAAAGTGATGAGAACAGTGAGCTATCCGCTATCAGAGGCTGTGGCAAAGAAGTGCCAAAGTGCTCCGAAAAAAAGAAAAAGCAGAAGAGGAGAGAAGAGGTGCAAACCTTGGCACCTTTCTGGGCGTGTGGGTGGGTGGGTGGAAGATGAGGGGCTAGACATGTTGTCATGAATCTGTCAGCATACCACTTGTCCTCCATCCACGTCCCCCTTTCCAATCAGTCTTGCTGCACGCTGACACCTGTCTCACAAATCATTTACATTTTTGCATATAACATCTGTCATTTGATTAGCAGTTAACTTACCAGTCAAACATTCCTTTATGAAAATCAAATCTATAATAGCTCTTATGAAACACAATACACAATATCTTTGAAATTGTGTTTGCAATTTTTCAGTTGTTCAATGAAAAATTAATATAACTATTCTTATTATTGAAAAAACTGTTTTGGTTTTTGGTGTGTGTGTGTGTGTGTGTGTGTGTGTGTGTGTGTTGCATTAGACCTTACTTGTGCAGGATCAGTATGTTCACGATCAAATGTTGCAAGTTTTAAATATCAGACCTCTGCACCCTAATCTTGTGAGAGTTCATCCTCCCTAATGCTGCGTGAGTATGTGTAAACATGCATATTTTACATAGAATAGCTTTGTTTGACATGACTTGTTTCTGCAAACTCGTATATGGTATTTCTGAAGTTCTCCTAACAGGCCTTTCCGTTAGCCCTGCATTCTTCAGCAAACAGGAAATGCCAAAGAGACGAGGTTCATGAAAGCTCGCTGACCTTGAGGGTCCACGGCCCATATCCTTCCAGTCTCACTTGAACATGTGGTCGCTCCTTTCACATATGCCTGCTATTTGAAAATCGGCTTATTGTGCCAGCCGTCCATTTGTGATATCTGAAGTAAAAAATACATTGTTTTGTATTATGACTTTACAATACAATATACTGTACATAAAGTATACTATATAAATATATAATCAAAATACAGAATGCACACACACACACACACACACATATATATATATATTCTGCCATGATCCATAAAATGACTAACTATTGTAGGGGATTTACAGTTAAGACCCGAGGACCAGATATGTTGAATGAAGACCAGGAGTCAGAAGTGCAGTATGTAGAATAAATTTTAGTGAAGTTTAGTTTGCAGTTTCATCAGCAGAAGCTTCAGGTCTCACAAGGAGTTCGTAGGCCGCCTCACTTACAATAACATTGTTACAGCAATTATACTCTAACAGAGGCTACTAACCACGTTATTGATGATGGTTAAATGATTCTGATTTGCTAAGAAAGAAAGATAAATAAAACTAGTAATTTTCCACACAAGAAAATTCCGCATATCTCCGTTGATCACATGGTTGACTGGATAGTGACCTTCCACGTGACAGAAATGCGTTTCTTGGCGTAAGATTGTCACGTCACCAATACAGACCATATTAACACACACACACACACACACACACACACACACACACACACACACACACACACACACACACACACACACACTCAGATACACAGCTTCTCCAAGGCTGAACTCGGCTCAGGTTCCAACTCTCAACAGAAACAGTACCCAAAACATTCTGATAACATGTTCAATCTGGTGAGATGTGCATCCTTATTCATCCTTACTCTATGGAAAACTACAGAAAAGCAAAGAAAGGTTTTAACTAATAAAAATCCCTACAACTCATTCAAATAAGAAAAAGGAAAAGAGCATATGAAAAATAAGACAAAGGAAAGAATATAGGTACAAATAAGAAAAAGGAAAGAATATATATACAAGCGGCAATGGATTTCCGAATAGTATCTTTCTATAATATTTGCCGAGTATAATTCAAAAAATCATAAACACAATTTTTGCACTTATTGATTCTTTTGCATGACCGCAGTCAGATGTGGTGAATTTAATGTTTCTCTTCCTCAGATGTAAAAACCCAATTTGATTTCAATATGTTTGTACAGACCGCAGCCTCTGAGGTATTGAATATTTCAACAGCCACATAAATAATGCTCTGGTGGCCCTGTTTCCACAGGCGTTTTACACACAATAGCATGAACAGAAGGGAAAACAGACTCAGTGGGATTGGGGTAACACCCCTCAGAGATGCTTTTATGAAGAGTACAAAAAAGTAGGCTTTTAATAAAAATAAAATTACAAATGGTGTAATGTGTCCGTGGGACATGAGAATATTGTGCCTGGGGAGGTGAAGGTTACATTTACTCACCCTCATGAAGATCCAAACCCATATGATTATCTTCATTCTGTGGGACACAAAATAAAATGCAGACCCAAATGAACAAACTGCTCTTTTCTAAACAACGACAGTGAAGACATTCCCTATAACGTATCCCCTATTCCTAAAAAAAAGCCTTGAATGCTAAATTATTCAATTGAATATGAATTAGTCTATATGAATAGAAATGGTCCATTGGTTTATAATACATAGGTGGAAAGATGGATGGATAGATGGATAGATAGATAAATAGATAGATAGATAGATAGATAGATAGATAGATAGATAGATAGATAGATAGATAGATAGATAGATAGATAGATATATAGAACATTTGAGCATAGATAGATAGATAGATAGATAGATAGATAGATAGATAGATAGATAGATAGATAGATAGATAGATAGATAGATAGATAGATAGATAGTTGGATGGATGGATGTATAGATAGAGAGATAGATAGATAGATAGATAGATAGATAGATAGATAGATAAATAGATAGATAGATAGATAGATAGATAGATAGATAGATAGATAGATAGATAGATAGATAGATAGATATATAGATAGATAGATAGATAGATAGATAGATAGATGGATGGATGTATAGATAGATAGATAGATAGATAGATAGATAGATAGATAGATAGATAGATAGATAGATAGATAGATAGATAGATAGATAGATAGATAGATGGATGGATGGATAGATAGATAGAGAGAGAGAGAGAGAGAGAGATAGATAGATAGATAGATAGATAGATAGATAGATAGATAGATAGAGAGAGAGAGAGAGAGAGAGATAGATAGATAGATAGATAGATAGATAGATAGATAGATAGATAGATAGATAGATAGATAGATAGATAGACAGACAGACATAAGCAGTTCCTATTTCCAAGTGAAGTTGTAAAATAAAACTTAATTCAGGATATATTCAGTAAATATATTCAAGTATATAAATTCATACAAATTCAATTATCAAAATAAAGTAATCTTGTTTTAGATATGAGATTTTAGTGAAAAACATAAAACGCATATGTCTGATTTGCAAATAAGTGTATTAAATGTTTTATTTTACATTTTTGCATTGTGATCCAAATCATTCTTTCTCCTTGATCTTCTCCTCTTCAGCCTCTCCTGAGGAAAGAGCTGGGGGTTGTCGTGGGGTGAGGGTGGGCTGGGTGAGAAAATGGAGCTGGAGGTGGGTGGAAATTGGCAGGAAGTGAGTGTCCCATCTTTCTGGGACCATTTCATAAATATCTACAAATACTCGTAGTGCAGAAAGAGATTCTATAAATCAGAGAGCGACTCCAAATGACTTAATGTTCGAGTCATGTTGAGATTTGTTACTGTTGTTGTTTTAGAGTCTTACAAGGAGTTTTGCCAGCGTGTTTGTTATGAATGTGCGATCATATGCTGTCCAGAGCCACAAACATGCATATTTCCAGCTTGACTCCATACAGACAAACTCCCATCCCCGCTCGCAGCAGGAGAAGGCGCATCTTGCATCTGTGGGACAGGCCTGCCCTGAGTCATGTTTATATTAGCGTCTGATGCAGCTTTCACAGTAATATGAGCTTGCTTATGTACACTCTGGTCTTTTTATAAATCATCAACCATCTAGCTCAATCTCCCAAAGGAAAATGACATCAGAAGATGGCTTTTATCAGTACTAAGATTGCACATACCTTGAAAACAAACAAGCTAAGCGTGTAAGCTTACCATATGCTTGTGCTCAAAGGAAAGGTTAAGAGCTTGCTTAAGATCATAAATTCAGTTGTTTATCAGAAAATGTGTGGGTGCTGTTATCATCCTTTTATGGTTTTATCAGGTTTAACGTTACACTTGGAGAGTAAAACAACTCAGAGTCTAAATCAGTGTAACATTTACTAACAAATTAACAATTTGTTCTTTTTTTAGCAAATAGTCAGCGAAAGGATTTGTTTAAACTTCAGGAAATGTTAAGCATCATCATCTTCATATTGAAATAAAGAGTTATTTTTCCTCTAATTTATATGAGGTTTTGTTACTAAATAAAGTTTAAAACCCTGATTTTCATTTTAATGAAAAAGCTAATTTGACCTCACTTTATTATTATTATTATTATTATTATTATTATTATTATTATTATTATTATTATTATTATTATTATTATTATTATTATTATTATTATTATTATTATTATTATTATTATTATTATTATTATTATTATTATTATTATTATTATTATTATTGTTATTATTATTATTTTCACTGGCCCCTTTCTATTCACACTGTTTTAATCCATCATTTCTTTGACCAAACCTCTCATCTTAACCTTCTTTGCTTTTGCCCTTCTTAAAAAAGTGTCACATTTTTAAATAATGTTATAATTTTTGTATTAGTTAAATCATGTGGTAACAATGTTGCATCTGAAATGTGATACATTATATATATATATATATATATGTACACACACATATATTATATAAACACAAACGTTTCTGTTAGATGCGATTAATCATAATTAATCAATTTGACAGCATTATTCCATATCCTATTTTTACTAACTTTTATTGTATATGCGATTAATTTATTTGACAGCACTATTTTTAGTTGTTGGAAAATATTAATTGTTAGATACAGTTGAAAGATGTCTGAGAAGGGATGGGAAATTCACATTTGATGTAATTAAATCAACCTTTTCATGCTTAATCTTTTGTTATATAATAGTTATCTAACATAATTCTCACTGTAAAAACATGGGATTGTGCCTCTAATGCTTAAAAATGTATTCATTATTTTAATATGAATATGAATATGGCTGTGATATGTTTATGAATGTGTCCATGACATAAATAGGTTTAGCCTTCATATTAGCTGGTGTTTTATCATATTTTGCAACGTAGATACTTGAGTAATTCCAGTCAGAACAGTTATTTATATACAAACAAAATAAATGGGCGTAGTGATGTGCAAAATTACAAAGCCTCCCATGCATTTCTGATTTGAGCCGAAGGGATGATGATAATATTAAAACAAAGATGCTTGTAACTTTTTATCCACACATAGCTTCTGGAGATATTTTAATTCTATTTAAATGTGGCAAAGTCATTAAATTAAGTCTAAATTCAGCAGGAGTCTCAAATTAGTGTGTGGGTGGACAACACTCGTCCCAAACAAGAGATGTACTTCCTTCTAATGTGTGCGGGGGACAGATTTAGCATCGTCCCTGGGAACCGCTGGAGTGTCCTGCCGTACCAGTCTATGACTTCCACGCACATTGTTTTCGGAAGTTGTTCCCCAGCTGCACTTTTTGCTCCGGACCAATTAGCACAGAAGTCCGCCGTGAGGAGCACATGCACACACATACACTCGCGAGCACACAAACGGAGCGTCGCTCCCCTCCTCCGGCTTCCTCTTGTTCTTCCGCCTACTCATCTTCCCGTTTGATGAATTAGAAACGGTCTTCTTTATTTTAGCATCAGCCTGACCGCGCTTCTTTTGTATTTCTCTTACTCATCGATCTCTCACCTGAGCGCACATTAATAAACTCGTGCCCTCACGTGCTCTCTTTACAAAATAAACACATTATTGCCGTCATTACGGAGCAGGCGGTACAGTGGCGCGGCCCTGACAGCACCAGCCATCCTGCTTTTTGATCGCTGTGATAAATGAGCCGTTGGTTCTCAACCACACAGGGGTATTTCATTTAGATTACTCTTACTTTAGGGCCGCTGACAGTGGGAAACGCTGTGGGTACAGGTTAGCATTGTTTTGTTATGTCCCTGTGGTACATTTGTATAACAAACAGACAGGATAATGGAACGTCGTTGTCACGGCTGCTGCTTTTTGCTGCATTTTTTCCCTTTTTTATGATTATTATTCCAGGCCGAGGGAGGAATGAGGGGGTCAGATCCGAAGACCTCATTTCACACCTCGCGTTGATGCAGGGTCAGAGCAAACTCGGTATGGCTCTCTCGCCCTTTCGGCCGGTTTCATCCTGTTTCGCTGCACCTGCAACAATACACGTCGTACAGTTCCTATATTTAAGAAAGTCACTCTTAAGGATGGCATCTCCTAAAGCAGTGGCTGTAGGCCTCATTTGAATGGAAGTAAATGTTAAGTGAATCAGTCCTACTGTGGCTCCCCGTGGAGCCGGATTATGCCCCGTTTTGGTTCTGGAACTTCATCATGGGCTCAGATGGGGCTCCTTCTGCATGGAGATAAGCTTGCCTCCAAGCCATGCTGTCAACACAACATGCAATTACAGTGTTTGCTGTCTCATTTAAGCTGCTCAAAGTTCTTCTCTGCCTTAAAAAAATCTCCAAACCCATAGTGTCCGTGATGGCGGAGGGTCATAGGTCTGCTCTGATCACGGACGGTAGGGCCAAAAACAATGCCAACGAACCTTATAGGCATACGTTATGAAGACGCATCAACTAAAATAGTTTGTAAGGACCGAAAGCATTCTTGTTTTTTTGTGTGCATTCATCAGTCCTACAGATGACACTTGAGCTGTGGGATTATGTTTAAGCCTCATTGTTTGTTCATCTTGACGCAATCAGCTTATTGGACACTGAAATCACTTTAAAATGCCCATACATCAGACATGAATTAAGTGTGGCACCATCAAGGATTTATGTTGCTTAAAACTTCAACGTAGAAATTCATAAAAAGACATGTTTTCAGGACTATCAAAGAAAACTATGGTGTAATAATCAATAAAAAGGTTTACTACTTAAATGTTATTAAAATTATTATTCTAAAATGTTGTATTATTTACTTTTCTGTTATCCAAAGTGACTTACATTGCATTCAAGGTACACAAGGACATTCTAATTTGTTCTTGCTTTCCCTGGGAATCGAACCCATGACCTTGGCGTTGCAAGTGCCACACACAAGAAAGCTACATATTCTGAATTAGTGTTATGAAGGTACTGGCCAGTTGTCCAGGGTGTTTACCTTGCTTTCGACCCAAAAGGCTGAGATAGGCTCCAGCCCTCCTGCAACCCTACAGAGGATAAGCGGTATGGAGGATTGATGGCATTTTTCTCCTTTTTCTGTTTCGCCAACAGTACGTCATGCTATGACTTGTGCATATTGTTGGCCCTGTGCGGTTCTCATTGTAGCATATGCAGTTGAATAATTTGCATCTTAGAAAGGTTGATGTTGTTTGTGTATTCATAGTTTTATTTGAGATTCAAGCTGTGGGCCCCATCCGGACTGTTCCCCTGCTGGGTGACCCCAGTGGGCACTGAAGGAGGAGGTGGGCATGGTTTGCATTTCCTCTCTTTAAAAGCTGGGGTCCATCGACGACAACCCCCTAAACAGGGAGCAGACCCATGTCTGTTTGATCATATGGCACGTGAAAGAGAAGTAATTAGGAGTGAAAAGACCTTCTTTGAGTCAGGACATGCATGATATCGCATTACAGCTCTATGAATCCCCTGCTTGTGGAAAATATGTGTGTGAAGTCCGACAGATGATAGATACAGGAGCTTGTGCTTTGACTTAGCCTCATTGTCCTCATTTGCTGATTGTGACTATTTAGTCACTTCTCCTCTTAGTACGATAAAATCACTTTAAAACGATATGCTAGCGTACAAAGGCTGAACAAACATGCTAGCGTACACGAGTGGCAGCTCATCACGGGAGGCAAGGGAAGCAGAGCCTACCCAAAATTCTGAGGTAAAAATGAAAATTTTAATTAAATTCCTACTTCATCATTTAATTTTATGTCTCAGAAAGTGTATTTCTTTCCAGCAATTTCACCACTGTAACACCTCTTTCCTATGAATGTGTTGATTCTGCCAATGTAATTACAATAGTTCGGAAAACTGTGCTAAGTCTGAGGAGATAGAGAAGGAGAGAGTGCAATCTTAGCTGAAAAAAGCATGATGCATGGTCTGCCAAATGCGTAAATGTAAATGCCTGCTAATGCTGTGTTACGCAGGGAAGGAGGCAAAAGGTATTTTTTTCTTCAATGGATGTTAATGGAGCAGAGGTTTCACTACACTAAATAAACCACATTTGTGAGGAAATAGCTTATCATTTAATGAATCAACAGCCAGATACACTTCAGCATGTTTGCTCTTAAACATTAGTTTAGGATTGATCTTTTTCTAGAGTTTACACCGGAAAAAAAAGCTGTTTTATTAGAAAAGTCACGGTCAATTGCACGACAGGCATGATTCCGTTTACAACACTTCTCATAGGCTGTGTCCAAAAACTTAGTGACTAATTACAAACAGTGTCAGGCACAAATGTATCTCACGATGATCTACAGCAAAATAGAGTGAGCTTTGGTGAAAACTAAGCAATTATTTACTACAATATTAATTTCTGTATAGAAATGACTTCAAATTTGGAAAAAGTTAGTCAAAAACATGCATTCACTCACAAACTGACCACCAACTGGAACTTTCAAATGCCATCTTTATTTGTTAGCTCAACTGTCATTGATACTCTATGCTGCCTTCAAAAATCAATCAGATGAAGGGATCTCACGAGACAGGAAGTGAAGCTAACTTTGGATTCGGATGTGACTTGATGCCCTCCTTCCTTGGACTGCATTCTCAGAAAGCAGAGTTTTTAAGAAAATATACCTGCATACCTGCTTTTTAGCATATCACTTTGCACTATTCGTTAAACGTTACATCATCTAATTAATATTCAAGAGCTAAGCTAATTCCTTAACCCTCTGTTCGCCACAACTATTCGCTAAAACTATTCCAGACATTTATTTACAGTCTTCCACTAAAACAGTAGGGATTGGTGGTGTAGTCGGCCAAGTGGACGAGTCTCTGTCTCTGTCTCTGTCTCTGTCAGTGCATGTTTCAGATGCAGTGTGTTTTATGTGAGTGTAGTGGTGTGTAGTTCTGGTCCCTCAGGCTAATGACCTCCAGCTGTCGGAACAGTGATGGCTCGCGGCTTTTCTGAGGGACACAGCGGTCGGCAGCACATTCCATATGTTCCTCCGTCGTTTCCTCGTCCTTCTTTTCTCCCACTCTTTTCTCCTCCTCCGGCTCCTCCCGAGAACAGCTGGGGCCGACCTGGGTGTGCGCTCAACTGCCATGTCTCAGTGCCTTGCCTCAGGAACCCTCATTTGTTTATGTTATTGCTGTCATTTCACAAGAAGCTCATTTATAACCCTGTGACAAATCGAAGTAGGAAATGAATTACTCCTCAGTTTCCAAATAAACATAGTGATGTGAACAGACGCGTCACGCATTGGTCAGTGTCTCCCATTGGAATGTTGTGAATTTAAAAACGCCAACATTCAGTCTAGTGCTATTTCAGCATAATTGATATATTTCTATTTAGTGTTTAGTTTTTGTTCATATTTTGAATGAGATATTTTTGTTTTTGTCATATGTGTAACTTTTAGACGCCATCTTTATTTTTAGCTCAACTGTCACAGTATGTAATGTAACTCACAAGATTGTGGGATATCAAAGGCAGTGACAGATTCGTCTATGCTGCCTTAAATCAATCAGATGAAGAGATGTCAGGAGACAGGAAGTGAAGCTAACATTGGATTTGGATGTGCCGTGGTGCCTTCCACCTTGTAATGCAGAAAGGGCCAGTGTGTGTGTGTGTGTGTGTGTGTGTGTGTGTGTGTGTGTGTGTATGAGTTTGCAGGCCATCGCTGTGGTTTGTCTCACTATACTACATATTGCATGTCTGCACTCTGTAAATCATTGTTCTAAGCTTCGTTTCTCATGGTCCGGGTTTTCATCACTAGTTTTTGACACCGCACTGGCCCCCGACAGACGCATAAAACTGATCAAGTGCAGATCGCTTAAGAAAAAATCTTGACCTGGTTATTGTCCAATGTGCTTTGTGTCAAATGCCAGAGTCAAACATTTTCCATTACACAAATTTAAAGCAAGTTTCTATTATTTACTACACAGGGCCGCAGAGGTGCAACTGGTGTGACCTCACCGGGCCCCGCGCTTTACGGCGAACGGACTGTGGGTTAAAAGCGATCGTGAATTAGAGCAATCATAGAACAATCATTTATTTTATTTATGTTTTATATAATTTAATAGGGATTTTTGATACAGTTAAGGAGTTTAAGATGCTTTATTTCAGTGGTTCTGAAATGATTTTGCTTTAGAGACCAGATTTTACGTTGAACATCACTCAACACAGAACAATTTCTGTTCCTTTTGTTTTGTATTATTTAAAAAAAGCTCTTAAATTGAAATACATATTTCTTAAATAACTTTCAAAAGTTTGGGGTCAGGTAAGGTTTTAGAAATGAATATATTAATTTTCTTTCAACAAGGATTCATCAAAATAGATTATAGTAATAAATGTTGGTGAAGCACCAAATCAGCATTTTAAAATGATATGACACTGAACACTGAAGCTTTTAATTACAGTATATTTTCAAGTATATTCAAATCAAAAACAGTTAACAATATTACTGTTTTATTTTATGTTTTTTATTAAATAAATGCAGACTTTGTGAGCAGAAGAGACGTCTTTTAAAAGCATTAAAAATGTACCCACCCCAAACTTTTGAATGGTAGTGCAATGATCCTGAAAGGTTTGACTAATCATGTTGTTGCTGGCAATGAGGTGTAACCGAATAATGTTGGTTGTCTGGGTTCCTCAATTGGGCCTGTTTACTGTTCACTGTAGGCAAACGTGAGAAAAAACTCTGACCCTCGGCCTCTCAGAATCCTGCTTTATTTGGAGGTCCAGCATAACCTTATAAGGAAAGGGAAGTCAGAAAAGCAGAAGAGAAAGGAGCAGAATGAAGGCATGCAAAAAACTTTACATATATCTGTAATGAACACACCCTATGTACTGCAGAAAATAGAGCTGGAAGTCGATCTGAAACTATGACCAGTAGGGAAGTCTGACACATTAAGAACAATAGATGTAGATGAAAATCATGAACTAGTTCATCTCACATGCAATCTATTAGAAACATAATTCATGTACAGCACAGTTCAAAAGTTTCAACATCTACCCATTCTTCATTGTAACAGTTTTCTGCATAGAAAATCTAATTTACAAAATAACACACAGTTGAAGAACGGGAACCAATGACCAATAATGTTAAACAAATAAAAACTCATATTAAAAGAATCGTTCAACTAAATGTATAATATGAGCTCATGTGTATATGACTAATGTTTACACTGCTCATAATGGATACCTAGAATGGAGAGTGAAAAATGCAACTTTATTCAAATTAAAAACATAATATAAAAGTATAATAACGAATTCTAATATGAATACAAAATCTAATAGGGATAAAATAGGGATATTAATAAAGAACTTGCTAAAATAACTGACTAGAATCTATTCGTGTTCCATTGTGTTGAAATAATTACTGATGTGTGTGTGTTCACGCTTGGCTGACGTGTGAGTGTGTTGTGCAGCTGAAGAGGATATGGTGGTTGCACTGTATTCGGCATGGCTGCAGCTGGTTGAAATAGGTTCAGAAGACAGTGGCTTTTCAGCACAAAGCTCATGAAGTCAGCAGCCCTGCTCCCACCTGGCAGCCCCCGCTGGAACCGCTCTGCCTGGGAGAGACGAACACGTCACATCAGCTTTAATGCTCTACTTCCCTCCTCCAGAGGCCAGAGCCCAGATCCTCCAGCATCAGCTAACAGCTGCACCGCGTCCTCCGTGAATGCACACAAATGCACATGCACACATAAACACATGTGCGTGTACACATGCTCAGACGCACCTCCCATAAGCATACTGTTTGCCTCAACACTCAAGGCTAGAAGACGCCGTTATGTACACTGTTAAACACCCAAACACCCAATTAGGCTCAGGCATTCACATGCATGCAACTTTTGACTTGCCTGTAAATTCGATGCATAATGGATGCACTGTACTTACAGTGCTTTTTAATCCACTATATTATTACTTGCATGTTTTCAACCATATATTTATGGTGCATTCCACCAATCCAAAGTTAAATATAATGTATTAAAACACTAGCTACCGTTCCATATGTTATATAAAAATGCATTTGTTTTTTTAAGAAGGGGTTTTTACTTTTATAAAGTGTACTTATTAATATAATTAATGTTTTATATAACTGTATCATAGATTCAATTCATATTAAATGCAATTAGTTAACTTAAGTGGGAATTAAATATATCTTTATATGTTCTTTCATAATTACTTCTTGTGTAGAAAATTACTTCTAGTGTTTTCATAACAACACAAGTAGGAGCATAATTAAGGTGAAGTCAAGGGAACAGGTTTTAATCATAAACTGCAAAACAAACAGGAAAACAACCACAAATAGATAGATGTTAAATAGAATTGCCTAAATTTAGAATACATTTCTTATGAATTATCTATAGAGGATTCAAGTTAAATTAATCCCCACACACATTTTAGTTTACATACATTTCAGCGGAATCAATAGCATGAGGCACATGTGTTGTCATTAAATATACTTTAAACACAGATCAATCAGATATCAATAAGCAAAGCTCTATTTAAAGAGCTCTATTATACACTGTCAATCACTGATATAGAGAAACTGAATTTACAGTACAGACCTCTGTCTCAGAGCCAGTCTGATCTGGATTTAGTCAATCAAAATTAGACTGTCGTATAATGCAGTATTACATTAGATTCACTTTGGAGACAGTCCAGATGTAATTCTATTTAATCCAAACACAACAGCATTTAAATATCATCAATGAGGAAATGAAGATTATTTTGGGTACTGTATTTGAGACAACACTGTGACTTTTTAATAACTGGTGGGAAAATGTACCGCAGAGCAGGCAAGCATGACATAAAAAGCATGGGAACGGTTTCCAACCGGAAGAGAGAATTTGGAATACAATTAAAGCTTCCATTTATATCATGAACGTCTATGATGTAGTTTTGCTTCGAAAGTCTTTTGTATGGCGGTGAGATTGTTTGCAGAGATGACAACGGGCCAAATATAAATGGCTTATAATCATGTTTCTGAGCTGGCAAACGGCCCACCCTGCGCTCAGCCCTTCCCATGCTCTGCCCAGCACTCATGGGCATGTCCTTCTCCTTCCTGTGATATACCATTTCACTAAAGCGTGGTGGATAGGAAAGAGTGTTAAATGAGCTATGCGTCCACTTGTTTCCTTTTCCTTCAGTGCCTGCAGGGTTGATTATAAATGAGGCGTGTTGTCTTTAGCCCTGTGACCCATACTGTCTTACACACTTTGGCAAAGTACACACTACAGTGACAACCTGATAAAGGATGTCTATAATACCTGCAGAAAGCTGTTCAATTTCCCATTCACCTCAATGGTGCAGAATGCAAGTTTAGAATAATTTCCATTCTTATCTCTTGGAGCTTCCATATATTATTTGCAGTCATATTTACTATTTTTCTGATCCTCTTCTTTGTAATTCTTTCCTCGATGTAGTAAGGTTTTGGGTAACACTTAATTTTGATGGTCATCTCTAGACATTCTGTTGACTGTAACATTTTGCCTACATGTCAGCTCCCGTATTTTCCTGCATATAACCCGCGGGTTATACTAGATTTTACGAACCCTGCCGGGGGTGCGGGCTATATATGGGTGCGGGCTATATCACACATTTTTACACGTAATAATATTTCAATATATTTGTTACATCCTTTTGGATGTACGTTATTTTGCTGTATTTTCTTTCTGTTTTTCGTTCTTGCGAGGGTTGTTGTCTCTGGTGCTTGCACTATCACTCTGACAGCTGGCGCTGATAGGCTGTCTGACCTGTCAATCATGCAGGAAGACGTGATTGGCTGTGCTGCCATGAGGGCGGGCTCTTCTCATCTCATCCGATGATCAACAACTGTAGAATCGCTTCTTAAGGGGCGTGCTGCTGCACAGCGGGAGAGACTGCTTTTATTTTTGTTCTGATTTGTTGTTTTCTTATTGTTTGAATTTCGCGCACAAGCACTGTGTAGCGAGCCTGAACCGTTATGGATAATTGATGTCATGCGAGCAACATACAAAATGTGAACTTACACAAAAAAGTGTATCCATCTATGGGTGCGGGTTTTATGAGGGTGCGGGTTATATTCGGGAAATACGGTAACTCTCATTAGCGTATTAGTAGACTGTCTGCATAATATCTGCTAACACTTTATTGTGATGATCCACCAACAGACATTTTACTGACTATTCATAACTTTACAACATGCCAACTTCTTCTACTAACCCTAAGCCCTTATTCTACAAACACTCCCCCCCCCCCCCCCCCCCCAAACGGTCTACCAATACTTAGTCTCAGCCTCAGATGTCACACCCACAGACTGATGGCTGAACATCTGATGCATAGGGCACACTTAACTGGCAACACTTTGAAGTCTATTATGAAATCTACAGGATGTCTGGAGGACGTTTGTGTCGTTCTTTAACGGTCCGCCTGGAAGATGACGAAAAAAAAGTGTTGTGTATAAGGCCCCTTAGTGGTTTTGTATGTATAAAGGGGAAGCTTGTTTAATGTTTGTTTCTTCTGTGGAGAAATTTTGGGATTACCCTTCACCAAAGAGCAACGCTTGTGCAGGTTGAGGATGATTTTTAAATTCAGTAAATGCAACATTACTCCTTATTGTATAAATGCTTACACAATTAAAGCAAATTCCAATGGATACATTAAGAAAGTGTGTCAAAAATGTTCTAATCATATTTTGCTAATGCTCACATTATACAATATTTTCTGAATGTTTTCTGTACATTCAAATATCCATTGTTTTAAAAACTTGGTAAATGCAGACATCAAGGAAACATTCCATTTTATCTTTTTGAAGCCAGAATGGGAACATTACTTTTGATTGTTTTCTGAACATTCTGAAATAAGTAGTAGCATTTAAAAAAATGTTAGATGAAAGTCCAACTAAAACATTTCAGAAAAACCCTCCATGAATGAAATGCTGTACAAATCTGTGCTTTGAAAACATTATTAAAGACCAGAGAACTTTGATAAAATCCAGTACTAGAAATCATCCCTCTTTTTTCCATGAGGGCCAGGCTGTGACACTAAAGGGCCTTGCTAAGGGGATCATGTGCCAATTTTTACTCCCACTAGTTCACGCTTCCCTGTCTGTCTGCATTCTTTAGCACATTAATAAAGCCACAGTGTTGAGTGTATGTCTGTGAATATGTAATTTACAACACAAACCCCAAAGATGGCTTCCCACTAGCCAACTTGATTCTCAGAACACTATGTAAATGAGGTGCTTGACTGAAATTTGGCAGAAAAATCAGCTCCAATCCATTCCTAACCATCACAATAGAGACGTGCCTCCTAAAGGACAATAGTGTGTCTCATAATTAGTGTAGTTCTTATATATTCTCATACAGATAGCACTGAACTCTTTGACGTACATATACACACTAACTAGCTTCCAGCTGTATCTACATGATATGTTTAAAATGGGTTTTGTCTAACAAATTTTGTCTGTGGGTAATGGTAACAACATGGGTGGACAAAATCAACCATGGAAGTGTTTTTGGGTCACTGATGATATGAGAAAATGTATCACGGCAGCAAAAGGAAAAATATACCAGTTACTATGCGGTGCTGTGGGTTAAAAAGAGGAATCAAGACTTTAACTGATGTCATGAATAATCTCTCTCAGTGACTCAAGATCTCTTTTTTTTCTTCTCTGAGGAAGTTCGGGGTCAAGCATTTTGTGTTGTAACAAGGTTTTTTGTGACCTCTGCAAATTAATGTAGCCATGCATTCCATCTTTTTGTATTATTTATTTATTTTAAAACATTATGGATTGAAATCCAAATCTAAATTCTAAAGTGAAATGAACTGTATTTCGATTTCGATAAAAAAATTAATTTTGGATACAAATAAAGATTTAGGCTAAAATTCAGATTTATTTCATTTTAGATTTAGATTCTGATTTTGAGTAGTATTTAGGTTCAGATTCGAAATTGGATTCTAGTTCTAGAAGCTTATTGGCGCAGTGACAGGACAAAGTTATGATTGGGTGTTCGTGTTACATGCACTTTAAATGCCAGACATTTTAGCTTTTAATACTTGCTGAGGTCTCTGTACACACACATACACAATTAAGGTATCTGTCTCTCTTGTTCGCTCTCTCCAGGGGTTGCAGCAGCCCCTCCTTGTTTCTTCGGTCCTGACTCCGTCTCTTTGCCTGTGGCTGGAACAGCTGTTGCCGGGGCTGACGATTCTGGGTACACAACACTGGGGCACTGCTGCCAGTCATGCTCATCCTCAGCACAGCTGCCACTCTCCATGCAGAGAAACGACAAACTCCAGCAAAACTTCATCGCAGGGCCCCTTCTTGTAAGTTGCTTTGGTAATAAAGAGACACAAACGTGATTGTGTGCAAAATGCGATTTTCTTTCCTCTGGCTGGATGTGATACATTGCACAATGAAAATCAGTCAGCGCTCTTCCCTCATTGAAAGAAGGTAAGACAGCTTCCAAAATCCATCTCATGGGACACAGTCAGTCAGCTCACTGATTACTTTACAAGGATTATTTCTCCAGCCTCTCGCCAGGCCCACACGAAATCTGAGCCTGCAAAACTCTGCAGAAAATTCTGTATATGACTTATAACTGCCACCATCTTAAAAAAAAGAAAAAGGGTGTTTTAATTAATTTAACTAATTTTTTGTTGTTACAATTTTAAAATCCATTACCTAAAATCCATCTTGGCCTATAAATACTGCTGGCTATGGAATACTTTTGGAAACAAAAATACAAAAAGCTGGAATACATAACACAACTTTTGGTAAGATTTGCAGTCCACTCCAGTTGTCGAAACTCAGAACCAATCTGAAAATTTAGGCAGCCAGGTTTGTCAGATTTCACAGAAAATCAAGTAGTGTGTGATGGGCATAGGCTCAGATTTTCTTTAGTTTCTTACTATGATTCCATTTAGTCAGAGAATATTTATGGAGCCGCCAAAGCCAAGGGAGATGGTGTTGAAAAAAAATGAGATGGGAGGAAAAACTATATTTCAATGTTCTCTATCAATAGAGATACACTCACCAATGTTTTTCATTCACTTGAAAGACTTAGCATTCACTCAAAAAAAACCTTTGCATCCCTTCTCAAAAATGTTGCATTCCTCAGAGAAATGCAAAGTTTCTTGGGGGACTGTATTACCCCTCCGGTTTTACTCACCCCACTCCGAGTAGGATTCAAACCCGCATTTCCGGCATTGGGAGTCAGGCAGTTTAATAAGGATTCTAAAAACTGGTCTCCATTTATCCCCCCCAAACCTCACTCCCATCCGGGTCATGGCACCAATTTAACCCCTATGGTTCTACTCGCCCCACTTTGAGCAGGATTCAAACTCCGGTTCTACTTAAACTAATCCGAGCAGGATTCAAACTGGTGTTTGTGGCATGGGAGTCAGATGCTCTAGGACCACAGTCTCTAGTGTCAGTTGCTAATTTGCCTCTTGAGGTCAGAGGAGTTTCAGAGGTTTACTCGCACAGCTCTTACTAGCTGACTTCCGCTACAAATGCAAAACATTTGAGAATACAAAAGCATTGAGCACTGATTTTTGTTTTTATTTGTCATTCGTATTAAAGTAATGAGGCGCATCTTTCTATATCCATTTTATTGGGAATGTCTTGAAAGTCTGGTAATGTAAGATTTTCTGTCATTTAGTGCATCATGTCTAGATTTGATCTGTAACCATTGAAGCTTGTAGTGTTTTAAAATCTGTTCAGATTTTTAAAATGTTGTGTGGTCTATCTCAGCCTTAAGGCCAGCAACGGCCTGGTAATATAATATTCAGAAAAGGTTTAATCTGAAATGATTTATGACTACATCACAGGGAGTAATTTATTGTAAGATGTTGTGCTGAAGGCCACAGACATTTCAACCCTACAGCTGCTGGATCACTGACACAACCTTGAGATAAAGTATCCAGTTTGTTTACTTGCAACCTTGAACTTTAGCTACGAGACCACCCTATACTTGCGTAAAAGTAATTTATTTTACCGTACCTGTCATTTACTAACCCTCATGTTGTTCCAAACCACTGTTGTTATCTATTTATTTTTTAAACATTTTAATAATCCAGTGGAATCAGTAAACTTCCAAAGGGACTGCAGAATGACTTTTAAATTAATACATTATTATTAATATCATTAATATCAATAGCAATGTTAAAAAAAAAATCTAATAAATTTAAACTTAAGCCTATTCAAAATGATTTCAAATAAGACAAAAACAAGATGGTAAATTACATTTCTTTTTGTCATGAACATGAAATTCTAAAATGACCCTAACCCTAAAAAAAAAAAATGAAACAAATGAAACAAACTTTGGCTGATTAATATTAATTTAATTGCATCAACACCCCTAGTTTCTATTAATAATTTTTGTTTGTTGAAAACAACTTTGTTATAGTTACAGCAAATGTACCGGAGAAAACATATTTGTCAAAAAGTTTGAGAACCACTGTAATAATCAATTATAAGAATTATAAGAAACTAAGAATGAGCAATACTTCTACAGGAATTATTAATTAGCATTTATGAATGTTAATTTCAACATTTAATAATACATTGTTAAAATTAAAAGTTATATTTGTTATTGCACTGTGAACTGATATTAACAAACAATGAATGACTGTATTTTTTATAAACTAACATTAACAAGGATTAATAAATACTGTAACAATTGATGTTGCTCATTCATGCTAATACAATTAATGTTTTCAAATGACATAATAAATAAGTAATAATTTATGGAAATAATCATTAAGGCATTGGTGTGCATTTGTTTTAAGCGGAAGTCTTTCCTAAAACATTTTGGCCATTTTTTGGCCATTTAATCTACTGCAATTTGCTTTAGTACATTTGGGCCATACTGTTGTTGTGTCCGTGCAACAGGAAGTCAGTAACCTCCCTCACTTCCTACACTCAGTTTGCTGTAGGAAATGACAGTTTCATTTAAACAAAGCAAAGCCTTGCACGCTGAAGACAAATACATCCCCCCTGTCTGCTATAGTATCATTGTTCCCTCACAGCACAACCTTGAGACAAAAGACTTCCTCTGCTCGCAGCCGAGTCTAGAGTTAGCTATACAGACACTAGAATTCTCATAGATCCCATTAGACACCTGAATGTACACAGAATTCCCATGGTGCATGGAGAACAACTCCTTCTCTGAAGAACAGCAGTTTGGCCCACATCTGTCAAGCATAGACACATCTAGGTGTGATAGACAGAAACCGAATATCAAATATGTCCAACATATGGCCATGAATTTTAGAAATGGGACATTGGCTCAGACATGCTTCAGTGAAGATATTTGGTAACAGGGTGAAACAAACGTTTGTGTAATCTCTGGTTTTCCCTATAACAGCACAAGATCAGAGGATGAGTCACATTTTTGCATGTTAATACTGTATTAAAGAATTTAAGGCAAGACACCCCATGTGAATAGGGGAAAAATGAACTCACTAATCCTTATAGTGACATGTTTGCCGGGAGCCAGAGCGCCTGACATTGAACCACATTTAAAAGTGCTGGCCAATGCTAATTGTAAATTCTGATGTCTGACTTTGCCAGTTGGAGATCACAAAAATTAACATTAAAGAGGTGTGTGAACTTGCAAGTATGATGTCAGACACTGTGATATACTCTGGCCCCTTTCCTGTTGACAGGAGTGTTGAGATACTATCCTCACTCAATGGCTAAAAAAACTCTCAAACCCATTTAAGGGTAAAAATGAAATTGATGTTCAACAAATAAAAAAAACGGATATAATGCAGATGAACAAAGGATGAGGCTTGGGTTACTGAATATACCATCACTTTCTTCTAAAGCACTAATTATAAATTATATTATTACAGATCATAAACTAGATGTGCTGTGTTTGACAGAAACCTGGCTAAAACCAGATGATTACATTAGTTTAAATAAGTTCACCCCTCAAGATTACTTGACAAGAGAGTGCGCAGCCCAAGCGAGCTCGAAACCACGAGGGCTCACAGAACAGGACAAGCGAACACTGATATCATGCGCTCACAACAGAAGACGAACAAGAACGAAGTGCCAGGATACGAACATCATGCCCCGCATACAAGACACATCACAGACAACAGAGTGTCACACAAAGACAAGACAATGCAGTAGTGTCGGGGCTCTGTCACAAAACCACGAGTAAAGTAGACCAACGTGACAGAACCCTGTCATGGTTGTGCTAAGTATTTTTTATTATGTATATTATGCTCATATAAGTTATTTCAGAGCTTAACTACATTACTGTCACAGAGGGAGAAGTGTGTGCGATGCGGAGAAACGCAGGAGACGCAGAAGTCCAACAGAAAACACTTTATTCCATAAACGACAACAGAAACAGCACTAAACAGTGCTAAACTCGGAGTACATGAAGACACGGAAGGAAACATCCACACACAGAGAACCAACATGGAAACAGTTCAACAATTGACAAAGACAAGAGAGAACATGAGGGTTTAAATAGACAGGATAACGGGGAGCACCTGACACGACTAACAAGGGGGAGTGGCTGACGTGACAGTTTACACAAACACAAAAGGAGGAAAGTGACAAGACACAACATGACTCTGACAATTACACTCTGCTGTATGTTTGTGATATACAAAAAAAATGAAAAGAGGCATTTTGTTCTGTAATTGGACAAGACTGGTCATACTGTAGTGTAGGGATGTTGCGGTGCCACTGAACAAATAGGCTACTGCAGTTATGCAAGCACAAGAACCGCTTATGGAATAGAACATCATATGGTTCTAGTATTTAAAAATAAGCCTCTTCTTTCCGAACATGTATTGACTGTTCAGGGATTGTGTCAAAGGATTGTGTTGTAGAAAAGCATGGGTGCAAGCACCAGAGACCAGGGCTGTGTGAGAGGAAGAGAGCAAAGCTTGATTGTTTGGTTGGGACAGTCAGTAGCCTACCCTTTAAAATATAACTGCAGCTATGAAAACCTCATTGTAAATAGGAACCATTTTCACATGATCTGACCCTTAAAGTGACTTAGTGTAACCTAATGTAATCAAGTTGATTTAGTCATATGTCTTTGTTTTGCTTTAAAGGTTACAACATGAAGCATTCTTTACATCTGAGCTAAATTGTCTCCATGGTAGACATATAAATACGAATATGAAATATGCAGTACTTTTCACAATGTTTTCTAAAAATGATCACACTTTAAAGTACATTTTAGCAACATATCTGGTGACTAATATTTTGGCAAATCATCAAGTAAAAAAAAAAATCATTCATCAAGTATATTTCCTCAACAGAAAGTTCAACAGTCAGTATTACTCATAACCACAAATTACAGCATAAAGCTGTTCTTTGAACAAGGGAACAACAGTTGTACCCTTACATTTATCCATTTAGGAGACTTGATTCTCATATAATTCTCTATATATGAGAATGATATATGTATATATCTATATATATATATATATATATATGTATGTATGTATATTTATGTAAGTCAAAGAACAAATATATATACATATATATATATAAATGTTAAGTGCATATAATCGTGCCAGTAGGTTGTGACAAATGACTGTCATTTATGAGGGATTCTTTGACTTATTTGTTCAAATGTGCTAGTATAAACAAAACAGTCCTGTATCCCAAATCAAATACTTCCCTACATAGTATGTGAAACACTTGGCCAACAGGGTAGTATATTTAAACACAGTATTCGAAAAAACGGTAGGCAAAAAGTACTCGATTGACCTACTACTTGCATAAAGGTTCGTAAGTGCGCGTTGGCCTTTACGGTGAGTTGCCTTTAGGCCATGGGAAAGGATTTGTGGATGGGGAGTATAAAAGACCCAAACTTTTGAACAGTAGTATATGGTCTCTTGGGAGATACTTGGCTTTCAAGAGCATAAATATAAATGCATATATTTTGTAAATAATATATAACATCTATATGTACAGTATATGCAATGTAAATCCAACACCAAACTGAATTCACCCTCAAAGTTTTGGTCAAAGTATTGAGTTTTAAATAACTAAAGGCCAACGTATCGTCCATATTCACCCATCAACCTCTTGTCCTGAAAAGCAAGAGCTTAAAAGATTTCAACCAGTGCTCTGATTTTAATTTAGAGTCTTTTGACCTTGTGGCTTTGTGCCCACTTGCGCAAGCTGAAAACGGTGGCCACTCTCTGTGCATCTCTCAAACTTCCTGTTTGTCTTTGAGGCTGTCCTCTAAGCTGTCAGTATCCTACTGCAGTCTCTCTCCACAGGGTCCATCTCTCTCTTGACCCTTCCTCTTTGTTGAGCCTGCAGGGATCTGGGTGATCTGATCCATAATCACAGCATTCTGGTCCACATCTGGCATTCTTTTCCCCTCAAAACCCCCAGTCTTGATCTTTGGTGGTTAAAACAACCACTGCCAACTTCCAGCAGACCCAGTTATTGGAGATGACCTCACAGGCATCAGTTCCTCCCATGCAGAGGCTGTTAAATTTGCTGACGGTAGATTATTGTATTGCAGTTTTTCTCATGCTAAGGACTGTTGTGACAGAGTCATGGCTTTGTATCTAAGGAAATGCTTAGGAAAGAAAACATGTGTGCTAATTACATTGTGACTGATCAGATGAGGAAAGATGTGAAAGAAAGTGTCAGTCAGGGATAAAGGGATGGAAAGAAAGAGTCTGTTTCTTATTCAACTGCTGAGTCAGTTGCACCACACCCATGAAACAATGTTTCCATTACATCTGGTTAACTGAGATACTGTAGTCGACATGTTTATTTGAGAGATTTTTGATTCTGTAAACTGTAAGTAGAGATGGAAGTTAAAGGAATGCTCCAATACAAGCCAAGCTGTGTCGACAGTGTCTGTGGCACAATATTGATTACGGTAGAAAAAAATGTTGATTCGCTCCTAATTAAAAATAAAAGATGTAAAAACTGCAGTTTCTGTAACACTCGAAAGTAAAAATAGGCAGCGTTCCAGTAAGTTCAAAAGCAGAAATGAACGGACATAAACTATTCAGTAGGCATACATTCATAATTAGAACTGTTGAGTAATTGCTTAATCTCTTTGTCCTTTTCATGGTGGATCTTTGTATCTAGGTGGATAAACTACTTATTATCCAGCACGTCTTCAAATAGTGTGTTTAATCTTATTGTCTGGCCCAGTACACTTCCATTATAATAATATCTTTTGTCTCTTTTACCGTCACATACAAAGTTATGCTTGTAATACATATTGACACATTTTACTTTATTAGATATAGGTCAATTTATTAGGTACACATTAGCCTAAATATCTAATCAGCCAATCAAATGGCAGAAACTCAATGCATTTAGGCATGAAGACATGTTTAAGACATTCTGCAGATGTTCAAGTGGGCGTCAGAATGAGGAAAAAAATTGATTTAGGCGACTTTGGACATGACATAGTTTTTGGTGCCGGGCAGGCTAGACTGAGTATTTCAGAAACAGCTGATCCATTGGGATTTTCACGCACAACCAGTTTACTGAGAATGGTCCTTAAAAGAGAAATTATACAATGAGTGAGAGGTCAGAGGAGAATGGCCAGAGTGGTTTGTAGTAACTCAAATAACCACACGATACAACCAAGACAAGTTGCAAGAGTAGAAAACACACCGATGTCAGTGCTGTCAGCTCAGAACAGGAAGCTGAGGCTAGACATGTTCCCGAAATTGGACAATAGAAGATTATAAAAAAAGTTTCCTGGTCTTATAAGTCTTGATTCCCCCATCTCTTAAACGTGGAAGGTATGGCTGGAACTGCTCAGTCCAGGATGATCAGTCACCATCCCCTCCTGGTCCAGAAGGCACAGCCATGGGATCCTACTGACGACACCAAACTGTTGTGGAAAATGTACAATTTACTATATCAGTCTGCAATAAGAGACAAATATGGCAGTTGTCTTTGCAAAGTTTTATTTTCTCGAGAAAAGGTCAGCAGTCAGACATCCAGAGTTGCCCTGCAGAGTGTGACAAGGAAAGGATGGGCTGCCCTCACATTTATATCTCTCTGACCCCCAAGGCTAAAGGCTTCTGCTCTTGGTTCAGGCCTTGAGTTAATCAGAGCTGCTCTGTTTTAGATAAGAGAAGCATGTGTCTGTTCAAAGCAATTTAGAAAATGTGATTCTAACACAGTCTTCCATAAGAAATTAAATAAAGCATGGTAATATAACATAACCATGGATAAAAGAAAACATTACATATTAAAAAAATATTACATATTAAAATAAATCCATCCCTTTATGACCACAGTGTACACATCTGAACTTCTGATAACAACTTCCAGGAAGATAAAATGCCATGTCACAAAGCTCTAATCATCTCAATCTCACCTGGTGTCTTGAATATGACAGTGAGTCCACTTTACTCAAATGGCCCCTTTAGTCACCAGATCTGAATGAATAGAGCAGCTTTGGGATGTGTTGGAACGGGAGCCAACAAATCTGCAACAACTGTGTGATGCTGTCATGTCAGTATGGACCAAAATCTCTGTGGAATGTTTCCTGCACCTTGTTGAATCAATGTCACGAAGAATTAAGGCAAAGGGGGTCCAAACTGGTACTTGCACGGTGTACCTAATAAAGTGGCCTGTGAGTATAAATCCAAGTTTAGTACTAAATCTATGCAATCTTGTTTGGATTTCTAGTTCCAAAACTTGTTTCTAGTGATTTTTCATTTATTACATACAAATGCTTATTAATCCTTTTGAGATTCTTATAATATCCGTAGGCTGACTTTTTTTGTATTTCATTATAAATATATATTTAAAACGGATTCTGAAAATAATTAAATACGTTTTATTTATTGATTTTGCAGTTCTGTGAGATCATTGTATGTTGTGTTTTCATGTTTTATGGGGACTTTCCATAGATATAATTATTTTTATACTGTACACATTGTATAATCTATCCCACTACCCCTAAACAAATCCTTCACAAAAAAAAAAAAAAAACATAAATTATTTTGTTTATTAATCCATTTCCTTCATGTGGTGTGTGAGCCACAATGTAGGGGATTTCAGGTTTTACTTTCCTTGCGGGGACATTTAGAAAGAGACAGAGAGAGAGAGAGAGAGAGAGAGAGAGAGAGAGAGAGAGAGAGAAAACCAGTAACGCCCTTTAATGTTACATGTGCACTCCACCCAAAATGATAGAATTTGCTCAAACTTATGGCGTTCCAGTGCTGTATACATTTTTTCTTCTGTGGAACATACAATATATTTTAAGAAATATCCATACAATGAAGTCAATGGCCTCAAATATTATCTTTTTTTCCACAGAACAAATAAATGCATTGCTGGTTTGGAACCAAATGAGGGTGAAAACACTGTAACTTGCATTATAAACTATAACATTACATTACATCTCATAATTCTTGATTCGATGATAAATAATCTAAAATACAAAGGCTTCCTTTTTTTAACCCCATTTGGATTTAATTTATAAATACATTTGCTATAAAATATTATGATTTTCTGACTAAATTTCTCCATCATTTACTGATAAATGAAGCTGTGCCTGAAACCAAACACAGCTGCCTTCTGCCTCACTGCCCATTCAGTCAATGATTTATCAGTGTTTTAGTACAAAGGAACCTTTTAAAGAAACTAAGGTACCATAACGTCATGTCTAATGATCAAGAACAAATGCAGTTGAGCTTTAGAGAAAAACAACTTAATTTTAAATGACTCCAATGCTTATGTCTCTTATATATAAGACACTGAAAACATTGATAATGCCTATTTCAACTTCTATCCCGTGAACTTTACTTTAAAACTACTTGAGAGCACCCTAAATAAATAGATAAATTGTCAACTAATTTATTCATTTATTTATTTATTTATTTATTTAAAGTTTTCTAAAGCATATCTGGCATGGCCCCAACCTCTGCTAACCCCTACAGTAAAGATTAGGTCTTGCAAGGCGTGCCAAATGCGTTCGAGCCTTTCAGATAATTTGGGTAATTGCTGAGTCGTTGGCATTCAAGATTTGAGATTCTGTTTAAAGGGGGTGGTGGGGCATGCCTCATAGGAACGAGCTCTCAAAGTGCCTCTTCCTTTGATGTGTGTCTTGAAATGGAGTGTGTGTGTCTATAATTATCTCTCTGTTAAATTTTGCTGCGTCCATCACATGACTTGATTCATTAGCAGGCATGTGGACCACCCATATCAGTGGCTCAGAGTCTTTCATTACATCTTCAGAAAAGTTTTACTGGACGGTGACACAAATCCACAGACCAGGTGTGACCAACTTTTACATGATGTTATATCTTTATGTAGCAGACGAAAGCAAATCAATATGCTTACATCTCCCAAAGGCAAGAGAATAAACAACACTGTTTTGCCATCCGCTAGAAAAACTCACAAGAAGCGTAAATTGATCTATAATGGATGAATTTGCCTGTTTACAAGGAAACGGTCATGTATTATAAAAAGACTAATTGGGGGCAAAACAAACTAACTTGAAAGTAGTTCATCTATCTATCTATCTATCTATCTATCTATCTATCTATCTATCTATCTATCTATCTATCTATCTATTGAACTTTCCCCCCAAAAAATGTCTGTGCTATAAAAAAAAATCAAATGGGCCGTTATAGATTCTGTTTATGTTTCTTAGTAGAATGAAAAGGAAATCAATAGGCCAAATTAGACTATAAACAGACTAAACTGCATCTCAAACAATAGCCACAGTCTCTGAAAATACGTGTTTTACACAAACATTGAGCTTTATTCATTATTGTACGAATGTAGGTCTCAGTTCTGAACATGTTTTCTTGTTTGGGCCAGCTTTTCCTCCAGCCAGTTCCAGCTGAGAGGACTGAGAGGAAACCTACTCAAGGCTCTCATTGTTGTTCTAATCCCCTTCAGACAGGACCCGGTTGGAGAAAAAAATGCACTTTTTCTAAAGCGTGCTCCGGTTCTATTCATGTACAGAGCTCTCGCTCACCCTCAGCTCAATAGACCCACAGTGTCGCGTGTCTCACCCAGCGCACCCAACAACGCCTTTAGTTATGCTAAAGACCAACCTTTAGTCGCTTTATTTAGCTGAGCAGTGGTGAGTGGACTATGCAGACATGAAGAGAATACAGGGCCTAATGAAACGGAACTGAGATCAGTAAATGTACAGAAATGAATTAAGTTAAGGGCCATTCATACAGTAAGAAATGTCTGGATATAATTGCCAAAGGATACAAGAAACAAGTAGGACAAGGACATTATTAATCATAATTTAGGTGTCATGTAAACCTCGTGTAGACACCACATGACAATTGCATCATTTCTTGCAACCTTAAAGAATGAATGGAGGGTTTGTTGTCTATATTTGCCCATTTATGTGTAACAGTGACTGAATGGACTTGCTTAAACTAAAATATATAAACTATACAGGAACTAAATAAAAAGATAAGTAAAAAGTTGATCATATTTTCACAGGAAATTATAGCTATGACAAAGGATTTTGTTTCTTAGCATGGTTAAAGGTAGGTTAGCAATAGCAGGCAAGCTTTAAAAGCACTCTCTCCAAAGCCTTGCCTCCTCCAAAACACATGAACGCACACAACAGATTCTACAAAGTGTTACAAGAGACAGAGTTAAACCACTTCACATCTTAAAGCACATAACATTACAGTAATGAAGAACGTAAAGAACGTACAGAGCTCTTGTATCACCTGACTGCTGCAGATTAATTTGGGCATTGATAATGTTTACACACAAAAGGAATACAAAAATCTGAGTGGGAAGATGTGACCAGCTCCAGGTACATCACAGGTTGTCATCTCATAATTATAGTTACGTCATGCCGTTTAATGCAGCATAAGCTTGTTGTTTTGTTTCAGGAGGAACTGTAAAATGCGGCTGCTGTTTGTTTGTGGCGCGCCTGGTGACTGTGTGTCTACAACTCTGCATAGCCTTACCGAATGTGTTGATGATATGTGATGTCAACAGAGTTGTTATATCACTGTATTCGGGCCGAATGCAAAGATTGGAGGAACATTTTTTGGCCCTGAGACTTCCACAGAAGATATATGTAAAAAAAAAAAAAAAAAAAAAAAAAAAAAAAAAAAAATATATATATATATATATATATATATATATATATATATATTTAGACAGCTTCTATTATTGGTTGATATCAGGATGTATAGAGTTTCAACCAGTACACCAAAAAGTTGTGTATAGCATTCATATATAAAATACATTTTACATGAACCAACACAAAAAGTTCCTGTACTATAATTTATAAAACAGACTGTAAATTTTATTTGACTATATTCAAAGCCAGAATATGGTGATACGTTAAAAAGGCAACTATATATTTGTGCAAACTTCAATATTGTAAAATAACAGCATTTATCTGAAATCTTTTGTAACATTATAAATGTCTTTACTTTTACTTATGAAAAATGTAATGTGTCCTTGCAGACTAAAAGTATTAGTTGACCGATAGAAAGTATATAAAAGTATATGCTATTGATATAGCAATAAGCCATGCAAGGCTAAAGTGTTTTACTCCAGGTTGATGCACAATGCTTCACGTCATGCCTAAGAGCACCGCTCACCTGTGCTACAATCCTTCTAGTCCACCCTCTTGTTCATTATTGCTTTATTCGATTTAGCAGAGAAGTATTAGCACGACAGCAGTGCTATCAAAGTGTGACATGAACGCTGAACACGGTAAACTTCACACGCTTCAGAGGGAAATGATAGGGTGACAGTGTGGCCGTGACTGTACAGTGCCGCTGATCCGAGGACAAAGTCTGTTTCATGGCTGTGAATTATCCTCAGTCAGTGTGAAATATCTGTTGTGTTTGACAGCGTGTGGTGTCGTAGGAGGTATTGTGCTGTGTGGATCTGACGGCCCATCAAGAGCTCTGACAGCACAAACCTCTCTATCCATTAGAACCCTGACAGAGGCCGTGACAGATCGCTTGATGAAGGAGAGGAGAGAGGGAAACACAGAGCTGAGGAAACTGAGCCAGCAGTACACATCTGTTGCCGGAGCACTAGGGCAAGCCAGAGTAACAACAACCAAGCACAGATGAAAATCACTGTCAAACTCCAGTGAAAAATACTGTGAAAAAAACCTGTGACAGGCAGCTGCATCTGGCCGAAACCTATATATGGAAAAGGGATGACAGTTTTTGGAAGATGTTATAACGGTACCTACATTTTATTTAATATATTTTAATTAAATAACAATTAATAAAATAATATAATAAATTAATCAAAGGATTTATTATGGTAATGCTATATATATAGATATATATATATATATACGTTTTGATTATACTCCTGCAATGTGTATATATGTGTGTGTGTGTATGTATATATATAATGCAGTTACTTAAAAAAATATATTTTCGTTCACTGTATTTGAAATTTAACATGATTTTAAAAATATATATATTTGAAAAATATGAATTTATAATATTTTTCTGTTGATATGAAAAATCAGGTACATATAGCCATATACTAGGTAAATTATGTATATTATGATGTATATTGCGATGTTGTGATGAAATATTTGCCTTTCTCTAGTGACATTCTGAGTTGTTTAAAGCGTTTCTAAGGACGAGGATTATTAAAAGGCAGCTCTGACTCTGAGATGGAAAAAGCAACATGGGTTGTGTAACATTGGCAACATATTATTAGCTGTTTGATAATGTGATGATCAGATTAATTACCGTTATGTTTCTGACATTGTAGAGCGCGATCACATTTTGCAGCGTTTATTACAGTAACTTGAATACAGTTGAAAGAGTGGATCTCTGATCTGGTGTGATTGAGTGGAGGTGGGGTTAATTTACATATTCATAGAATGAGGAAATTCTTCTCATAGATATGTCTTAAATATGTAATTTTGTGATCAAAGATGTTTTTAGTTGATACACCTTTTGACTACAGGGGCGCTTTAAAGCAGAGGTTTCCAAGCAAATTCAAAATGTTGCTGGGGAATATTTTATTTACCTAGGGATTTTTTCAGCTATTTTTTTTTCAAAGATTTTTTTAGGGATTTTTTATGAATAATCTTTGGAATGATTTATAGATTTATGTGTCCCTCCCTATCTTATTCCATCCTGTTACTTCCTTCTAGAGATCATCTTCCAGGAAGTGACATCATGTTGGAGGGAAACATCACAAATCTCAGTGAGTGTTTGATGGTATTAGCTTGTCTTCTTCTAAAACACTACATCCTGTTAGAGAAAATGGCTGAACTCAGTTTGTTAATGTTACTTTGTCAAAAGACAGATAAAAAATCTTGATGAACTGGTCATTGCAGTTCTGCTTTATACCATTTGTGGTTCACCTGTTTATTTTTGCATTAAGCAACTTTTACAGGTAGTTTTCTGTCCCATTGTTTAAATGTTTAAATGATTACCAACCGTTTTCTGTGGAAAATTAATCATCAACAGTCTTTTAAGGTTAACCAATTACAATCGATATCCCTAGTGTGGAAAAATCATGCCGGTCTCAAAGAGAGACGGGAATTGCCCTGACTCACACTGCAGTTGTCTTCCAGGAACATGACATCTAGTTACAATCTAATTTAATAGTTTTTCTTGTAACTGACACATTACAGTATTTGTGATTTTACTTTCTAAGTTTTCTCATAAAAGTGATTCTGAGCATACTGAATATCTTAAGCATTTCTACTGAGAACTGAGATCAGTTGAAAACAATTAGAGCCAGCAAATATTTGCTGTGTGAAAAGTGAAGAATGAAAAGTTGCTGTTGTGTAGATTTATCATATTGGTCAGAACTTTTACGTCTATCCTATGTTTTATGCAAAAGAGCATATGATACCACAGACGGCTAGTTTATGTAGGCAAGCATGTGTTTTGGGAATTGGCAAGTAGCCATATGAAAATCCCTAGATGACTACTAATGAATTGAGCTCTCAATGACTACTGCAGTTTGGGGGCTCCACCCTCAGATTTCATGCCATGCTTTTGTGTTTGGTTGTAAAATTCATATTTAGGATTGTTGTAAGAATATCTGATGATCGTAAACTAGTTTGTCAACAATGATGGCTTATATATTTCCTGTAGCTGTAACTAGTAATGTGTCGCTCTAGCAATCCAAAGGATTTGCTTTCTGTCAAATAATTTGAATCCCTTGAAAGCACTCAAGTTGATTGTGAACTGTTTGCCAAATGAATGCATTTAAATGTTCTTCTGAAGGTTTTAAAGCTCAGAAGTGTACCATTAGAGTTTGGTTGAGGATTATGTCATTTTTATTTTTCAAGCTTTTCTTGTAAAAATTTGGTCTCCATAGTCACTTCTATGTCAGTTCCATGATGTCAACGACCTGTTTGGCAGATTTGAGTAAAACGAGCTAGCATGTAGCGAACTGTTGGTCTTTAGATTCTCCATTATTTTTCCGAAAAGAAAGGGCCGGAGTTGAATTTTGACCTTTGAATGGCTAATGAGTCGTCATCAGTTGGGGGCCAATTACATGATCTTCAAAGGCGTTTTGGGCGATGAACTCTGATATTAGGTTGTGTGTATTAGCATGCAGCGACTTGGTGGATAAGTAATAAGACCCACTTAACTCTTCAATTATTTTCCATTACAGGGGAGCCACAGCAGTGTTTTGCCTGCTCAGTTTATTGGTAATGTAAGGCTTCATACTGAGGAGTGTTAATTGGTAGGTGTCAGAGCTAGAGAGTTGCGGGTTATGTTTAGAGCATGTTCATTAGCGCTTAGCTCCTTAAGTGAAACTCGTCACTGCCTGCATGCACGTATGTGTATACAAGCATGCTCCTTTTATCATGCCGCTTACTGCTTTTGCAAACATGGCGCTCCATTTCAAGCTGGTCTCTAAGCTGAGGCCCTTTCAGAAGGGTGGATAAATTATGTACATTTTTTAGCATTTAACTGAAACTCTCTTTCATTGGGCGCAGCTGCACTCATAGGGACTTTCTTGATTTTTGTGGTGATTAATTCAGTTCACATCTTTATTTTCAAAAGCCGATTATTTCATTTAAAACCATTACAGGTTTATCCTCACTCAAAGTCTCTGGATAATTTACACAGCCAGAATTAATGGACTTGCTGTCCTTTGAAATCAATGACTGAATAGGGGCAACATAGATTTGTTGTTGGTATTGTTTATTTTTAATTGTTATAAGCAAATATATTTAACATTTAAATGCTTACGCTTTTAGATTTACTTTTAAAGATATTAATACTTTTATTTGGCATTGTTGCAGTAAAGACGTTTATAATGTTTCCAAAAACACATTTTTTGAAGTAAATACTGTTTTCTTGAAATTTATATTCTTTAAAGAGATTCTAAAAATTCAGTTTCCACAAAAATTGAACAGAGCACAGCTGTTTTCAAAGTTGATAATATTAGACTTTATTTTTGTCTAATTTATTTATTTTTTATTAGACTTTTTGAAAGATCATGTGACACTGAAGACTGGAGTAATAATGCTGAAAATTCAGCTTTGTCATCAAAGGAATAAATTACTTAAAATCAATAACAGTTATTTAATATTACTGTTTTTACTGTATTTTGATCATATGCTGTAAATGTAGCCTTGGTGAGCATAAGAATATATGTATATTTTTATTTCTTACAGACCCCAAATTTTCAAAGGCTATTGTATTTTTATGTATTTGTTAAGCTTAAAAATGTCAGAAATGCACAAATGTATAATATAATATATTTAAAACATATTTGTTTAAATAAAAAATTAAAATGTAATAGATATATCAAAATACTTGTTTATTACAATTAAAAATATATAAACTAGTATAAAACAGATTCCGACTCTATGTCTCAATGTCTCTAAATTATGAGTCAACAGACCAAACACGAGGGTCCATTTCTTTAACATACCTTTAACATTTTATTGAACATTGGCAACTTTCATTATATTACCATTACTACATTTTTACAAAAGCAATGAGCCACTGCAGTGACAAAATGTACAGCCTCCGTTGGGTTGTTCCCTTAATAAACTCCAGATTTCTTCCGATCAAGAGGGACATGAGTGAAGATAAAAGCCATTTGTTCTGACAGAGCATTGGTTTTGTTTAGTTGGTGTGAGGAAGCACTACATGGACTATATGCATACATTCTCATCTCATTCCTCACTGTGTGGATGGTTTCATTAAACTTTAACTGCAGAGCCCTTCTGGCTCCAAATCTGTTTAGTTTAGCCCCAAATCTGGCACCCCTCCCCCAAAAACCACCCTGTCTCCTTCGTCTCACGGGACCGCTAGATCCCATTTAAACACGCCCAAGTCACACGAACGCATTCGCCCTAGAGAAGTTTGCTTCCTTTGACAGACTACCCTTCACCGACGGCGCGTTTTCATTAAGGCTTGTAATTTGGACACTTTCCAAATCACCTCTATTCTTTCGGGCGAGAAGCACACTAATTATGCCAGCGTCTTAAGGAGAACTGGAAACACAATTACGCATCTTCCTTCTGCTGCATGTGCGCAGTGGTTTGTAGGTCAGGGGGACGAGGGCCCATTTCATCACAATGAACGCATGAGCTGCATGGCTAATGTTTTAATCGTAATAATTAATACCACTTCGCTCTCATGCTGCTGCTAATTATGCATCCACACGTCACAGCGCAGACCTCGTTGATATCTGGAGAGAGGGGATTTCAGCCAGGTTTTCCAAACCCCTAGGAAGTCAGGGTTCATTTGGCAAGCCGAGTCATTTCCAACACTTCAGTTGAATGCAAAACATGTGAAAAGGGCTTTTTTACTTTCCACATTTAAGTTGCGTGTTTAGAATAGCGAGAAAGCAGACTGACAAATGGTCTACTCAAATCAAGAGTGAAATTAATATTAGCCAGCACAAAATGTGATGCTGATCGATGATCAACTTTAATTAATAGTTTAGTTCAGGGGTTTGCTGTTAGATACCATAATTATGGCAAATTTTTTCAGCCAGTTGTTTTATATATAGATCAAACCTTGTGTCATTTTTCATCCTTGAAGGACAAGCAATGATAACATTGACAGCCAATCAGAATCCATCCTACTCAAGCATTCAAAGCATCAGATGACTTTCAGAATGATATCAAGTGTTGCTGTGGGTGAGCTGCATGCAGGTTTGGAACAAGATGAGTATGAGTAAATTATGGCAGAAAGTTTATTTCTGAAAGTTTTATTTCTTATCCATTTAAAAGCATGAAAATGAGTTGTGGTTTTCCATGTCTGCTGTAAGAAGTTGCAAAGAGATAGTGGATTGTGTCAGAAACTGGCTGCATGCGCCAGCTAATCAATTGCCGTTGAGACATCAACGGATAGTTTCTCCAGGCAGTAGACCGTTTCGGTTCTTCAGACTCAATTTACAGATCCATAAAGTTTGCTCGTTTTCATGAGGAAACACATCACTTCCCAACTGACAGGAACACTACAAGGCAGAGGGTGCATAGGTCAGGGGAAGGGGAGTTTTTGAGGGAAGGTTGCTGAGGAGATGAACGGAAATGTCTGTTAGTGGGTGGAGGTCTTTGGAGATAATAAGAGAGCAGCTCCAACGCTTCAGATCAGGGCAGAGTGATAGTAGCCTGCCTGAAATCCGCACAAACACTCCAACCACAGATGTTTTTCAAAAGACCGCTGATAACATAGAGATATCCCGCTTCTTTCAGAGACATAGAGTGTGTTTAGTCTGTCTGTATCTCTCTCTGCCCTGTAACCGAAGCTCTCCAAACCAAGTGTGACTTTATAGCCCTATATAATTCTAGAGTAGTACATAAATCAAATATTTATGTATCTATTATACAGTGTTCTGATTTAAGAATACTTTTTTAAAAGATGCTGAAAAACAGTTTTTCTGATAACATTTTGATGACACAGATTATTAATTTTTACTTGTTTTAATGATTTGGCTGTGTTATTAGTTGGAGACTCACACTGTGCATTTAATGTATCTATCTACCCAATTAAATAATGTCACAACCATGCAGTTCATTAACATGCAAATGGCGTCTTATGAAGAGATTAGTTAATTGCAACTCATTTGCATAATTAATGAACACTCAAATGAATAATGCTTTAGCGAATTTGTGCTGCGCTGTCATGAAATAAATTATAAACGACAGGCTGAGACCATTGTGTAAAATCCCACTGAACTGCATGAAATAATAAGCAGGTGAGGGATGTATAATAAAATCAGAACATGGGAGAAATATGTATGTGTGGTCATTTGTACACATTACTTAAAGCTAGATTTTAGCCTGTCATAGTGACAGCATGCAGTATCCTGTACGGTCTCTGTAGGGTATCTGACTCTGTAATAAAAAAGACTGATTGTCATGGGGAAAAGTTATGATGCCAATTTATAATATGAAAAGGACACAGCGGGTCTGTCAAGATTGCTGTGTGGTTATAGAATTACACTAGTAAGATTTCTGTCCTCTTGTTAGAAGAACAGGAACCCTTTATCCATTTTTAAGCTGATGGTCTCAGTGTGAATTTCAAATAACGTCTTGTCTACCTAGAAGAACACCGTGAAAGGATATTATAATGGTAAAGTCATTCCAAATTAACTAAAAGCAACTAAATCCATTAACAATGGGTCATTTCCAGAGGTTTTTTATGGGATGATCATTTTAAGCAATTTTGTATTTTATTTTCATATGGTACTATGGTTAAAAAAAAAAAAAAACATGTTAAAGAGAACCTATTAGGTGTTATTCAGTGAAATGTTGCTGAAAAAGGTCTTTCTGGACTCACTGAAACACCTTGATTGTAGTCTGGTGTTTCCTTTTCTACATGTCACAAAATTCCTGGTTTAAGTCAATCAAAGGCAAGTGCAGAAAAGGTGCAAAGCCTGGTTGAGTTGCATTAATAGTGTTTTCTAACTCGCAGTTATGTTCAGGGCCATGATCTTTCTGAAAGATAAGGGTTCACAAATCATAGCTCACTGGTCCTACCGAACATTTAGGGCATATTCCACTTTTCGAAAGGAGGGGCTTCATAGAGAAAGGAACTTAACGGAGTTTTTTGCTGACAGACTGGAAAAAGAGGTGCTGCAACAATGTAAAATTGTGAAAAATAATGTGTTTTGCTCATTCAAGCATGAAAACCTGTTCTAGTAGACCCCAAACACAAAATCAAGACTTTGTAAAAGAGATAAAATGGTCTCCTTTGCATAAGACAGCAGAAAATATGGACAAATGAGAAAACTAATTACAAGAAGAATAAAAAAACTAATTGTTTTTGTGTATAAAACCAATAATCTCTCTATTTTCTGGTTAACTGCTGAGCGAATGTTTGCTATGTGCTTTATGACTCTTGCACTGATTCAATTGTGCAAATCTAAATGTTCTTAATTATTTACTGTCAGTAATTAATTTCCTTCAGAAACTGCAGTTGTGGTTGACAGCAAGATGTTTAATGATATGGCGTGATCATGCAAATTTTCTACTGATTTAGCGCCAGTTATTTTTCACTTTTCCCTCATTTTGTACTTCTAAGAGGTCAGTGTCCTACATTAAGACAAATGTCCGTGACATGACCTCACAAAAACGAGGAAGCCAATCTCTTCCTGTGTAGAATTAAATTTGCTGTGACCTAAAAGTGAATATTCTATTGTTGGCTAAACCTATTTTTCTCCTTTTGTATTGCATAGAAAGAAAAAATAAAAGCACATACATTTAAAATGACATGAGTAAATAATGAAACAAACTATTCCTTTTACTCATATTTACACAGCAGCACACTAACTTGTCTTACTTGTAAAATCTAGAGTAATGTGAAGAGCAATGTCTTGTAAGTTTGTTGAAAAGTGTAATTTGTCCCACTTGAGTTCAATTTGTCTAGCCACACCCAGACAAGATCCAAAGAAATTTGGGAACAAATAAGAAATAATTAATTGAGATCTATCAGTTTGGAAAAGGTTGTAAAGCCATTTCTAAAGCTTTGGGACTACAGCGAACCACAGTGACAGCCATTATCCACAAATGGTGAAAACATGGAACAGTGGTGAACCTTCCCAGGATTGGCCAAATGACCAAAATTTTCCCAAGAGCGCACCAATGTCTAATCCAAGAGGTCACAAAAGACCCCACAACAACACCCAAAGAACTGCAGGCCTCACTTGCACCATTTAAAGTCAGTCTTCATGACTCCATCATAAAAAAGAGACTTGGCAAAAATGGCCAAAGTTCAAAGACGAAATCCTTTGATGAGCAAAAAGAACATTAAAGCTCATCTCATTTTTGCAAGAAAAGAGTTTGATGACCCCAGGTCTTTTGTACTGATCACAGGACTTTTGTAAAAAATACTCTGTGAACTGAGACAAAAGTTGAACTGTTTGGAAGGTGTGTGTCCCATTACATCTGACGTAAAAGCAACACTGCATTTCAGAAAAAGAGCGTGGTAGTGTGATGGTCTGTTTTGTTGCTACAGGACCTTGAAGACTTGCTGTGATAAATGGAATCATGAATTCTGCCGTCTAAGAAAAAATCCTGAAGGAGAATGTGCGGCCATCTGTTCGAGACCTCAAGCTGAAGCAAACCTGGATCCTGCAGCAGGACAATGATTTAAAATACACCAGCAAGTTCACCTCTGAATGGCTGAAGAAAAAAAAAGGGAGACTTTGGAGTGGCTCAGTCAAAGTCCTGACCTAAATCCTAATGAGACGCTGTGGCATCACCTTAAGAAGGCTCGAAAACCCTCCAGTGTGGCTGAATTACAACAATTCTGCAAAGATTAGTGGGCCAAAATTCCTCCCCCGTGCTGTAAAAGACTCATTGGAAGTTATCACAAATGCTAGATTGCAGTTGTTGCTGTTAAGAGTGGCCCAACCTGTTATTAGGTTTAGGGCAAGCACATTTTCACACAGAGCCATGTAGGTTTGGATTTTGCTGTCCCTTAATAATAACCTTCATTCAAAAATTGCATTTTGTGTTTACTTGTGTTATCTTTGACTAATATTTAAATTAGTTGATGATCTGAAACATTTAAGTGTGACAAACATGCAAAAGAAAAGTATTTTTCACACCACTGTATACTGTAATATTAGAGCTCACTGCCCTACTAACACAAAAACCCAAAGAATAATTTCTCAAATTAAATTGCGGTATCCCACAATCCCCCCTGCTTTTTTAAGTCAGTGAGTCTGGGATTACATTTGCTTTTACTTGACTTTAATCTTTCACAGCATTCATATTACATTCTTTCTGGGGATTTACTCGCTGCAATTTTATTAACCTGTGGCATTGAGTTATATTAGAATTTGTTTCCCTCCAGATTTGCTCATAAATCACATCCACTGTCTTTACTGTGGTTGTTATGTGGCTTTTTATATACTGGACAGTGTTGCTACAAATCTTGAACCATTCAGTTATGACATTATGTATAGCAGAACCTGATTTTTTTCACCAAGTTCGACATGTTGCTGGATTAACATTCCAGTCAACCAATCAGATTTGAGGGACAAGTTTAGATTTTCACCAGGGTTAGATCCTATTACTTTGGTTTTACTCACCTATCATTTCCTTCTGATTTTAGAGATAACTTATGGGTAGGGCTAGGTTTAGGAGGAAAGATATGGTTAGGATAACCTTTTTTGGAATTATGTTCCCAGATCAACAAAATATGTGTACTCAGGAACATGTCTAACTCGGCAAAATCAAGATGTGCATATTCACACACATACAATACAAGGCAGATCTCATTAAAACAATGTGGTTAATATTGCTCAAGTTTCTAGAGTTTTTGCAAAGGATTTCATATCATATCTAGTGCAGTGGTCTGGGGTGGTCAGGAAGGAAGCTTTAATCTTTGGGGAATGTTACAGCTTTGAGGGCTTGGGAGGGTTAAACGGCATTCAGATCCTGCTGACTGCCGGTTTATTTAGATGAGACACAAGTAGGTCATTGATATATTACAAATTAGTGTTCCTCTCACATCCTTGACTTTGTATACAGACCTAGAAAATCCTCTGCGGTTTCAGTGTGTGCTGGAGTGAGCACACTCAAATGAAACCAAAGCAAGGTCAGATTTCCATCCTGTTTATTTAGATATGCAGTTTAAGGTAAACTGTTAAACGAAGATGGCCTACTGTAAATCTTTTCTGGTGGTTTATACAGTCTATATATATAATTTTTTTTTTTTTTTTTTTTTTTGTAAGAGCAATGGTTACTGTGCACTTAGTTGTAATGGACGATGTTGAGTAACTTCATTCCATTGAACTTGTTAAACTGGCTTTTTGTTATTTTGTGGACCGTGTTGCTAATGCAGTTGAGTAATGTCATGCCATTCATTTTGTACTAGGAAAAAAGTCATCAACTAACCGCAATTCTTTCCTGTGTGCCTTGTGGACTAATTCAATTGTGCTCCACCTCCCAGTTGGTTCTCCATGACTTTGACCCACTGGACCAAATTCAAAATCCAATAAACACAAGGGCACTTTTCTAAAAAGGTCTTAATAACCTCATGAAGATTTTGTTTGACAGTTTTATAACACAACGCCAACGAGCAGGAGGACCGGGATAAAGTCTATTGTATCGTAGAATCTAGTGTGATCTGCCTACGGTCAGTTGCCTTTCTCACAGAAGGATGAAAAACATACAGGTTTGGAATGACAGGAGCTTCGATAGGTAATCACAACTAACCCTTTAAGTTTGCATTGCATTCTTAGAATTTCCACAAAGGGTGCTAACATGAGCATTAGCGTAAGTCTTATTCTACAGTCAGGTCTTTTGATTTGAGTAGAGTTTGGTGATAGCATGTTGCTAGACTAAACAAATTAGCCCAAAAAAGCAAAAAACAAACAAACAAAAATCATACACAAATAAACTTTCATATTGAATTAATAATAATTACATTTATGATCATTTATCATGTTACCTTTATATAGTGCTTTTTACAATATAGATTGTTTCAAAGCAGCTTTACACTAACAACGGGAAAATAATGTGTTTCAACTAGTGTTCAGCTGAAGTCCGTTCAGTGTTGAAACAGTTCAATTGTAAAGAATTATCAATAATCTAATTAGTTCATTTCATCTATAAAGCAGTTCTACAGATAATTATGTCATTGACCAGCTCAGTTCAGTTCTCATACAACTACATCATTACAGTCATATCAATAGTATTGTTGAATATTAAGTGTCCCCAACTAAGCAAACCAGAGTGTCACTGAACTCAAGCTCCATCAGGTGACTGGGATGGGGGAAAAAAACACCTTGGGTGAATCCAGGCTCATTCGGGGGGCCGGTTCTCCTCTGGTCAACGAACGAACACGGTGTAGTCATGATTCAGGCTGCATAACAAGTCAGAATCCGGATCGGCAGTATTTAAGTGTTCGTCCAGTTCTTTTTGCTTTAAGATTCATTCATCAAACCAGTATGGATGCTTTTTTCCAGCTCTGTCACGTGCACTGTCTAAGAATTTGGCCAAAACAGCATCTTTTGAAACCCTCATATCGGTTTCATACTTATGACCTAGTTTTTGGTACAGAGATAATATCTTTGCCCATTTCTCCTACTCTCTTGGCATTTCTATGTTTGGACTTCTTTCTCTGTTTTCCTGTAAAATCTGAATGCCATTACATTCTGTGCTGTAGACATAATGTGTGTCAATAAGCTGGGACATCTGGTAACCAGCTTCTTTTCTGATTCATTAACTGACGTAGTTGCAGTGGCCAGAGGGGTTTACGGTAGATATTTGAGGGGAGGTTATGCTGCTGGAGGGGGGTGAGAGTGCGAGAGAGAGAGAGAGGGATGGGGTAAACCAGGATTCAAAGAAACGGGTGTACATGTGATGTGAGAAAGACAGTATGCTGCCTGGGATATGTTGTGTGTGTGTGTGTGTGTCAATGGAAAGTCCTTGTAATGAGGAGTACTTATGTGAATGTGTGTTAAACACCACAGACATAAAAGATACCTATTTGAGTAACAGATCAATTTTTTAAGTATTATCTATGTTGAGTACAGGTTAAGCTCAAATCAGAGTCTTCAGCATAATGTCAGTTTCCAACAAAGGTAATTTTGGCTTTTTTATGTATGTACGGTAAGATATTTACATTAAAAGCCACATAATTTTAAAAGAATATCAACAAGCTAAAGCTAAATATTAAGCCTATATGTTGAATATTATATATTAGTATAAGAATAGTATATTATGTATAAGTAAATATTTCAGCATAAGACATTCAATTGCATAAGCTTTGAAAATATAATACAAGCGTCAAATATTGGTCCAGTTTGTTTTTCCTTTTTTTATTAAATGAGGGAGGACTCAAACATTTTCTGTCAATATACTGTAGCTTCCTTTAAGTGTGTTTTTTTAAAATATGTTTATTTCCACTTTATCAGTTTTGATATGTCAATATGAAGAAGAAAAAAAAACATGTGAAGGGAGAAAAGGGAAATGTTGCAAGTCCATCAGCCAACTTTAAACATGTTTAATGTCAATACAAAAAGAGAGAAAAAAGAGATGAGATGTTGTTGAATTAATGTTGTGATGGTCGCTGTAAATAAGATCATCAGCCCGTTCCAAGAAAGCCCCTCCCACCACTGAAGATGATTGAGCAAGAAAAATGTGACTTGATGGCACACATTGAAGGATGAAATGGACAATGAAGTTTCCATATGTTGTTTTTACACAGTAATTAGAATCCGTTCTATGCTTTCTCTCCCACACACACACATATACTGTAAACAAACACTGATTTAAAGTCTCTCTCTCTCTCTCTCTCTCTCTCTTTCTCAATAAATAAATAAATAAACATGTTAAAATATACAGTTTGTAAATTTTAAAATAACTATGTCTATGGAAGTTCCCCATCAAACATGGAAACCAGGTGTGTGTGTGTTTGAGAGAGAGAGACAGAGAGAGAGAGAGAGAGAGCTTATTGCTTTTATAAGATCTACTGAGACAAATGACGTCATTATTCCGGTCAGCTCTTCTGATGCGCCTGTTCTCGGGCCTCCATCTACTGTGGCCTTGGTACTAAACCGATAAAACGGTGACAGATCATCCAAACCAAATACCTGCCGTGATCTTTGACCCCGGGCACCCGCAGAGGTTGCTTTCTGAGTTCAAGTGCCCGGCTTCCTCTGAAAGGCATCAAAATCTGTTTGCACTTCATTTGAAATGTTTGGCCTGCTTTCAATTAATCACAATCGCTATGATTTCCTGGAAAAATAAACATAAATAAAAACAAAAGGGGAAAGCAGAGCTCACAAACCGCCTCATTTATTGCGACATCACGTCTGTTATTCATCACCATGGCGACCTGCAAGAGAGCCTTGATGCGTCCCACTCACAGATGTGACCAGTTTGTATTCATTGGGTATGCAAATGTGTTGATCCAATGCTCATTGTTATTCACTGCCCCTGAGACAAATGAGGTTGATGCTGTTTGCGTATTTGCTGTACGTTTTTGGTCTTTGGAAGGAGAGCACGAGTGCAACGCGACACAGCTTGTCGGATGCTTCAACAGGGCTGAAAATGAATGCCGTGCAACGCCGGCGTATTTTTCGAGGGTCGCCACGAAGCAGCTGTGAGTGCGAGAGTGAAAGTGAGAGGTAGAGTTTTGGCTCCTCTCTTCTCTAATCCCGTCCCCTGTGGAGGGAAGCATTGGGCCGTGAACCTGGCTGCGAGCTGATTGGCTGCCGAGGTGATGGGTAGGGGGCTGTCAGTGTGAGGGCCGCAGCTGTTTTGGAAGAGCCTGTGTCGGTATCTGCAGTATGTCAACGTGTGAAGTACAAAAGATGAATCCTATTTCTCAAGAGAGCCCCACATATGTCAAGTATATTGTCCCATTATACCAATTCATTTATCAACCCACTGAATGCCAATTAGATTCACAGGATGGTGCAGGTATACGGCGAGTGGTCGGTGCCAATGCTCTGCCGCAGCTGAGCTCCTCTGGCTGCCTCCCTCTCCATGGCAGGGCTTACCGGGGCATGGTAACCTTCCCGAAAGGGCAAGCGACGTACTGGCGGTGACGCCCCGTGCCGAAAAGAGAGGAGTCTCGGAGTTGCCGCTTCAGCTCGGCCCCCCCCTGATGAAGATGTCAGGGAGAGGGACCCAAGCTGTGTGCCAGTGTCTCCACAGCCTAGAGATCAGTTGAGATGAGAGGATTTGATGATGAAGCGGCCCGCTGAACACCTTCAGCTGGGGACGTCCCAGCTGATGCGGTATGAGAAACAGGGAAGGGGAGGAAGCTAAATCTGAGAAGTTGGGAAGTGGAAGGAGAACAGCAGAAGGGAGGAATCAGACATTTCGACATTGGCATTAACTTGTTTTCTGTGATCGGATCGGATGACATCTGGATTGCAGTGCAATCTGGTATTTATTGTGGTGTCTTTGTGGTCAGATCATTGAAACCACATCAGAGATCGAATGATATTGTTTTCTTTCAAATGTCTTTAATTATTGTTCTCTTCCTTATTTTAGAAACTGCATCTGAAAGGGAACAGTCTGCTTTGTTAATCTATTAACGAAGTATTAATTTAAGCACTTTATTAAAATTTTAATATTTATTTCTTTAAATAGATATGATATCTACTTTTCACTGTGAAATAATCCTTGTTTTTGTTTAAATTGATCTATAAACTCTTCTATCTCTAAATCAAAGTGGAACACTTTTTATGAAAATAATACTAATAATAATACTTAAGATCTATATACTAATAATATAGTATTTATTAACATTTTGAATGAGCGTTTATTTTTATTTATTCCATTTTAATTTTAACTGTAGTAATTTTTTTAGCTTTTAAATGTTGTTGTTTTTTATCTTTGATTTATTTCATTTTAGTTTTAGTAATTTTAGTAATTAACTTAAAGTTTATTCAACATCTCAACTGGAATTTTTTAAAGTTTTAATTTAGGTTATATATATTATATTAATATATATATATATATATATATATTAACACTGAAATATAAATACTAATTAATTTTCATTTTTGCAAATAATGATAATGATACAGATGTTTTTGGCTTTTTGTTTTTATCCTGTTCTTGTGAAAATGTCAACAGACACTGAATAAACAATATCCCATCACTGATTTCAGTGGACTACACTTGTTTGTCTTCACACACACACACACACAATCCTCACACACATCCTTTCTTGGCGTTCTTTAATATTCTATCTGTCAAAATGGCAGAAAATGTTTAGAATCAGTAATTTTTCTAAATGTAATATTTGACAGATAATTTTCAGTTGCCGCAACCTCTGAGGTAACAGTTATATGATATAATAATGATCACGTTAAAGCAGGTGTAACAGTTGCGAATGATACAGTTATGACTGTCAAAAAATCCCTCATGTCAATTCAAAACGACAGCCAGTGATTGAAAAGTAATGATGACTAATTACTATCCCACGTGAGAGATCTGCCCGCTTCCCCGGCAACGTAACGTCATAAGATTGAAATAGTTCTTATTCCCATGGCTGTGGTTCACATTCTCCACGGCTGTGCTCATGTGCTGATGGATTCAATTAGCCGGGCTATATAAGCTCCTAGTGACCGTTTGTTTGCCCAAAGGGCCTGGATTTGTACATCCGGTTTGATTTTGCTTGATTAGATTGTGTCATTGGCTTTTTTGGAATTGCTAAATTTTTACACAGAAGTAGTCTCTCAAAAATGACTTCATGTTTCCTTTTTGTTCTTGTTCTATGGAAAAGCTGCAATGTTGAGCGGCCCACTAAAGTGAGTTAGGCCAGAGGTTCTAAGCTGGTGTGTTGGAACAACAAATTGGTTGCAGACAGAAAGAATAAAACAATGCAACGTTCTTGTAAAATCTAACCAAAAAAAATGTAAAACAGCAATTTGAGGTGAAAAAACAGTCCAGTCTTTTGCTGTTGACATCAAAGAATGCGCATCCAATCAAACGCTTGGTAAAATTGCTAATACGAATTAATGAATTGTGCATAATGTTGTTTTGTGAAGTCCATGGTAATATTAATATTACATTTTTCTTTTTTTGTTATGATATCTTTCAGTTTTTTGTTAATTGATACATGTATATGGATCAATTAACAAAATAAATAAAATAATTTTAAATCATTGTCCCAGACAGAAGGTAGAGGAGGAAGATTTGGAGACCTCCTGGGACATGCGTGCCATGGCCACAGCTGGGGTTTATCTTTAGTGATAGCTCTGGGTGCCGTCACTGATGTTACCTCTTATCATATCTCTTCTGAGCCCCCCAAAACCTCCCAGACTGCACTTTCAGAGTTCCCAGATTACAACTGTATTGCTCTGAGGTTTTTCTATCATTGATGTAATGGTGTTAAAGTTATATATATCATTTAAGTATGAAGTACATTTCATTAATTACATTTTCTTTCTCAAAAAAGTTCATTTCGAGAGATAAAAATAGAAAAAAAATTGACAATGTTGACCTTTAGTAAGAGTTCAGAAAAATGTATCTTCAACAAGAATGTTCATGTTGAAATCTAACTTTTGATTGCTGGCCAGTGCCTTGGCATGTTTAAATAGATCATATATACAGTTGATAATGGCTAGATAAATGTTGCCAGGAAAAATATGAAAATATATGGTGACTTAATTAAATTGGGAGACATTTTGCCAGAGATCAATGGACCTCTGTAAAATAAACCATAAACATATTTATTCTAATGGTTTTGTTATATTTTCTAACTTTCAGAGTTTTTTCAATCGAATAATATATATATATATATATATATATATATATATTGTCCAAAATAAGTTGAATATACATATATTCATATATATCTTACTCAAAAACGTTATATTGTGTTATTTAAATGTTAATATGACATTTAAAATCTGAATTTAAAAGATTTTATTACTGAAAAATCAGTTTGATATATTTACACTGTATTTTAAGCATATTTTGGCTCCATCCATGCATAAAATGATTTCTTAATAATAAAATGGAGTGGATTTACCGTCTGCTGTAAAACAATCTTTGTACAGTTTGATTCAAATCTTTGTGAATAAATAAAATGTATCATAAGAAGTTTCTCTGTCATATGTTTTGTTTATTCTGGATCTCAAGAACATTTTCTGAACATAAATTTTAAATAACTAAGGTTCACATTAAGAGCAAACAGGCACAAGTCTGACTGCTCTTACAGCCAGCATCCTCTAAAATCATTTTATGTCTCCGTAAATTTTGCTCTCAGTAATTGCGGGGTGATGAAGGCAGTGATGTCATGGGGGGAGGAGATTCTGTAACAGTAGTGGGGGAAGTAGAGAGGTCTCTCTCCCACTGTGAGGCCACATTCTTGGCTCTGCAGGTAAGAGGTGAATCCCATTAGCATTTCTGCTGATAGGAATATCTGCCAGGAACAGCCTCTGGTGATTTGAGAGTCCTCAATGTAGACTGATTAGCAGGCCAGTGTGAAATCTGCAATGATTTTGAATTTAAACATGCTAAAATGTGTTAAGTGAAACTAAAAAATTTGATAGCTAAATGCACAGTTAGTCCAAATACGTGTCATAAAATGGTTCTGGTCCTGAATGTCACGGTTCTGTCTCTGTTTCCAGTGTTATTAGTGCTCTAGTGGACAGAACCGTGGCACTGCTCTCTCTTCCGTGTGTTTGTGTCTCGTTAGTGTCTGCCCCACCTCCTTGTTTCCCGTAATCATTCCCAGCTGTGTCTCATCACTACCTTCCCTCATGTGCCCTATTTAATCCCAGTGTGTTTGCTGTCCTGTGTGGTGTCGTTGTCATTTCATGTCTGGTCCTGTGTCAGCTTTTCCCCATTCCATCCGGTTTGTTTTATGTTTAGTATTTATGATCATGTTTATGTTATGTTTTCCCCATTGTGGGTTTTTGTTTGCATTTTGTGTTCTTTTGTTATTCTTATAAATCCCATATTTTCCCCTGCACTTGAGTCCTCCCTGAACGTTTCGTGACAGAACGACACCACCAGTTAAGGACCCAGCGGGGAAGGAATTATTTTGTGGATTTTTTCTTTTTCCATTTTTTGCGAGTTTTCTCTAGGGAGAGAACTTTGCAGTCATGGGGCTTTTTTTTGTTCCAACTACACCTTCAGGACCATCAGTTCGCCAGCAGATGTTTCAGCTGGTAAACTCAGTCTACTTCCGCCAGCTGGGGGCGGAGGTGAGAGGGTTCGCCTGCAAGTTCTTAATCGAGGTGGACCATTTTGACTATGTGGAGGAGGATCTTAAAGAGGTGTTCAACCTCTGCTTAGATAAACCCATCGTCTACTGGGAGATGGAAAGGCTAGAAAGCCTGAGCTTTTGGGAGTTCATTGATCACATTTGCCATCTGGGGGAGCCAGTACGGGCACCCCAAACGAACTCCCAAACCACTGACTACCTTTCCTACTTCCCTGTAGTCAGTGGGAATCCCAGTCCTCCTAGGAAACAGAAAAGGAGGCGGCGGAGGAACAGGGCATGCCCAGAGCCCGCTGCCGGCCCGGAGGCCGCCTTCCCAGAGCCCGCTGCCGGCCCGGAGGCCGCCTTCCCAGAGCCCGCTGCCGGCCCGGAGGCCGCCTTCCCAGAGCCCGCTGCCGGCCCGGAGGCCGCCTTCCCAGAGCCCGCTGCCGGCCCGGAGGCCGCCTTCCCAGAGCCAGCTCGTTGCCTTCGGAAGCGGAGGAGGAGGAGAAAGACCTCCTCCGGTCCGTCAGTTCCAGAGGCCCTGCCAGTGCTGCTCGCCCTGCCGGCGCCCCGTGCGCGTCTCGCCCTGCCGGCGCCCCCAAGACTGCTCGCCCTGCCGGCGCCCCCAAGACTGCTCGCCCTGCCGGCGCCCCCAAGACTGCTCGCCCTGCCGGCGCCCCCAAGACTGCTCGCCCTGCCGGCGCCCCCAAGACTGCTCGCCCTGCCGGCGCCCCCAAGACTGCTCGCCCTGCCGGCGCCCCCAAGACTGCTCGCCCTGCCGGCGCCCCCAAGACTGCTCGCCCTGCCGGCGCCCCGTGCGCGCCTCGCCCTGCCGGCGCCCCTGAGACTGCTCGCCTTGCCGGCGCCCCCGAGACTGCTCGCCTTGCCGGCGCCCCGTGTGCGCCTCGCCCTGCCGGCGCCCCCGAGACTGCTCGCCTTGCCGGCGCCCCTGGGCGACCTTAAACTCTTGTGGCTGGACCCTGAACTCCTGTGGCCTGAACTGTCGGCGCCGCCCACACGGCTCACCCCTCCGGCGCCGCCTGACCCGCCGGCTTTGCCTGAGCCCGCCTGGCTCACCCCTCCGGCGCCGCCTGACCCGCCGGCTTTGCCTGAGCCCGCCTGGCTCACCCCTCCGGCGCCGCCTGACCCGCCGGCTTTGCCTGAGCCTGCCTGGCTCACCCCTCCGGTGCAACCAGACCCGCCAGTATGGACTGAGCCCGCTTGGCTTGTTCCCCCCTGGACTTTATTTTTTTTTCTTATCAAGGACTTTTGTTGTTGTTTCTTGTTTTTTGCTTGACTTGCTCTCCCTCCCTCCCCTGTTTCATGTAGTATTTGTTCCCCTGTCTTTGTTGATTTGTTTGTTTTGTGGTCTATTTCAGTTGTCTTGTTTCATGTTGGAACGCCAGGTGGCGTTCCTTAGAGGGGGGGTAGTGTCACGGTTCTGTCTCTGTTTCCAGTGTTATTAGTGCTCTAGTGGACAGAACCGTGGCACTGCTCTCTCTTCCGTGTGTTTGTGTCTCGTTAGTGTCTGCCCCACCTCCTTGTTTCCCGTAATCATTCCCAGCTGTGTCTCATCACTACCTTCCCTCATGTGCCCTATTTAATCCCAGTGTGTTTGCTGTCCTGTGTGGTGTCGTTGTCATTTCATGTCTGGTCCTGTGTCAGCTTTTCCCCGTTCCATCCGGTTTGTTTTATGTTTAGTATTTATGATCATGTTTATGTTATGTTTTCCCCATTGTGGGTTTTTGTTTGCATTTTGTGTTCTTTTGTTATTCTAATAAATCCCATATTTTCCCCTGCACTTGAGTCCTCCCTGAACGTTTCGTGACACCTGAATGCTGATTGGACAATTGTGCATTAAAACCGTAATGTAATCTGCAATGTAGTAACAGTTAGGATGCAAAACACCCATAGAAGATTTTTATTTTAATGCTTATAATCTGAAGAATAAAGGTTCCAAAAAGGATTCACAGCGATGCCTTGGATTAGAAGAAACATTTTTGTTTCTGTAAGGGACCTTTCAGTTTTTAAAAGAACAATTTTTCCTTAATTTGAAGAACATTTTAACATTCTAAAGAACCCTTTTCCAATGTAAAAAAAGTGTTTGACAGTTGAAAGTGCATGGATGTTAAAGGTTCTTCATGGAACCATCAATCCCTTTATTTTTAAGTGTCACTGATTTATGTCAGCAACTGTGGCAAGACATCACAATAATATCCCATTAGTCTTTCCTGTAGCTCAAACAGTAGAGTGTGGTGTTTGCAACATCAAGGTTATGGGTTCGATTCCCAGGGAAAGCAAGAACTGATTAGAATGTCAATGTGTATCTTGAATACAATGTAAGTTGCTTTAGATAAAAGCTTCTGCCAAATGCAGAAATGTGAATGTAAATGTAGTCAACATTAATGCATCAACTAATATTACCTAACAATGAGTAATGCATTTTGGTTTAAAAGTGTGTTCTTATTATTTTTTCATATATTTCTCTTTTAGAAAAATGATATGGCACTAGTTTCCATGCGATATTGTCAAAATATGCACAGCTAAAGGAACATAAAATGCCCAATATAGCATGGAATCCTTTCATATAGCGTATAGAACTCGATGCATATTCCAATTTTTTGGAAACCTGCAGATCTTTCTGCAAAGTTTTGCCAGAGCAGTTTCCGTGTAGCCCTGCTTCTGCACGAAGCTGCTTTTCTATCACAGCTCCAGAGATTTCACCAGGGCCGTGACGTGTTTCACATAACAAGGACGTTTAGATGTTAAAGGCAATTCATCAAGCATTACTACTGCTCCCACAGGCCATAACAGCACAGAGAAAAGAGAGAAAAATGACTGTTTTTAGGACTCTTATCAGGATTGTAAAACGTAATCCTCGTTTTATCTAAACAGACCCATTCTCCTTGCACTTTATTTGTAGGATCAGATAACATGCCCTCGATGTGTTCCAAACGGGAGCTTTCCAAAAGATAGAGGAATTTAGGTCACATTTTAGAATAACACCACTCATGTGCTGCTCTAATCTGCAGATTCAAAATAATCCCCTAATACTGTAATAACCCTTTATCTAATTACGCATGGCTTTTATTCTCAATATATGTGATGGTTTGAATAAGCACAACTGTAGAAACACAGGGTCAGCAGGACCAGTTTCCCAGACTGGTTGTGAATCACTGGAAGGTCAGTGCAGTGGAGGGAATCATTTCAATGTAATGTTTAAAACAACCAATGGCATTAACGTGTTTGTATGTTAATAAATGTACCTTAAGTGCATATCCTGCCTTTCATGGTCCCCGTGATTTTGCCAAGTAAAACATGTTCCTGGATCAACATGTACTGTCCAAAAATGTTGTCCTATCCCTAAACCTAACCTGACCCAAAACTTATCTTAAACTTATTAAACTTAAATGATGCTGAATAGCACTGATGTAGAAGCATCTAACCCTGATTGTAAGTCTAAACTTGACATAAACTTGTAAAATTGTCCCTAAAATCTGATTGGTTGATTGGAATGTTGTTCCAGGATCAACAAAGGTTTTGTAGATTTTTTTAATTGGTGAAATCACAATCTCTGCCCTTTTCATAATTGTTTACTAAATATTTGGTCTCATTTGGGATAATGGAGCAGATACGAGTAGAGGACTCCCATTTAAACCATCCTGACATTCTTAAATGTGAAGTGAGTCATTTCTGGCATATTTGCACTACATTCCCCCGCCATTAGTTGGACAAACAGATAGTCCTGCAATTGCAGTTGGTGTGTTATTTTAATATAGTTTATGTACTAGTATCATGGTTTAAATTAACTTTTGTTTTTCACATTTTCAGTTTTCTTTTTATTTGAACTTTTTGTGTACTTGTCATATATATATATAAATAAGAAAAATGTATATTATTTATTTATTTATTTTTTGGTAAAATTATACATCAACTTAAACCTAATAATTTCCAAAAAAACATTCTATTTTTATTTATTTTTTAATTATTCATCCATATATGTTTTTTTTCAGCATCATTTCTATTATTGTTTTTGGTTACTTTTAATTTGCGATAGAACAAAGTAATTATGTATATAAAGATATGCATATTTTCAGCAGACTTTTCCCTAAAGTCGGTGTTGGAAAGTAATGTCTGGTTTTTATGAACCGTGATATTGAGGGGAAGGTCAAAAGTGAAGTTGGGAAGTTTATTTAGATGAATGTGGGAACCATATACTGTATTTATATATGTATATATATTGTATATGTGCTTTCCATCTTCTTGAGCAAAAATCGACAATATGCACCAAACTGACTATGCAAAATACCCATAAAGAGTTAGTCATCCCTTCTTTGACCTTTGCTCTTTTTTTCTGGTCTTGCACATGTTATGGAATTTAGCAACCATTGCCCCTCTGAAAATTCAGTTCTTCTTTTTCAGGACCTCCCAGAAGTTACCACAAATCTCCTTTTTCTCCTTATATCCCTCAATACTGTGTAAGAATTGTTTGTTTATCCAAAAACTGATTTCATAAACTCTTTCAGCAAGGGTGAAAATATCAGGGACACTCTCAGAACAGATTTTTTTTCTTTTTCAAGCATTTAGCTGTCAGCAATGATAAAGGTGAAGTGTGCAATCGCTACGCTTCTACTGTGAAAAAATGTTTGTTGTTCAAAAAGGTTCCCCAAACACTCCTGTTATTTGATATTGGTTAAACAAACAGTCAATGTTGCATCAAGCTGATTGGTCCAATCCTAACTGGTACAAAATGGAAATTCATTTGAAAGATTTTTTTTTTTTTTAGAAATAATTAAATGAATTAGTTAAAAGTAATGGCATTTATAATGTCGCAATATTATAAAATCTTTAGACATATATATATATATATATATATATATATATATATATATATATATATATATATATATATATATATATATATATATATATATATATATATATATATATATATATATATATATATATATATATATATATATATATATATATATATATATATGTATATATATGTATATGTATATATATGTATATATATGTATATGTATATATATGTATATATATATATGTATATATATGTATATGTATATGTATATACATATACAAGTGTCCGCTGCCCGGCGCTCTCCGCGCGGTCACGCCCCTTCGGCGCGCCCGCTCTCACTTCAAAGGCTCCGCTTCACTCAGAGCCGCGTGACGTCACCCTCGAGCAGAAGAGATGAGAGAGCGCAACAGGCGAGCGCACATCGAGAGCTCACAACTACAATTTCAACTTCCTGATGAGTTAACAAAAAGTTGATAGGAACTCTGCACTTTTGTTTTAAGGCTCTCTTCTGTGTTCTGTGTGTGGTGCTGTGACTGATGACGAGATGATTTCAGCTCAACTCACTGGAGATTTGCTGAGGTGGAGATCTGTAGTTTGGATCCTGTGGTACCTGCTGATTCTGTGTGATTGCTACAATCTGGATGTGGAGCATCCTTTGCTTTTTAATGGACCCAATGGATCATTATTCGGATACTCGGTTCTGCTTCACCAGCATGCTGAAAGCACATTGTGAGTGATTTACATGATGCATGAGAAGTTTTGATGTTTTAAGTCAAGGGTGAGTGAGGCAGTTTGAGAAGTAAATTAATACTTACCCGCTAAAATTAATTTCCAGATGCGTTTAGTACACTTTTCAGGAATTTTGTGTATTTCTCACTAGTGATTTCTTACGTTTTCTTAAGTGAATACTTATATTAATATTAATAATATTAAAAACTAAAGTGAATAATTGATGAATTCACTTCAACTAGCATGTATTTAATTAATTTGTCCAGTTACTCTTAGCTCTCTGACATGGTATATTTCGCTGTTTCAATCACTGTTTCAAGAGGTGTTGAGAGTGGTTCTTCATATTCACATTATTAATCGTTTTTAATTCAATTTTGAAATGCTGAACTGACCAAGATATGACTAGTGGAATATTGTGAAATGTATCAAATGTTGCAGAAGAACTGTATATCTCATGTGAGCATATCTGTGACAGTTTATTTAGTCACAGATATGCCCTGGTTCATTTCTGACCCTGAATTTAGCTCATTCTTTGTAATTATGCAGTTGTCCAATTAATTATTCAGAGACTATGTTAAACATTTGTGCATTAAATCATTTGTCACACCATTTTTAATGAATCATTCCTTCTAATATCTTGATGTTGGTTACAAAGATGCTTTAGGCATTAAATATCCAGCTACAAGTCGTATTTATTGTCATATTTATTGTTAAGGCTGATAGTTGGAGCGCCTGTGGCAGATTCCAGTTTTTATCCTAAAATCAAAACTCCTGGAGCCATCTACAACTGCAGTGTGTTGACGTCCCAATGTGAGCAGCTCCATGTTGGTAGGTCTTCCCTCTCTTAACTTCAGAAGTTCAGCTTTTCTTGATGTTGTCTTTTTCCGAATGGCAGAGGTTCACATGAAAGAATGTTCTTGTTGAAGTTAATGTGGGGTCCAAAGTTCACCAAATCTTAACAATCCCATTTAAACCCGGAAAAACAAGTCTTAGGATTTTCTTTGAATGGCTCTCAAATCATTCTGGAAAACATGATCATCAGGTTTATAACAAGACTAAGGACGCTGAAATGTATGGACATTTTTCACTGATATTTTTATGCTCGTAATATAATAAAAGCATGCACAATATAATCATTTCCACTTGCAGCCTCAGACAATAAATAAGTACTTTAATGACATTTTTTTATAATATTTGAATCTAATCAAATGACCTTTTTGACATTTTACTTAATGTAAAGATGCTCATGTGGGTTTCTCACTCTTATTTGTCCTTGTGTTTGTTGTTGACTAACTTTGAGCTGCTGAGTATTTCCATTTGACCACGTTATATCGTTTAGACTTCACACTTCTGAAGTCGCTCTGACTGAACTTGTGTGCTTTCTAGACCCCTGGCTGTGAAAACGTCCTGTGAATGAATTCCCCATGTGGGGTCAGTCAGACTGTGGAGAGTTTCCTCCTGTCAGGAAGAGGATGCTTATACTCCCTGCCCCAAACAAGGGATGGCGGATAGTGTTCTTTGTAGGTTAAGCCACGGGATATATATAGCACGCAAATAAAATGCCATTAAAGAAATTATTTCCAAGCCATGCTGTGCTGGAGTAGAACCAAGTTTCAGGACTGCGTTCAGTTGATGTGTGTGAAAAGGTTTCGTTATTAGTGACATTTGCTAAGGCGAGTGCCACAGTTTTTGTTGCTCATACTTGAACAAGTATGAACAACTCTTAGCCATAAGTATCAAATTCAGCATGTAATCCACAGCACACTCTTTGTGCTTTAAATTATTAATCAGTTTATTCATGAGTTGTGTACTATTACCTTATTAAGCTTTGGAGTTTTGCATGGTGAATGATAAATGGCTCAAAGATTTGCATTGAAAGTCATATTTAGAGACCAGATTTGGCTCGTTTCACTTGGGCCAGTATGCAACCACAGGATGAAAGCACTCAAAATACCCTAGCAACCACATGAAATACCCTGGCAACCAACTACAAGACCGCATTATGAAATTTTGAAAAACTGCAAAACCGCACACATTTTCCTCAAATGTCAATAACTCACATTTTCAGAAGGGAATAGCTGATGCTTTGTCTTCAGCTCACTTAACACCATGTCTTACAAAAGCCTTGTGTTTGTATGTTTAAAGACTCATCTCCTGTGCTCTTTAGTGTGTGAGCTAGAGGTGTGAATTTACCTTGAAGGGAAATTCTGCACTCTGTATGTCTAGCATCTCTGTATCTCTAACAGGATTTCCTCAAAGTAAACGGTTTGGATTCTTGACTGATTGTATATTAATTTGGGCACATTTCACTGAATGATTTCAGGAAATGGAAGCCACTGTGGAAGACACTGTTTGGCAGAGAATGATAACCAGTGGCTGGGTGTAAGTCTCTCCCGGCAGCCCTCAAAAGGCCATGTTTTGGTATGTATTTAAGTGTAACTGTCAAAGCATACATTCGTAATCATACTGCCTTGTGAGTAAATGCATAACTATGATTGTTAATTTTAAATGGAAAAAATCCCATTCTAAGGTTCAGAGAGAAGGTGAAATGTTCGTAAAAATAAAATTATGATTGTTTTGGAGCAAACAATGTAATTATTGGTGGACCACATGGAATGTGTATGATGAGTAAATAGGTTTTTACTCTCTGCTGGTTTAAATTCTAGGCATGTGGGCATCGGTGGAAGAATATCTATTACTCTAGTAAAGACAATCAGAACAAGCTGCCGCATGGTATCTGCTTCAGATTCAGCCCAGACTTGAAACACTTCAGTCGCATTATCCCCTGCTATAAAGGTACACATGTAAAATACTGGTTCACAGGATCAAACCCAGCATTATCACTTTATAGCACCATTTGAAGCTCCTTTAGTGTCAAGCGTGCACCAATTTTCTGAACTTTTTCTCTCTCTCTTCAGACCATCAAAGGAAGTTTGGTGAAGGCTACGGATCATGTCAAGCAGGAATATCAAACTTTTTCACAAAGGTATTCAGAGCTTCAGATTGAATTCAGTTGATTTGGTAATGATGTGTTGTGTTTGTCTCAAATCTTCCTTTCAAGGGCAACATCATTGAAAATGTTTTCAATCAGCTTTAATTTTCAATCTGGTTTATGACAACAACAAAGCAAAGAGGCAGCGCTCATAAAGATAATAAATTATTTTCGCCTTAATACAGATACAGGCAAAATATCAGTGCTGGTACTCAACCTCAGTGCTACATTTGACACTGTCGATGAGGCTGGAAAACAGGTTTGGGCTTGTTGGGATGGTCCTAAAATGGTTCAAGTCGTACTTAGAAGGGAGAGGTTACTATGTGAGTATAGGTGATCAAAAGTCTGAGTGGACATCCATGACATGTGGAGTCCCACAAGGCTCAATACTTGCACCATTCTTGTTCAACTGTATATGCTCACACTGAGCAAAATAATGAGAGAGAACAAAATTGATTACCACAGCTACCCAGATGATGCCCAGATCTACTTAGCCCTATCACCTAATGACTACAGCCCCTGTGCCAATGCATTGATGAAATAAACAGTTGGATATGCCAAATCTTTCTTCAGTTAAACACAGACAAAACTGAAGTCATTACATTTGGAAACAAAAGTTTTTTTCTTGGGGTCAATCAACTAAAAAAACTAGTCAGGAATCTAATTGTGATTCTGGAGTCAGACCCTAGTTCCAGTAGTCATATCAAACCAATAACTAAATCAGCGTACTATCATCTGAAAAACTATTGCAAGAATTAGATGCTATGTGTCCACTCAAGACTTAGAGAAACTTGTTTATGCTTTCATTACCAGCAGGGTGGATTATTGTAATGGTCTCCTCACTGGCCTTCCCAAAAAGACAATTAGACAGCTGCTGAACCAGAAAACCAGAAAACCAGAAAACATTAACATATCACACCAGTCCTCAGGTCTTTACACTGGCTTCCAGTTACATTTAGAATTGGTTTTAAAGTATTATTACTGATCTAGAAATCCCTCAATGGCCTATTGCACATCCTTTATATTTATATATATATATATATATATATATATATATATATATATATATATATATATATATATATATATATATATATATATATATATATATATATATATATATATATATATATATATATATATATACATATGCAATATAGAATATATTTATTCTAACCTTTATTAATGATTTTATTTATTTTGTACATGTGGGAGCAATCCATGATTGTTAACTCTGTGGGAACTAGTGTGGAATGCATTAGTCAGTGGTCTAGGACCATTCGGGCTGTGGAATGCAGCCAGTCTGTGGAACGCAGATAGTAAATTGAGTGCGGGCTGTGGAATGCAGCTTAGATCTCCCCTGTGCAATTCAGGTGAAAATTAGATCTCTCCAGAGACTTATATTGGTGTGCGGCGGAAATACCAGGGAGAACAAAAATCATGGGGAAGTCCCAGAGTGTCACAGTCTTGTCGCGTCTTTCACATCCGGATCCCTTCTATGTATCTTTCATGTCCTTCCTGCACCTGTCTGTGTCTAATCACTGATCGTTAGTCTCGTCAGCTGGTTACCTTTCCGTGTTTGTCTGTAAATGCCCTCTTGTGTTCCCTTGTCTTGGTCGACCGTTGATGTTACGTGATGTTGTTACATGTGTGTGGAATGCAGTGATATATAATTTTTTTTTAACTCTCACCTTTATAGATGATTTGATTTCCTTTTATTATTTTAATTCAGTCTATATAAAGTGCTTGTATATAAATTGTGCTATATAAATAAACTTTCCTCTTTGTAGGACCTGATGGTCATGGGAGCTCCCGGTACCTCATACTGGACAGGATCCGTTCTTGTCTACAACACCACAAGTAACATATCAGCAGCTTATGTGGATGATGACAGTGCAGTTCTCTATGGAAGTTATTTAGGTGAGTTCTCAAGCTACTAATGTTAATCGCAAAATTAAAAAGTATCATAAATACAAAAGACTTAACAACTTCATTGTGCTGCTTCCTGATACTTAATTGTATTCTCATTCTAAGGCAGCGTGTATCTTTCATTGAGAATATCTCCCAGAATGCATTGCCTTTCAACATGTAATTTTGATAAAATGTTAAAATTGAAGATAAACATCCTCCAATGACTATCAGTGTCTTAAGACTTGTAGCAGGAAATATTTTGTTGCCGTTGTGCAGCATGATGCTTTTCTATACGAACAGGAAACAGACACTGTTTCACAATCCACAAGCATCAAAATTGTTGCTAAATATGATTCAGTTACTAGGCTAATGTGTCACTTTATTTTTTATCTCGTGGCAACCTATTTTGAAAAACAAACTTACATTTCAGCAATACCTCATTTTAGTCATTGTTTTTGCTTCATGTGCATGTGATTTCTTAGGTTCATCTCCCAACAGTAACACTAGTTATAGTCAAGCTGAATTTATTTGTGTAGCGCTTTTGTAATACACATTGTTTCAAGCAGCTTTACAGATAATCATGGTGTTAATGATGTTATCATAAATAATGTACTGCTTATAATACCTTACAGTACAGGGTTCCTGCTATCTTAGAAAGCATAGTGTAAGTGAAGTTACATTTTCAAGCCTGAAAATTCCTGTAAATAAAAAATAATGAAGACAGCAAATATAAATTTGATATATTTGTATTTGAATACAAAATGATGTTTAAAAAAAATCCTAATACAGTTATCACATCTAAATAGGGCTTTAATATCTCTGATTCAAGCTACAAAGAAACTTATATTGGTTAGTTTAGGAAGATATAGCTTCTTTAAAAAAATCTCTTACCATTTTGTTTTTACAGTGCTGACTCTGAATGATCAGTTTGAATATTTTCTTCCCATCAGGTTATGCTGTTGGTGCCGGACACTTTCTAGATCCTCAAAGTACTGAGATAGTGGGTGGTGCTCCCCAGCATGAACAGACTGGTAAAGTAAGAGTTAACACCACCACCAGCACCATCTTCACCTGTCTGATTATTTAGCACAGACCCAATTTTATAATCACAGTTTAGTGTTCCACTTCTTTAATTGAATTAGACTGACAGTGCAAGGAAAGCACCGAAACCATTTTAACATGCAGGCTTTTTTACACTTTGTAGCTTAATAATAATCTTCTGAATACCTCATACTGAATATAATGGAGCCCCTTAAATCTAAAACCTTTGCAAAAATAAAAATGTCAAAACTTTAAGGACTCCGTAGCATATCAACAATCCCAGGTAGTTGTCTAAAAAATAGCTTTAGATATGAAATCCTCTCGACATCTGCTCTGTGAGGCAGTTATGAACGGTAAATCGGTTAAACTAAACTCTTCTTCCATCTGTGCGGAAGAGGAAGTAGGTTTTTATTTTCAGATGTGCTGAGTTTGCAGTGTTTATGAGTTTTCTGTGTAACTGTCTTGTGTGTAATGATTTTACCAAAGAAACTGAAGCTGGAAAAGGAGTTACTGTGTATATTTGTGATAAAACTATATGGAAATGTACCTTTTGCCAGCATATACAATTATGTGTGTATAAGATAAATATACCAAATGTTAGGCTGCTGTTTTTATAGTTCCCATTCCCCAAACTCCTGTGATTTCTTTTAACCCAGGCCTACGTATTCAGGATTGAGGGCAACACTTTAAAAATTGTTAATGTAACCAAGGGCACAAAGGTAAGAGATTTCAAGAATTTGAATTTATCCTAAGGGAAGGTCCAGTTGAATGATCACAATGGTGATGTTTGTTCCTGTTTACAGCTCGGCTCTTATTATGGAGCTAGTTTATGTGCTGTCGATCTGAACGCAGACGGACTGTCCGATCTGTTGGTGGGGGCTCCTATGTTCAGCTCAGTGAGGGAGGAGGGACGTGTGCATGTCTACATAAACCAGGGAGAGGTGAGGCAGCGATATCCAAATATATACACATTAGCATAAATTAAGGGTAGTACAGCAAATACTATTCCACTTTCTTCCTTTTTTTCTCCCATTTGCTTTTTTTCTCCCATGACTTCATATGTATATATTTAAATAAATAAATTATATATATATATATATATATATATATATATAAAATTTATTTATTTAAATGTATACATACAATAATTGTATGTATTTGTATATATATATATATATATATATATATATATACACAATCAATGTATGTACATATTTAGATAAATAGATAATATATATATATATATAATATAAAATATAATTTATTTATTTAAATATTTGCGTATATACATATATACAGTGGTACCTCGAGATACGAAAGGCTCAACTTACGAAAAATCCAAGTTACGAAAGCAAAGATGAAAAATGTTACTGCTCTATATACGAAAAGTTTTCAAGATACGAAAGGTTTCTGAAAGTCCGAGATTCGCCCCATAACAATTTTGAAACTCGCGCCGCACGCCGCCATCTTAGTTACAGTAGACTCGCCATCATCCTCCTGCTCTCTCATTGGTTCCTGATGCCAGCCAAGCCATGAGATCCTTCTTTATCTCAGCTTTAGCTCAGCCACTCTGCACCCGAAACGTGGCTGAGAGGTTAAGGCGACGAACTAGAAATCCATTGGGGTTTCTCCGCTCAGGTTTGAATCCTGCCGACAACTATATGCACGTACGTTATTTGCCTTTTGTCCTCCTCCTCTGCCGCCACTTTCGGAGATAGCCTCACTCGAAAGGTAAGCTTCGACTTTTTACTTTCATTGTTTATAGGTCAATTTAGCTTTATTATGAAATTTAATGGGGTGTTTTTAGAGGGCTTGGAACGGATTAGCCATTTTACATGTAAAATGTGTTCCAAGATACGAAAAACTCATTATACGAAGGCCGCTTCGGAACGGATTAATTTCGTATGTCGAGGTACCACTGTATATATATATATATATATATATATATATATACGCGAATATTTAAATTTAAAATATTATATACATATTATATATACATACATTAATTGTGTGTATATATATATATATATATATATTTTTTTTTTTATTAACCCCCCCCCTCCCTCCCCCCCCAAAAGCGTTGTGAAATTCTTATTTTTACCCCCTATTTTTCTTTCTTTTTATTCTTTGGGCTGAAATATGACTGGGATGTGTTTTTTGTTATGAGATTCACCCATATATTCTTAACCATATTGTTAATTTAAGGATATCAACAGTCTTTGAACTCTATTTTAGTGCTTGTGAGAAAATTACACATCTGCATATACTGAGCTGTCTTATCTTATTGTGTTCAGTGTAAAGGTTGCATTCTGATTATGATCGTGACCACCAAGGCCATACCGATTGAACAGGTTTCCTTGTTCCCATAATGTTAAAAATGAATCACCCATACACCAAACCAAGGACAATGCTTTTAAGACTTCACGCATGACTGCTTGAGTGTCACCATTTGCTGCATTGCTTTTCCTCAATGCTTAAGACCTCAAAAGGACAAAATAATGCTTTGCACAAAAACAGTTTGGTCTTGTTTCTATAAACGAACAGCAAATGCAGGACTCATTCGAAATAGGAAAAGTATAACTATTGCATTTCATTAATTTGCATATAGTGTAGTTTAAAAAGGCGAGAGCTATTTATGATGAATTACAATATATGATATACAAATTATAAAAAGATGTCAGATTTTACTTTTTTGCAATGATAATTGTGCATTTGCTTCTAACAATTAATATCATGCTTCTCACAGGCAGAGAGTGAACCAACTTCAGTATAGAAGAAGATGCGCATCCCCTTTACAAGCACAATTAAATCGCCTCGAACCTACACATTCCACCATAAATGCTACTAATAAATTAATTGGCATTAAAGTGCCTACATTCTCAAATCACTGATAGTTTTAACACTAAAGCAAGTATACTGTTTACAGGATTTAGCACATAAAGAGCGCTCACTTTAAAATCCCTAAAAGGCTGTCACTCATCTTAGTTTATCTCGTTCTCACAAAGTTCCATTTTAAATCAGTGGAGCTGAATGCACAATGAATCTCTTATTTACATAATGTCTAAACAGTTTTTTATAATGAGAGGATTTGCAAGCGCACAGAACTCATAATCCACTCACCGTTCAAAGCCCTAGAGTTTTTGTGTTCAGCGTTAACTTAACACCTCTGACTGGCCATTGTGTTCAAGAAATCAACGGTTGTGATTGGCTACATTGCTCAATGCTTCAAAAACACATTGCAAATAGAAACCTTGAATAGAAACCAATCTCGTTTGCTAGATCTGTTTCACCAATACACTGTTATTATCCCAGACCAGCAGTTATGAGCATCTTTTCCCTGTAAAAGCAACTAGTCTCAAGTCCGTGGCCAGAGGAAGGCTAAACCTTGCTCCAATTATGACGTTTCTCTTGAAAATATCCTCATTATCATTGTGTCTCCTTTTCAGGCTAATTTGAGAGAGGCAGACTTTGAGTTAGTCGGCAGCGACTCTTATGCAGCACGATTCGGAGAAACCATCGTAAACCTTGGAGATATTGATGACGATGGATATCCAGGTACAGAATGTCCAATACATCTATGTTTCAAGTATGGAAGTTTTGGAAATATTTACAGTACATTTCCCAAGCTGAGTCGCTTTATTTGACTAGCCGAGCGTCCTACAAATATAATCTGCTTTGCTTTGCTATATTTAAAATGACATTTATTCCTCAAGCAAGGTTTTATGGTAAACCTCATTTTTTCACATCCTCATTCTGTCTCATCTTTACATTGAAAAGCCTACATGGCTAGTTATCGGTTCATCTCTGCCTCAGAATTGGAGATGAGCTTTGTAATTCTATTTTCTGAAAAGAGGATGTGGTTTAGAAATTAAATATGGTTAGGAACATGATCGTGCAGTTACCATAAAGCGCCATAGTAAAACCACTCATGCAAGATTGAAACACCCTTGCTCACACACACTTAAACCTGTTTGCTAGGGCGTCAGCATAAATGACTTTTTTTTCACAACAAAATTATTATATACATAATTAGAGCCTCTTAACGGCCTTTGCTCTACTTTAAAACCTATAACCTACATAGGCAAATTATATTGTATGATATTCCAATAAACCTAAAAATGTGTAGCACACAAAATATTGGGCATTTTTAATGAATAAAAAACGCTAAGATTACAATACTTGAAGGATATGTGTAATGTGCAATTGTTACAAAAACTAAAGAAAGGTCTTACCCAAAACATTCGAGTGTTATATCTTATAAGTTGCATGTCTATGCTGCATAGCTATTGAAACACTCTTTGTTTCGATTGTGCCGTTATGATGCCTTAAAGTGTTTGGTTTTTGAACAAGGAGAATGAAATAATGCCTGTGTTTCAGACGTGGCCATTGGAGCCCCTCAGGAGGATGATCTGCGTGGTGCTATATATATCTACAATGGGAGGAGAAGTGGTATTTCACGTAGTTTCTCTCAAGTACGTTCTCCATCTGCTGTTTATACTAATATTACATTTGGGGAATAATGAATCGAAGGCGGGGAAGGTCAAACTTGAGCAGTTGTCCACATCCTGTGTGAACTTCCCTATTGTTTTCAGTCTCTCTTGATCTCACCATCTACACTGGAGTACTAAGAGGAACACGTCCAGTCTAATTGCTGTAATTTCCTGAAATCCCTCTCCCTCCATATATATAGTTTCAAGAAGCCATCAGAACTTGAAAAATCTAAATCATGAGAGTCTAGTTATAAATGAAGGTTTAGGAAGAACTTCATCTAATTATATTAACTTCAGGCCAAAATGATTACAAACAGGATGTTTTATTTGTTAGCTTGTTTTTGTAGAGCATGGCACAGGATTTGATTCACATGCAAAGTAAGTCGTCATATTAAGATATCCAGTCATTATTGCTTAATAAACTGTTACTGACGAATCAGAAGCTAGTAACTCTTTAATACATGTAAATCTAAATATGCTACCACAACGGAAAGATATATAAGAGACTCCTCACTTCATTCATGTCACTGTTTTTCCATCCAGACCCTCTTTTATTTACAGTACGTCTTCTCTAGCTTTGTGTAGTTGTTATGAGTCACCATCTCATAAAATTAATGTAAAACTGGCCATAAATAGAATCATTTGCATATCTTTGGGAGTACAGTGCAACTCTTTTGGGGTATATGAAAAAATCCACATTCTATCATTTTTATTTTTAAAATCTAGAATCGAAATATCTTCTGAATGCTGTCTTTGTGCTTTCTTCATTGCAGAGAATAACAGGCTCTTTGTTGGGCAACAACCTCAGGATGTTCGGCCAATCAGTGTCTGGAGGAGTTGATATTGATAGCAACAATTACCCAGGTAACACTTTTAGCACAGCAACATGAATAGGATATGAATATGATTCCTCTGTGAATAGGATGAATGGATGGCAACAGTTCAACCTACACTGTACGCTCAAAAGTTAATGCGGAAAATTAATACTTTTATTCAGCAAGGATGCATTCAATTCTTTAAAATTGGCAGTAAAGATATTTATAATGTTACAAAAGTTCATTACAGAATACTGATAGTCATAGTTCCCACAATAATATAAAGCAGCACAGCTATGTTTTATATATAGCTGCTATATATATATAAAATAATATATAATATATATTTATATATATATATATATATATATATATATATATATATATATATTAATTACAAAAGTAAGAAATCTAAAGGATCATGTGACACCGAAGACTGGAGATACTTAATATTAAACAGTTATTTTAAATGTAATAATTTTTCATAATAATGCTGTCTTTAATTGTTTTTAAATGCAGCCTTAGTAGTTATATAATACAGCTTGTCTCAAAGATGATTTATGGCCTAATTTATGGTGTGATTTATGGGTGTAATTTATGGCTGTACCCTGTGTCCGGCTGTCCACCTGCCACTCAAACTGTCCGGTGAATGTTTGACAGACAGGTGTTTAGGGGTTAAATGTGTGTGTGTTGTTGCCCCCGATTGGCTGCTCACTGGGTGTCAAAGGTTTTTATGGTTAGATTTACAACTTAGCATCACAGGCAGGCAAGTCCGAGTGTCAATCAAATAAAGGTACAGATGATTTTATGATTTGATATATGATGATGGATGGATCTTAACCAGAGTGCCATTGAAATGGTGCTGCTCCTCTCCTGTCAGCTGGCTCCATCCAGTCTGGTGGGGGGAAAGCCGTTGGGGGTCATGATTGTTTCTTTGATTGTCTGTGGGGAAAGTAACCCAAGCAAGTTTTTACATTGTTAACACCCAGCATCAAAATCAGTGTTGTTTGATCTAAAAACTGAAGGCAGAGAGTGTGGTTTACCTACCAGAAGAAGAAAAGACTCTGTTTGCATTTTAGCAATGATAAGGGCCCAGACATCCGATCCCTGGTTTTTCTACTATCCATCTCCCCCTGTGATGCAGTTGAGGGTCTGATGGCCTGTTTGTTAACAGTCATGCAGCACACACCGGTTCTCCTGAAAGACTTAACAAATTATGCCTTGTTCAAATAAGACATTGCAATAAAATTATTCATTCTTCACTCACTTCACTATAAAATATCTGAGTAATATGGAAAATGTTGATTTAAACATTTAAAATGGTTAAAAACTGTTCAAACTATCTAATGTCTTGAAAATTAGTATAAATATATATTTTACTAGACTTTATTATGCTTCAAATTAATTGCATCCGTTTTCAACTGAGTCAAAAAACAAACAAAAACAAAAGCATGATGTAAGTCGACACCTCTGCGATCAGAACTTGCGTTTATACCGCAAAAACAAAAGCTATTTAAGATTTTAATCCATGTATTAAATACAGGTTCCTCTTAGCTCTTATCTCACAGTGATGGAAAAGGTTTTTATACTGTTTTGATTCATCTTCAGATTGCAAACTAAAAAGTTTAATGTTTTAACATTTAGTTATTTAATACTAGAGAAAACGTAGGCATATTTGATAGTTTTGTTACAAACCTCTGATTAGAGAATTAATCAGACTGTTGTACATTAAGATTATTGAAAATATGTTATGTAAAATTACTTTCTCACAAATGCGTTATACGAATCACAAGTTTACCTAAACTACTTTACAGACATCTTACCCAAGTGTTTTTAATCTTACAGTTTTTAAAAATGTTTACTCAATAGAAGTAGTTTTCGAGGTCCCACTCAGTGAAACATTCACTCATATACCGGATCTTCAGACCAAATCTGCAAAACCGCACGCGCATTATAAGTTTACAAACGTATAGCATACAGCTAACGCAATGTTTTCAGAAAGAAAAAAACATTATTTTAATCCTTAAGCATACCTAATTTGATCACTTAGAAATCAAAACACAGCATTTCTGTTTATGATTTTAAAAATATACTGAATATGTCATCACCTTTTACTTCTACAACACTTTATACCATCAATTGTTTAATATACTCCAGTTGTAAAGGGTGTACAGTGTGTTTGTACACATACACTGCACAATGAACAAACAAAAGATATAATAGTTTTAATAATAATAATTAAATTTTTCACATCCGTGGGTTGTTTAACGTGTATATGACTATGAGGTTTGTGTAGAGTTACTATACAAGAACACAGTTTTTGCATAAATTGTTTGCTTTTGTCCCAAAAGGTGTGCGTGTATCTGTTTGTTTTTGTGTAAATGTGTGCACGTGTCTGTCTGTTTGTATTTTCGTGTCTGTTTATTTGCTTGTGTGTCTGTCTGTTTTCGTATGCATGCATGCATGCATATGTGTGTGTGTGTGTGTATTTGTTTGTTTGTATGTATCTGTCTGTTTGCGTGTGTTTGTGTGTCTGTTTTTTTGTTTGTGTGCATGCATGTCTGTTTGTTTATGTTTGTCTGTTTTGTTTGCGTGCATGCATGTGTGTGAGTGTCTGTTTGTTTATGTGTGTGTGTGTGTGTGTGTGTCTGTTTGTTTGTATGTGTGCGTGTGTGTCTATTTGTTTGTTTGTTTGTTTGTGTATGTGTGCGTGCGTGCGTGTGTGTGTCTATTTGTTTGTTTGTTTCTGCTTGTGTGTGTGTGTGTGTGTGTGTGTGTGTGTGTGTCTGTTTGAGTTTGTGTGTTTGTTTCAATAAACAAAAGCACGTTTCACTCCAAATTCGAAGTAAAAATAAAAACACCCATTGTTTAAACATGTATACATCACTAAAGCACTGCATGTTGTCTGTTACGTTTAAACAAAACTTTTGCTGTCGTTATTTATTATATTTTGAATATCCTGATGACCAGCCTTGTTTCTGTGCGAGTAAACTGTAATGAACACGACTCGTTTGCACAGGAAAACTCTGTTTGAAAACTTTAGATCCTCTGTTTGTGACATAATGATCATATCAGAAAACATTTGAATTGTATGACTAAACTTTTTATTTTGACAAAGCTACATTTCAGAATTATTCACCCGAGGTGTTTAACAGCCACAGGATAACATGTTGTTTTGCAGTTCTCATGAAACGATCATGGTGTGTATTTTCACACCTGGAACTCATCACCTTGTTCATATCAAACAAGTTCTGTTTGATACATTTTGACTGTTTGACTTGTAAGTCTCATGCCATTTTAAAATTATTTACTAAAAAACATTAACTGCACCAGAATCACACACTTTTGTTTTTAGGCTAAAACTCTTTGAGAGCTATCAACAATACAGGAATAAATCATATATATATATATATATATATATATATATATATATATATATATATATATATATATATATATATATATATATATAAACAAAAAATATACATAATGTACAAAATAATAATACAAATAAAGTAATTGTCTTTCTATATGAATGTTTGACTAAATTGATATTTCTTTTAGAGCAACTTTTCACCCGTCTATGAGGTTGGAATCTTATGAACCATCAACATGAAAAGTAAGTCTGGCTGTTTTACTCTTTTTACAACTGTTGCACATTCAATTACAGTTAGAGGTTGTTCAATACAGGTCCACACACTCGTAAGGCTATAGATACATCTCAAACACTAGCTTTACACAGGTATAATGGACACACAAACCCCTGTGTAGTTCAAGAGGGCCGTTTACTGAGATCAGCATGCAAGAAAGGGCCATTTTCTAATGAATTCAGAGAAAACATTCACAAGCAGTTGTGAAAGTTTCTAAGTTTGGCTTTGTAAAGGTTTTGTTCTTGTACTACACCACTAGATATAGATGACACTATTCACATTTCTTGTTGGACTGTATTGTTTTAGATGAAGACTCTTCTTTGAGATCCAGCAACATTAAGAGTTTAATGAAGAATTGAAGTAACAGTCTTTATCGTTGGGGCTTTTTGACAAAAATATAAATTTCTTTTAGTGCAACTTTCCAGCTATCTCTGATATGGGGTCGCATGAAGGATCAACACGGAAAGTCCGTTTTAAAACTGATTTAAAACTATTACAATTGAATCACAAAAAAAGGGGCACACCTTACAAGAAAAGCAACGGTTATAATGCATACGGAATACAGAAAATCCATGCATGAACAACTAGTGCGTTTGCTACATGTTTGTAAATTTCTAGTTTGACAAATGACCGTTTTATTACGCCACTGGATGACATTTTAGACGACAACTAAAGCAATCTAAGTTCATGCTTTTACTCATCTGGGAAAGCGTGTGTGATGAACATAGACGTTCATTTAAGAAACTTGTATGACTAAACTTTCTCTCTTGACAAACCAGCATTTTCAAAAATTTTGCTAGACGTTAAGATTATAAAGTTCTATCAACTATTATCGTCATCTTGGACTCAAATGTAGCCACTGTTCTGGAATACTTCACATAAGTTGTAATTCACATTTTACAATCTGTAAATAGATGTGCCAAAAGTTGTCAGAGGTGTTAGAGGGAACGCAACACAACGTTTTAACGCAAACACACTTGAGGTCTAACGCTACATACGTTCTAAAAGGCTAAAGATACAATTCGAACATAAACTTTATACAGAATGATGTGTGCTCAATTTACAAATACAGCATAAGAAAAATAAATGGCAGTCCTTCTACACTACTGTTTAAATGGTGATATTTTTTCCGGTCTGTCTATGAAGTGACTAGAAGATGCATGACAGGCCCAGGCCTCCACATGAAATCAGCGAGTCTAGCTGTCTTGTACGACTGTTACATTTAAAACAAGACTATCGATTAAGTCACACATTACAAGAGGTCACCAGCACACTATTTCGTCTAAATTTATTTGTAATTTAGGCTTTCCAGTACAGCTCAAACATTAGAGAGTGGTGCTTGCAACATCAAGGTCAGGGGTTTGATTCCCAGGGAAAGCAAACACTGATTAGAATGTCAATGTGTTTCTTGAATGCAATGCAAGTCACTATGGATAAAAGCGTCTGATGATTGCATAAATGTTAATGTTGTCCCTCACCAACTGAATGCCATATATAATTAACATATCTTACATTGTCACAATTGTAAGTATTTGTTTAGCTTAAATATTGGTATTAGCATCAAAGCGCATGCCAAATGCTAGTGAAGAGATAATCTACAGATTGTTTATATTGAACATTGTTTGTACATCACACTCTGTGTGTATTGCCGTGTGCGACTGTATGCGTTATCCTTCCTCTTTTACATACAATCTGGTGTAATTTTTGCAAACTTTAGGTGTTCTCATTGTTCATATACGACAAGGTTTCCCTTGAACTGTTTGATTTAATACAATTATAATAAAAGCCATCTCCTTCGCTTGAGGCATTTACGCTACATTATTATAATGCCATTGTTTTTAGGTAGTGCTAACATATATTATATCTTTAACCAAACTGTTTATCTGGTTAAAGAACGTGGCACCCATCTCATAACAAAACATATTTTGTCTTGTAAAACGTGTAGCGTTTTTACAAATATTGCAAAGACATCTTTCTATCAGCGATCGATTACCGATTACAATCGGTCTAAACAAAATACAGAGTAATACAACCTTTGACCAGCTAAACATAATGCAATGTTTGCAAGAAAATCTCACGAGTTACAGGGCTGCATAACACTCTTTTAACTAGCTCAGACATGGTCATAAAGTGATTAAGTGATTCAACCTTTTATTTTTTAACAACATATTGGTGAATAAAACATTCATACATTTACATACATTGAACAAAAATGATTAGATTACAGATTGTCTAGCCAGAAAAGAATATCACTGCATGACACCAAGTTTTGATTTAGGGTGCAGATCCCCAGAGTTGCAACTATTTCACCAAATTTTATTTTTTAAACCAGTGCCACACAAAGATCTGTTACAATACAGAGTTTGTTACAGTACACATACAGATAACCTCAGTAAATCCGATCTCATCACTACATTCACAGCAAACAAGCAAAAAATTATTTCCCATACCGGGAGTTGAACCCGGGCAGCCTGGGTGAAAACCAGGAATCCTAACCGCTAGACCATATGGGAGACACATATAGTTTCCAAAGGCAACAAAATGATAGCGATAGCTCATTAGTGTTAATTATTTTCATGTTATACGTATCCAACATTGCAAAAGGTGGTCAAACTTAAAGCGGTCCTTTAAATGTTGTTTAAACAGTCTGTTTTAACTTTTAGACGGCACTCGTTGGTCACGGCGCAATCACGCTTCCAGCTGCATGTGCAAAGCATCGCCCGAACTTTCGCAGTCTTTTGCGCAGCCATATCAGAAATTTGCAGAGTTTCTTCAGAACTCAACTTGGTGGATGATATAAACTTTGTCCCCTATTCGATGCTGGAAGGTTTTAATAATGCCGGGGATCTCCTGTGAATGAGTTCTTGCCGCACATTTATCACATTTATTAATGCGTAGAAGTGCAGGTTTATGGGTCTGATCTCCCATAGTTTGACCCGAAGAAGCGCTGGACTCGTCAGGTTCAGACTTTGGTCGTCCATGTAAAAACCAGACAATGTTCCTTCAATCTTTGATCAATGAGATGTTGCAGTAGCTGTAACAGTCAGGAAAGGCAGGGTGCGATAAATGAGCTCTGTGTAGTTGATCAGGGTCCTCTCAAACCTGCTGTGAGGGTTTAACTCGTCAGGAGGTCATAAATAACTATGTAAATTAAAGTCGCGTGTAAAGTGTAGTAGCCACGTGTAAAAGTACTCCATATGCCACTAGAGGAAAGTTTATTATTTACACTTATCCAGTTATGATTATTATTACCCCATTTACTCTTTTGATTAAGCATCATAACGTCAAAAATGCATGGGTGAATTGTGCCCAACAAGACCCCAACATCCATTTAGGAAGAAGATGAGATTTATTTTTGTGTAGACTTTAATACATTTTTTTATCATAGTTAATTTAAGATGTTCAGTTAAAGACTTTTATTAACATCGTCATGTTTATTGTCTCGAGTAAAATTAAACAATCTAAATACAGCATTATCACCTCTACAACATACATACACTTAGAGTCCAGAGATGTTGGATCTAACCATAGCTTTATTAAACAAACAAAAGAAAAATAACATACAGTAAGGAAGACAGAGAGAATGTTAAGTATCATATAAACAGGTGCAAGAAGTGATTTTTGGTGTAACAGATTGGTCTCTTTAACACATTTTGACAAGGATAACCATAGTTAAACACTGACTGATTATTGCTTAAAACAAACTCGTAATAAACAGCTTGTCTATGGTTGAAAAGACGTCGTTTAACACGGGTAAGTCGCACCATTCAAAAGATAAACCCATTTTGCAGCAATCGTAGGGATCGTCCGGAATAGGCCAGTCGTGTTCATCGTCAGAATCATCGTTGCTTTGATTCATAATGTCCCTTTTGACCTCTTTGCTGTGCTTATTTCGAATCATAATTTCTTCATGTAAGCTCTTACTCCAGCAGGTCGATATGGACACGTTGTCACAAGGCTTTGACACGCTGTACTGCACGTCCGGTATGGAACCATTCCACTTGAAAAGGCACCAAATTCTTTTGCTAACCCCATTCGGATCTCTCCAGATTTGATTGTAAAATATAAACCAGTCTATAGCAGGCAAAATAAGACGTGGTGTCTCTGAAGTAAGGTCTTCAACAAATTCAATAGAGTAGATTTCGACTGTGCGCGATGACTTGTCGAAAACAAATCCGCCTATATAATCACCAGACATCAGAAATTCCTGTTTCACAAAACCATCCTCTTCATGAAGAAGCTTGGTCAAACGAATCCTTTGATTTTTCTGCCATGCATAAGGAAGGTTTTCTTCTGTTTCAAGAGAACTTCTTGTCTGTGTTTCCGGAGTCTTTGGAGAAGCCATTGTTACTGTAGTGATGAGAACTATCTTAATGCCTGTTTAGACGGCAGATTCATAGGCAGGGCCTGTAGGTGTGAGACATCCAAGGATGTGACACATTCAACAGCCATAAAACACCCTGCTTGATAGAAAGATGTCTTTGCAATATTTGTAAAAACGCTACACGTTTTACAAGACAAAATATGTTTTGTTATGAGATGGGTGCCACGTTCTTTAACCAGATAAACAGTTTGGTTAAAGATATAATATATGTTAGCACTACCTAAAAACAATGGCATTATAATAATGTAGCGTAAATGCCTCAAGCGAAGGAGATGGCTTTTATTATAATTGTATTAAATCAAACAGTTCAAGGGAAACCTTGTCGTATATGAACAATGAGAACACCTAAAGTTTGCAAAAATTACACCAGATTGTATGTAAAAGAGGAAGGATAACGCATACAGTCGCACACGGCAATACACACAGAGTGTGATGTACAAACAATGTTCAATATAAACAATCTGTAGATTATCTCTTCACTAGCATTTGGCATGCGCTTTGATGCTAATACCAATATTTAAGCTAAACAAATACTTACAATTGTGACAATGTAAGATATGTTAATTATATATGGCATTCAGTTGGTGAGGGACAACATTAACATTTATGCAATCATCAGACGCTTTTATCCATAGTGACTTGCATTGCATTCAAGAAACACATTGACATTCTAATCAGTGTTTGCTTTCCCTGGGAATCAAACCCCTGACCTTGATGTTGCAAGCACCACTCTCTAATGTTTGAGCTGTACTGGAAAGCCTAAATTACAAATAAATTTAGACGAAATAGTGTGCTGGTGACCTCTTGTAATGTGTGACTTAATCGATAGTCTTGTTTTAAATGTAACAGTCGTACAAGACAGCTAGACTCGCTGATTTCATGTGGAGGCCTGGGCCTGTCATGCATCTTCTAGTCACTTCATAGACAGACCGGAAAAAATATCACCATTTAAACAGTAGTGTAGAAGGACTGCCATTTATTTTTCTTATGCTGTATTTGTAAATTGAGCACACATCATTCTGTATAAAGTTTATGTTCGAATTGTATCTTTAGCCTTTTAGAACGTATGTAGCGTTAGACCTCAAGTGTGTTTGCGTTAAAACGTTGTGTTGCGTTCCCTCTAACACCTCTGACAACTTTTGGCACATCTATTTACAGATTGTAAAATGTGAATTACAACTTATGTGAAGTATTCCAGAACAGTGGCTACATTTGAGTCCAAGATGACGATAATAGTTGATAGAACTTTATAATCTTAACGTCTAGCAAAATTTTTGAAAATGCTGGTTTGTCAAGAGAGAAAGTTTAGTCATACAAGTTTCTTAAATGAACGTCTATGTTCATCACACACGCTTTCCCAGATGAGTAAAAGCATGAACTTAGATTGCTTTAGTTGTCGTCTAAAATGTCATCCAGTGGCGTAATAAAACGGTCATTTGTCAAACTAGAAATTTACAAACATGTAGCAAACGCACTAGTTGTTCATGCATGGATTTTCTGTATTCCGTATGCATTATAACCGTTGCTTTTCTTGTAAGGTGTGCCCCTTTTTTTGTGATTCAATTGTAATAGTTTTAAATCAGTTTTAAAACGGACTTTCCGTGTTGATCCTTCATGCGACCCCATATCAGAGATAGCTGGAAAGTTGCACTAAAAGAAATTTATATTTTTGTCAAAAAGCCCCAACGATAAAGACTGTTACTTCAATTCTTCATTAAACTCTTAATGTTGCTGGATCTCAAAGAAGAGTCTTCATCTAAAACAATACAGTCCAACAAGAAATGTGAATAGTGTCATCTATATCTAGTGGTGTAGTACAAGAACAAAACCTTTACAAAGCCAAACTTAGAAACTTTCACAACTGCTTGTGAATGTTTTCTCTGAATTCATTAGAAAATGGCCCTTTCTTGCATGCTGATCTCAGTAAACGGCCCTCTTGAACTACACAGGGGTTTGTGTGTCCATTATACCTGTGTAAAGCTAGTGTTTGAGATGTATCTATAGCCTTACGAGTGTGTGGACCTGTATTGAACAACCTCTAACTGTAATTGAATGTGCAACAGTTGTAAAAAGAGTAAAACAGCCAGACTTACTTTTCATGTTGATGGTTCATAAGATTCCAACCTCATAGACGGGTGAAAAGTTGCTCTAAAAGAAATATCAATTTAGTCAAACATTCATATAGAAAGACAATTACTTTATTTGTATTATTATTTTGTACATTATGTATATTTTTTGTTTATATATATATATATATATATATATATATATATATATATATGATTTATTCCTGTATTGTTGATAGCTCTCAAAGAGTTTTAGCCTAAAAACAAAAGTGTGTGATTCTGGTGCAGTTAATGTTTTTTAGTAAATAATTTTAAAATGGCATGAGACTTACAAGTCAAACAGTCAAAATGTATCAAACAGAACTTGTTTGATATGAACAAGGTGATGAGTTCCAGGTGTGAAAATACACACCATGATCGTTTCATGAGAACTGCAAAACAACATGTTATCCTGTGGCTGTTAAACACCTCGGGTGAATAATTCTGAAATGTAGCTTTGTCAAAATAAAAAGTTTAGTCATACAATTCAAATGTTTTCTGATATGATCATTATGTCACAAACAGAGGATCTAAAGTTTTCAAACAGAGTTTTCCTGTGCAAACGAGTCGTGTTCATTACAGTTTACTCGCACAGAAACAAGGCTGGTCATCAGGATATTCAAAATATAATAAATAACGACAGCAAAAGTTTTGTTTAAACGTAACAGACAACATGCAGTGCTTTAGTGATGTATACATGTTTAAACAATGGGTGTTTTTATTTTTACTTCGAATTTGGAGTGAAACGTGCTTTTGTTTATTGAAACAAACACACAAACTCAAACAGACACACACACACACACACACACACAAGCAGAAACAAACAAACAAATAGACACACACACGCACGCACGCACACATACACAAACAAACAAACAAACAAATAGACACACACGCACACATACAAACAAACAGACACACACACACACACACACATAAACAAACAGACACTCACACACATGCATGCACGCAAACAAAACAGACAAACATAAACAAACAGACATGCATGCACACAAACAAAAAAACAGACACACAAACACACGCAAACAGACAGATACATACAAACAAACAAATACACACACACACACACATATGCATGCATGCATGCATACGAAAACAGACAGACACACAAGCAAATAAACAGACACGAAAATACAAACAGACAGACACGTGCACACATTTACACAAAAACAAACAGATACACGCACACCTTTTGGGACAAAAGCAAACAATTTATGCAAAAACTGTGTTCTTGTATAGTAACTCTACACAAACCTCATAGTCATATACACGTTAAACAACCCACGGATGTGAAAAATTTAATTATTATTATTAAAACTATTATATCTTTTGTTTGTTCATTGTGCAGTGTATGTGTACAAACACACTGTACACCCTTTACAACTGGAGTATATTAAACAATTGATGGTATAAAGTGTTGTAGAAGTAAAAGGTGATGACATATTCAGTATATTTTTAAAATCATAAACAGAAATGCTGTGTTTTGATTTCTAAGTGATCAAATTAGGTATGCTTAAGGATTAAAATAATGTTTTTTTCTTTCTGAAAACATTGCGTTAGCTGTATGCTATACGTTTGTAAACTTATAATGCGCGTGCGGTTTTGCAGATTTGGTCTGAAGATCCGGTATATGAGTGAATGTTTCACTGAGTGGGACCTCGAAAACTACTTCTATTGAGTAAACAATTTTAAAAACTGTAAGATTAAAAACACTTGGGTAAGATGTCTGTAAAGTAGTTTAGGTAAACTTGTGATTCGTATAACGCATTTGTGAGAAAGTAATTTTACATAACATATTTTCAATAATCTTAATGTACAACAGTCTGATTAATTCTCTAATCAGAGGTTTGTAACAAAACTATCAAATATGCCTACGTTTTCTCTAGTATTAAATAACTAAATGTTAAAACATTAAACTTTTTAGTTTGCAATCTGAAGATGAATCAAAACAGTATAAAAACCTTTTCCATCACTGTGAGATAAGAGCTAAGAGGAACCTGTATTTAATACATGGATTAAAATCTTAAATAGCTTTTGTTTTTGCGGTATAAACGCAAGTTCTGATCGCAGAGGTGTCGACTTACATCATGCTTTTGTTTTTGTTTGTTTTTTGACTCAGTTGAAAACGGATGCAATTAATTTGAAGCATAATAAAGTCTAGTAAAATATATATTTATACTAATTTTCAAGACATTAGATAGTTTGAACAGTTTTTAACCATTTTAAATGTTTAAATCAACATTTTCCATATTACTCAGATATTTTATAGTGAAGTGAGTGAAGAATGAATAATTTTATTGCAATGTCTTATTTGAACAAGGCATAATTTGTTAAGTCTTTCAGGAGAACCGGTGTGTGCTGCATGACTGTTAACAAACAGGCCATCAGACCCTCAACTGCATCACAGGGGGAGATGGATAGTAGAAAAACCAGGGATCGGATGTCTGGGCCCTTATCATTGCTAAAATGCAAACAGAGTCTTTTCTTCTTCTGGTAGGTAAACCACACTCTCTGCCTTCAGTTTTTAGATCAAACAACACTGATTTTGATGCTGGGTGTTAACAATGTAAAAACTTGCTTGGGTTACTTTCCCCACAGACAATCAAAGAAACAATCATGACCCCCAACGGCTTTCCCCCCACCAGACTGGATGGAGCCAGCTGACAGGAGAGGAGCAGCACCATTTCAATGGCACTCTGGTTAAGATCCATCCATCATCATATATCAAATCATAAAATCATCTGTACCTTTATTTGATTGACACTCGGACTTGCCTGCCTGTGATGCTAAGTTGTAAATCTAACCATAAAAACCTTTGACACCCAGTGAGCAGCCAATCGGGGGCAACAACACACACACATTTAACCCCTAAACACCTGTCTGTCAAACATTCACCGGACAGTTTGAGTGGCAGGTGGACAGCCGGACACAGGGTACAGCCATAAATTACACCCATAAATCACACCATAAATTAGGCCATAAATCATCTTTGAGACAAGCTGTATTATATAACTACTTCTGTGTTGTCCTTGTCTTACTCCATGACCTGAAACAAAAACATAAATATGAACACTTGACTAAACTTTTCTTTTAGTATCTTAAACCAGTCCTGAAGCTCAAGTCTCTGCTGTGGATTAGACTGCAGAGAAGCAAAAATCATCTAGCAGCATTTTGTGCAAAAAGATGAGAGAGATGTCTGATTATTTGCGTTTACTCTACAACTTTTTTTATGATTTAGAATTTCAATTGGCCCTCTTTGTTTTTTTGATGAAGTGAAATGCCAGGTTTTGACCAGTCGTTTTGTGCCTGATAGCGCTCACATTTTCTTCTCTGGAAAAGCTTTTTCCAGATACCCCAATTGGAAAGGGGAGTCATTAGAGAAAATTATTTAACCTCAGTCGTCAGCAGTTCAGTCCCTGTACCTTTAGCAGAATATCAGTCTGTCCCTGATGTTTATCCTGGAGTGTGGATTCTTTGCTGCTCTTCTATACACCGGGCCATCCTCCAAAAGTCTTCACCTCAATCTGCTAGAAGATGCACTCACACCTGCCCGCTTCATTCCTGAGAAAGCTCTGCTCTGGTGGTGCCCCGATCCCACAGCTGAATCAACTTTAGGAGACCATCCTGGCACTTGCTGGACCTTCTTGGGCGCCCTGAAGCCTTCTTCACAACAAAGGGGTCAAGGGTCGAATCGGTGTACGAGCATTGTTTTCCCTCACCCACGCGCATTTTTGTGTGGAAAAAGTCCTAACGCCCAGCATCGTCGCGCATTTTTACTGGAAATATCTTGAACACAGCTTCTCAGAACACAGTCACGCGATGATTCCAACCCCTTTATCACCCCTTCACTGGTTCATTCTCTCAGCGTCGCTTGGTTTGGCTGCATCATTCACCACAGTGCATACTTTTATACGGCTCCCGTGCGTTCGTTCGTTCGCGGCTCTGGTGCGTTCGTTCGTTCGCGGCTCCCGTGCATTCGTTCGTCCCGGCTCCCATGTTCCACGACTTTCTCTCTGGATTATCACTTTGTTTGTTTTCTGCACTATTATAATACATTCACTCATTTGCACTTGAATCCTTGCTTTCCCCGCTCCCCCCTCCACTAGTCTCCTCCACTGCTGAAACCTGAAGTGCATTACAGTAAATTGTCAAGTATTTTTAGAGTTTAATTGTCAATTATTAATTAGTATTTATATGAGATCTTAATGGTTATAATTTTAACTGCAATTAATAGGGTAAAACAAAAACAAAATATTTAAAATTGGCATTTGTAGTCGTGTGGAACGAATTAATTGATTTTTAGTGCATTCTTATGGGGAAATTTGTTTTGGTGTATGAACATTTTGGTTTACGAGCTCTTTCTTGGAACGAATTAAACTCGTAAACCGAGGTATTACTGTAGTTGGTTTAGGTGCAAGTGTAACAGATCAAATATGTGCTTCCACTTGCAACATTTATTTTCATGTACGGTCCCTTTAATTGCACTCCATCCGCCTAGATTTGGCGGCATAATTAATTGGTTCAGGTGGGGTCATTTAGATTTGCGCCAACCGAGAGTGTGAATGGCTGTGGTGAGTGAGTGCTCCAAGAGAAAAATATATTGTATTAATTATATAACAGTTTCATGGACTATTATTGACATATATGATTGTTTAGAATTATATTGTATGATTTATGTTGGAGCCACTGTTATATGTATTGTAATATTAAGTTTAATGTCCCCCCATTATAGAGCATGTGCGAAAGTGATATTTCAAACCTAACCACCGCTGTTCTGTGTTATTAACAGAATAAAATAAAAAGAGATCTTGAGCGCGAATTGGTGTTCCTCCCGAGTCTTTTCAACACAACGCAGAGACAACATTGTTACACAATCTTACTAGCAGCAATATTCTTGCTTTTGAATCCCTTTCTGTGCAAAGCAATGGTGACTGCACGGTTCCTTGCAGGTAACCATGGTTAACAGAGGAAGAACAATGATTTCAAGCACCACCATCCTGTTAAAGCTTCCAGTCAGTCCATTCCATGAATGCATAATGTGCGTGGGTGCACAGTCCCTCTTCACAAAGTGCCACTTTGTGTCCACTTCCAGTCGCCTCTGCGTGATGAGAATCACTTCTTCCAAAGAAAAAAAACTTTTGTGTTGATGAAGCCTTCACAGGGGATAGTCTAGTTGACATAGTCTTTGCTGACCTTATATTTATATATTTTGCATTATTTTGTATATTTCATTTCTACTGTGCAAATTCTATGTATGTATCTGCACCATCTCTGTACTTCTGGACTGGAAGCTCCAGCCAAGACAAATTCCTTGTGTGTGTAAACATACTTCTCATTCTCATTCAGAAAGATTAATGTTCCAAAAGAGTCAGATTCGAGGCCATCATCAGTGCCATCTGCTGGGCAAAGGGCAACATCAAATTTTCCCCATTGCAGAAATGTTACTTTGAATTACACTAGCCACTTTTAAGCTTAAATTAAATCCTACATTTCCAAACATTTTCATGTCTACAGTGTTTCATAAAGTATAACTGCGGTCATAATTTAATCGCCATTTGTTGTTGATGCTTTCTTTTCAGCGTAACATAAATTAAATACTGTAACATTATTTATTGATTCATTTTTAAAAACCTTAACTTCTGAAAATCTTGACAATGCCCCAAGCTTTCACGAAATCGATTAATTTGAGTTGAATCTTTTCAGTAAATCCAATTCACTCAAACTGTTTCGCGAATCAGACTAGTCTAGTTTTCCAGACAGTCCATCTCACGGCGTAATTTTGCGAGTATATTACAAATTGCACGTATTTATACTTTCTAATAAAATGAAGGACTTTTATTTTGCCATTTTGTTACGTTGTCTCATAAGTTCCTTCAACATAAAAGTCTGCAATTCTGACATTAGCTTTTTAGAGACTAAATCCAATAACGGCAGCAATAAGTAAACTTCTTGCAGCACCGAAAAATAATAGTAACTGAAAATAACTAGCCATTTAATTTTAGGTTAAACCTGTAAAATGTTATGGAAAATAGAAATAAACAGATGTACACAGTGGAGTTGTGTGTGTCTGGCTTCACAGTGTGTATCTATGGGAATCCACCGCCAACCACACAAACACACACCGCAGGCGCTGAAACCCGTGCGTACTTTATAAAACCATGTCCATCAGTGTGTGTCTATTAGCCACCTGACAACGTAAGTCTGTTGGCTACAAAATACTATCTGATATATTATATGATAGTGGTTTGTGAGGCTGTTTGCCGTACTACTGTACGCACTGAATGGCGAAGAAAAGAGCGAGACGCGGCTAGTGTGAAGCTGCGACTCCAGCAGCCGAACGAGATGATGCGACGCCAGGGGTTTTACTCTGAAATCTGCGGCTAAATTATTGTTTACGTCTGGGTAAAACACTGTGGTGGTGGTATTGATCGATCTCTACCACGACACGAGTAGTTAGCGGGCTGTAATTCAGGTGAAACTGAACGGCTGGGGCTGTTGTTGTTGTTGTTAGCTGGGCCAAGTCGTGTAATTGCTTTACTCCAGCGTATTTAGTGCGAGTAGTTGAGATCTTTCCCAACAGAAAAAAATGGCAACAGGGTCCAGTTTTCATTCGGGAGGGAGTGGGTCTAGAAACGGACCGTCGTTCGCATCCCCATCTTCCTCCTCCTCCTCTGGAATGCCGGGACAGGCTCAGCCGATGGCGGTGGTTTGGGAATGGCAGGATGATCTGGGCTTCTGGAGGCCGTACACCGGACAGGTGAGCAGCTTCATCGAGCAGTGTCTGCAGCAGCAGAGAGGAGCTGGGCCCGCCGGCAGCGGTGTGTGTCTGGCGCAAGCGGATTCCAACCTGTCCGCCTATATCATCGACATCCCCAACCTCAAACAGTTCCGTCAGGACACCGGTGAGTCCGGCCTCAACTACTGAAGGCTTACTTAAAGTACTCTGGTGATACGAATGCACTTGTATCAATTAATAGCACTGAATATGAATCGTAACCACTTTATTTTATGGTGACGTGGTTGTTACTACACGTACTTACTATAGTAATAACTGTGTGTGTGTGTGTGTGTGTGTGTGTGTGTGTGTGTGTATGTATGTATGTATGTATGTATATATGTATATATGTGTGTGTATGAGTGTTTGTTCTGTTAGCTGGAGATTAGGCTTGTTTTTGGGGGATGTTTGAATGACTTTCGACACCTGGGGTCTCAATGGAAAAGAACAGGAAAGAGGTGACCAAAATCTCAGGAAATAAGCTAACAGATTTCAACAGGATGCACAGCATATTTCATGGATGAAATAACAGCTCTTTCCCTCCCTTTTTTTGTTTTTAGAAGAGAAGCACTTTTCTATGGTTGAGAAATGATCTTTGGATTGATAATTATCTTGTTCCAATTATTGTGATATTTTTGTGTAACCCTCTGTAGGAAAGATGCGCGCCGTACGGCGATCCCTGTTCCCGCAGTCTTCTGCCCTGGGCAGTGGCGTTCTTTGGGAGTGGGCCAATGACGAAGGAGGGTGGACGGCGTACGAGATCCGAACCTCCATTTTGCTGGAGCACAGCTATCAGGCAGGGCAGGCCACAGCTGACCTGAGCCCACAGGGCTACAACTACATTGTGGACCTCACCGCTCTGGAGCAAGTCAACAAGACCTCTAGCTACAGACGGCGTGTCAGGCGGCAAGGCAGCATGCCCTATCCTCTCACCTCTGGGTCGGTTATTCACTCGGGCCCCGCCTGTACGTGTCACCAGTGCGTGAGCAATAGCAGCACCGCCGGACCCATGCTGAGCCGCTCACGGCATTCCTTCTCCGCGGGGCAGGCCAACAGGCCCAGCCTCCAGACGCAGCATGGAAGACTTCCTGGAACCAGCTCTTCTTCAGCCTACTCGCCCTACCCCAGGAGACCTCTCTCGATGGGAAACCTGTTGTGGAACAGTCCATGGAGCACCCCTACCTCGGTGGCTCATCCTACAGGACCGCCGCAGGCTTTTGGTCATCATGCAAATGGCTTAAGGTAAGACCACTAGGCCTAGTTCAAATATTTGTTTGCTAGAAGATGAGGTTTGTTCGTTAGCAGGTTATATTTTTTAAACACATCTGTAGTTACCGTATTTTCCGCACCATAAGGCGTGTCATTTACATCTCTGAACTCTGATTATAAGGTGCAGTCTCAATTACGGGGTCTATTTATGTACTTAACCCATACATAAGGCGTTATACAATACATATAGGTATTATAAGGCGCATGCTAAAACATATGGTCTCGTCCACCCTCGCGTGCATTCATTAATACGCACTTCCTTGAGCATATTCGCTTATCGATTGATATTTTTTTCTACACAGCAAACACCCAGAACATGGAAACACCCACCCATCATGTGAACATTTTTTTAAAATATTATTATATTTAATATAATTCAAGTAAAAGGAGGAAAGTAATAAAAAAAATTTGATCTTCATGCAGCAGGAAAATAACTATTTTGCTGGTGTCTTTATTTCTTATCCTGACTGTTACGTCCCTTCTATGATATTAAATGTCTAGGAGAGAAGGGGAACATTAAAACGTCTCTGGGCAATACCTACTATGTTTATACCGCAAGGAAATCAGACAAACACAAGCTTTTAACGAAAAGTGAACAATTTATTACCCGTGAAGTGAGCCAGTAAATAATATTAAATAAAGATATTTATGAATCAAGACAACATAAGTGATAAACACCAAAAAAAGAGAGAAAAATCATAAATCAATTCCAGAATCAACTTAAGGAGGATAAAGGAAAATCGAACAGCGCCAAATCAAAGAAATCAATAAAACAAAACACATTAACTAACCCATTGAACTAAACCTACCTAGAAAGAAAAATGTAGAAAGAAAGTCTTCAACGTCCTCTGACGTCGTATCTTACCTACACTAACTAACTAAACAAAAGTTACAATAAGTGGCGCATGTCCCTAAACTATTGTATATAACACAAATCAAACCTAAGTGTGCACAATGTATGTCACGTGACAACTTACCTAATTCCTTCCCCTCCTTGTTTATTAACGAATAAACAAATATTCAACAAGTGTTTAACACTTCAAAAGAAGAGGACGGCAAAGTAAATTAATCTAACATGAACAACATGACACTAACAAAAACTAACAACAACCCAAAACGAAATAAACAAGAACAAATCAAAAAGCACACAATCACAGTTCAAGTTCACAAAACAAAAAGGCCGTGGAATCTTCTGCGTTGGCTCGTCCTTTTATAGTGTTCCTCACTTCCGATCGCCGTTCGCTGTCTGACGTCACAAGCGCTCATCCCGCCCCTCTTGAGATGATTGACTGCAACCGCGACCAATCAGCGCTCACCTGTTAGTAAAGGGACAGGCAACGGAAAACGACAGAACAGCACGGGAAAAACTCACAAGGAACAAAAAGAAAGTAACGAACCAGAAACGTCACATGACGTTACACTGACGAAGCTCAGTTTACCGTTTCAATCCGTCTGACATGTTTTTTTTGCATCCTTTATACACATTATTTAATTTTCTATACATAAATTTAGGTGTACTCAAAACTTCTGTGCACGTTCTGGGTGTTCAACACCCGTTTCCCTCTCAGCAGCAAGTAGTAGGGGATTTACAGTTAAGAGCCGAGGGAAGATATGTTGAATGAAGAGCAGGAGTCAGAAGTGCAGTAAATAGAAGAAATTTTAGTAAAGTTTAGTTTGCAGTTTCATCAGCAGAAGCTTCAAGTCTCACAAGGAGTTCGTAGGCCGCCTCAAATACATTAACATTGTTACAGCAATTATACTCTAACAGAGGGTGCTAACTACCTCATTGCTGAAGGTTAAATGATTCTGATTGGCTAAGAAAGAAAACCTACCGGGGGCATGGCGGTGGTAAGCGAATGCACTGTACATATTACGTAATGTTCTCTGATTGGTTTATCGCTGCAAGCGTATGTATTACGTCCCTGTGTTAGCGGGAAATGGTCCGACAGTCAACCAAGCGGAGCGCTTACCAAAGTCGCACAACAACATTTTTACAGATTTTGCAACACAAGGCGTACGGACGATTTTTTTAAGAAAATTAAAGGCTCTTAGGTGCGCCTTATGGTGCGGAAAATATGGTAATATCTGATACTTTCAATCTCTCAATGTACCTCCACTTCAATCTCTCATGGCACATCCCCCCCACAACGGAAAGATACTTTTTTAGAGACTTTGTAGACAAGCATGGAAGTCCTCCCACAGAGAATAGTTAAAAATACTCAATGGCTTTTGGCCGTGATAAGGAAACAAGATGTTTGACCCACATATTTCAAATGACACCAAAGGTCAAAGGTTGTATTTCATCCTTCTACTTTGCTCTTCTCCTTCCTGCTATTGTGTCCGTTCTCTTTTCTACTTTGTCGTGGTAATCTCATTTATTCTCTGTGACTCCATTTGTGGCATTATTTCATCACTGCAGAATCTTTTTTGTTTTAGGCTTTTTTTCCCTGTTGTTCAGCACAATGAATTTGTGTGACCAACTTGAAAGTGAGTGAAAAGTGTGTGGGAATGACTGGATTTGGCCTGTGACGTTTCACCGAGCACAGAGTAAATGTGACCACACCTTGAGTGATGACATCATTTTCATTTTGGATGAACTATCCCCATAAATCCATGTAGCAACTTTATATTACTCAGTGCTTTCTTAGGTTAGTACAGTTCAAGCACATACTGTAAAAATACTGTGTAACCAGAATTGTCTTTGGTAAGGAACTTTCATTTGAAAGTAAGACGCATTAAAATATGCAACGTTTTTAAAATACAGTTATAAAACTAGTAGCCCCAAAGTAAAACCCACATTTTCAGCTAAATATAAAATATTTATGGAATAATAAATGAATCATATTTTTATATAAGAATTGTATTCATGAAATGTAAATGCATGAACAAAAATATGATATTTTCTACTTGTAGGATTAATGGATTAAGGATTAATTATAAATAAAGGTGACTAATGTGAAAACCACTGTGATGGCATGATCATTTCCTCTCTCTCAATAAGGATCATTCTTCCTTTTGTTCCCATACTGTAATTGTCTATTCCTCTGTGTAACTGTGTCATATCCTCCCATCTGTGTGGACTTACCGGAGTCTGCACTTACAGAAAGGGGGAGACCCAGATTTGAGTCATTGTTCTCTCCTGGTAAACTAGGTTGAAAGGGGAACCAGGAAATTTTAGACATGTCTTACTCATTCCTTATTCACACTGTAAACCTACACTAGAATCCATAACTGGCTTCCGTTTGATTCTCGTGGGGACAAAGTAAACCTTCTGTAGATATGATCTGTGGGATGATTGCTATGGAATGAACCGTCTGAAATCGAAACCGAAATCACTAGCTTACAAGTTTAACCCAGGTAATAAAAAAAACAAAAAACAATCTGGACAAGACCTTGTAAAACAGATTAGTGTTGCTTACAAAAGCTCAGATTTGCTCCTACTTAAGGTTAAGGATTTGAATAAATTCCTGGTGCTTAATTCGTCCTGCACAGTTAATGCTGGTTCATTTTACACAGAGTGAAATGCTGAATATTTGTTGGCACATGTCTTCATCACACCCAACAATGCCATGAGGTTCTCAGATGACTATGAGAATGCACCGTTGCGAGTTGTAGTGTCACTATTGATATAAAGCTGTAAATGCAGTTCTGTAAGTAGCAGCTGTATGACTGTAAATTGGTTATTGGTAAAGCAAAAACTGTTGCTGAAAACATTGTAGGATGCACAATCTATACAGACCACGATCATATCAACTAGTGAAACACATTTAAGCAAAAATGTCCAGTTCTTTCCAAAGTTTTGCCATTTTTCTTTTTATTCCTGGTATTCCAATGAATGAATTATTGTGCACTCATTATTATGTGCATAATCTTTTGCATTATTATGTGCATCTACACTACCCCAAAAGTTTGGGATCTGTAAGATTAAAAATATATATTTAAGTCACAGAATAACTGTTTTCTATGAACTATTTTAATATATGGTGAAGGACTGAACTGTCCATGAACTGCATTATTTTATAATGTTCTTTGAGGTTCACTTAAAATGTTAGCAAGATCTTTAGATCAATTATTTCGAAGTAATAAGCTATTTTCTATCCTGTTTTTGACCCTTTCTTTGAAACGCTCAGTTTGGATGGGCGTGCCACATTCGAGACTTGGAAGTAAATGCCTGCTTCTATGATTGTGTAACCTTTTTGCATATTAAAATACTTTTCAACTTTTATGTTGAATTGTTTTGAAAACAAATGTTCGCCATTGAGCCAGAATCATGTGCCAAACCAACACCTTAAATACCAAGGATTCTCCATTCTTTATTTATATTTATTCCTTATGTATTTGTGAGGTAATATTGTATCTTATTACATTATATTAGTGTTAAAACAAAGCCAATACAGAAATATCTTTATCTCATTACCTAGATATAACATATCCAAACTTTGAGACATTTTTGGTCGTTGCAAGTCTTGGTTGTGGCAAATAATGTTTAAGTATACTTGGAGTTGCCAGTTATAGTTGACAGAATAGCTTGCGGTGTTTTGCTTAAATTATGAATGTACCATTATCTAGGTCTTTGTTATATATTCATCTTTTTTAGTTAAAGTAAGTACATTTCAAATAATCTGGAACAGAAATAGTGATGCATGGTAAAAACATTACTCACTCTTGTGTGTTGAGACATTACTGTCGGATTCAATGTAGTTGGCACTGCATCATCTTTTTTTCAGTCTCTCTGAAAAGCCCTTGTCGAATTGTGTCTTGTTAAAAAATGAATATGCAGTTAAATGAAGCAAACACTCAAACAGTGTCTTACGGACGCAGCCTTCGTTAAAAATAAAGTTCCCACTTAGGATCACAAGGAAGGCAATGCTAAAACAATTTTCCACAATCTTGTAATTCTTAGAGGCATCTTAGAGGAATCCAGTGTTTGCGTCTTTCGTTGTTTTATGACGTAACATAAGTTGTTTTCTGAACTCTGATTCAATAGAAAGTTAAGTTTTTGAACTAGTTTTATGTTCTTCAACTTACAGGATATTTTTACAGTACATTGACCTCATGTACGGTAGGTCAAAAGATTAAGGAAAATTTAGATTTCTCAATTCATGACCCCTTTAAAATGTAACTATAGCAAAGCTGAATTTTGCAAGGCTGAATCTTTAGTCTGTCACATGATCCTTCAGAAATCATTCTAATATGCTGATTTCGTGCTCGAGAATCATTTCATGTTTTTCGCTACTGCTTTTTTTTTTGGTCTAAATTGTTCCTGTTTTTAGGATTGTTTGATTAATGGAAAGTTCAAGTGTATTTTGTCACTTTTGGCCAATTAAATGAGTTAATTTAAATAACCCCATACTTGGTAGCATTTTATTATCAGTTGGCGTAGTATGAATTACACCATGATAGCTTGAGAAAGCCAGGGGAATTTATTCTAATTGGATTTAGATTGGATTTAGGTGAGGAGATTGTGGGTTGGATTTGAATGAAGTAACTGTATGCTAAAAAAACAACAACTATTTAGACCTAAATGTGCAATGTTTGTATTTGAGTTGCCCATACAATTTTGATTAACACAAACTTGGTAGCATTTTTTAAAAAGAAATATCAGTTGGCATAGTTTGAATTACACCACGATAGCTTTAGAAAGCCTGGGGAATTCCTTGGAAAGTATCATGCTTTTATTTTATCTTTACTAGGTCATCTACAACAATCTCAACCAATCAGATTCACTCTCTTTTTTGTGTGATAAAAAGAACATGACACAACTCCTGTAGTGGGAGTGAAGACCATTGTCAAAGTCTATTGTTATCATGCATTACAGTGTGTATGTTTCTGTCTCCACAGCATCCCAACCATCCCGCTACACATGAACGGATCCAGTAGTGTGAACACTGCGCTGGCAGGTACAGCACTCACCCATCACACACAAATCCTTCCAGTGATCCACTGGGCTCTCCTCCTCACTGCAGAAAGGCGTTTGATGTTGCACTAGCTGCTGAACTGTTTCTTGGGAGTGTCAGTTTGAACCACTCAGACGTTTCTCAGAGCAGTGATAGTCAGTGAAGTTAGCTTTAGCATTCTTCAGTGAATGTGTCAAGTATATTCATGCCTCCACCTTGATTTACGTCGACTGCTTGTCACAAATCAGTTTATGACATTAGCGGCTTCACTGAGTCACCAGTGTGTGGGTTTTGAGTCGGTGTGTCTTAAAAGCGCTCGCCTTTCAACAAGTTTCAGGCTAATGACGCGTGTCTAGGGATGTTGAATATCTGTTGTTGTAGCTAACAGCTGCGGCATCAAGATGAATGAGGCTTTCAGGGAACAGACAGACAGACAGATCTTGAGCGAAGTGACTTTTCAAACGTATTTTTCACTAGAGTGGAGGTGAGGAGATTGTGGGTAGGTTTTGAATGAAGTGACTGTATGCTAAAAACAAAACTATTGAGGTCTAAATGTGTGTATTTGAGTTGGATTAACACAAACTTAAGTTGAGGCTTTTTTGTTAGTCGTGTAAATGAAACAGAATGAATACTATTAAAAACATGAAGAATAATTTTCACACATTAATCGGCACCTCAGAGTAAATTCATTGAAAGTCTTTGGAATGTACTGGAAGAGACTTTACAGAGTGATGGACACTCCAAAGACTTTCAATAAATGTAAGATCTAGACTCGAGGTGCCAATTCATGTTTATCATCAATAAATACAATTGGTTTCAGTCTCATTCATTTCTCAGTCATCAACAAATGCATTACATAAGTGTAATTATTTAAATAAAACCTAATGGATGCAAGTAGTTAAACTACTTATTAGTTTGTTTGTTGAAGCTGTGCAATCAAAATGGATGACAATTGTAAATGCTATTCAAAAACATAAATCATGCTAAAAGTGTCTGCACTGAGTTGCAAAACTCATAATCGATGAAGTAAAAAAAAGAGAAGAAAAAGTGAACAACAAATTGTCCACTTCATATAATCAAGCTTGCATAATGCTCTTGGTGTTTTCAGCATCTGCTGTCTCAATGTACGAGGACACAAGCTACTCTGGGTCACTACATGAGTATAAAAATCGTAATATCATATATACACAAAGGCACTCAAAGGTTTTCAAAATTGTTACTTTTTTGATTATTACAGTTTAATTAAATCATTAAAACAGAATAAAAAAAACCACACTGAAAACTGCGTGTTGGAACAAAATGAAAATTAAAATGGAATTTTGAATTTTGTAGTTTCATAAAAATCAAGTTTTGTTAAACTTTTAGTAAATGATTAAGTTGTAGATTTTCATTTTAAATGAATTAAACATGCTTTTGATGAGGAAATGTAACCTTTCAAAGAGAATCCAAAATATTAAAATGGAAAAACGGATTTAGATATGTTGATAATTAGCTAAATCACTAGCTGGCTACCGTATTTTCCCGCAGATGCAGATAATCCACACGCTCATATTGCCCGCGGGTTTTGGGCGAAAAATCGCTGGTATAACCCGCACCCTTATATAACCCACACCTATAGATGGATGGTTCGAATTTCGAATGTTGCTCGCATGACGTCAATTATCCATAACTGTTCAGGCTCGGTACACGGTGCTTGTGCACGAAATTCAAATTCGAAATTGTGTTGATCATCGGATGAGATGAGAAGAGCATGCCCTCATGGCAGCACAGCCAATCACGTTGTCTTGCATGATTGACAGGTCAGACAGCCTATCAGCGCCACCCGTCAGAGTGATAGTACAAGCGCCAGAGAAAACAACTCGCAAGACAGAAAAACAAAGAAATTACAGAAAAAAAACTCTTGCGTCCTTAGGGACGTAACAAAAATAATTGAAATATTATTACGTGTAAAAAATGTGTGATAATCTGGTATATATGCGTGAAAATACGGTAGTCGTCTTCCTATACAGCTGACTAGAACCAGATGCATTTCCCCACACAGGTCAAAAATAGTTAAACTTTAAACACTCCCTGTGGTGAAAATCAAGACGAAAAACCATGTGCAAATTCATAATTCAACACCATTGCTGTGTATTTTCTTCTTTAAAACTACAGCGAACCAAAGACAGTCTCAAAAACATGGTTTGATACTGCTTCTAATTCCTTCATCACAAACTTGTAACCAATCCTGTCATCATGTGGGGCAGGATTATTTCTCAGGATGCTGATTTTTAGAGGGCAGCTGTCTGACTCTGAGATGGCAAATGTTTACCAAATCTGTTTTGTTACAGTAGTAACTGAGTGCACTCTTGCTTTCGTTTTGAGGGTGCTTAGCCAGGGCCTGTCTGTTTAATCTGCTCTTCCTCTTCTTCTGAATTAGTTTCATATATGGCTGAATGAAACCAATATTTCCACTTGTGTAGCGTTTACTGCAGGTGACTGAGTGGATCAGGTTATCTGAGCTGGCGTGAGTGAGTGGACACGGCGCTAATTTGCATATTCATGGTTCCGCGTATACTAAATGAAGCAAGTTTGTAGAGTTATGTTCAAAAAAATATGTTTACTTTTGTCATTGTGATTATCAAGGATGGGTTTTAAGTGATAAATTGATTGACTGCAAGGGGACTAGTTAACAATTATATACAACTATTTAACTGTTAAAACCTTGACCTTAATGCCTAGTTTCACAGGAAAGGATTAAGGATTAAATATAGGCCCAGACTAAAATGCATGTTTGACCTGTGTTCACTGAAAGAAACTTTGGCAGTGTCGTATTTTAAAATATGTCAGTGCAATTGTTTTGTCTCCAGATGTACACCAGTACTGTTTGTTTTCTAAGGCATATAAAAAGCCAAATCGTGGCTAATCCTAATCTATTTTAGCTTGACATGCTGTCTTAAAATAGTAACGCTTATGCTTAGTTTTGGTCATATGTGTTGGTGTGTTTAAAGCTTAAATGTTTTTTTTTTATGTATGAGGGATCTTTACGTGACTTAGATGTCAGTCAGATGGTCCTTCCTGTCAAAGTCAGATCAATAGACAGATCAAATCTGACTCTGAAGGTGATTTGAGTGATCAGATCACAGTTAGTCTCCAAAGTGAATTGGGTCCCGTGTACTACATTTAGTCCTAGACTAATATTAATTACAGGTAGGGTTGTAGTCAACAGCTATAGAGGGGTGTTTTGTCACAGATATTGTTTCCTCTGGATCACATGCAAAAGTGAGTAGGACCCTAAACTTTTCTTGACCTCATCAGAGCATGCCCCACTTGTGGTTGGCCTCTCCACTCTTGGCTCATCCTTCACTCCTCCTCCTCCCTTCCTCCTGCATGTCTCCACATGGCCTCCGGCCGTTCCAGGCATGGCTTCCATTTTGATGTCAGCCGCAGGACTGGGAGTTCGCTTCATGACCGCCCCCTTCTCCCAGCGTGGCTCCAGCAAAGGCCAGCCCAGCTCCATTAAGAGGGCAAAGAGACAGTCCAGGACAGGTAGTTAAGCACCGCCCACCAGCCTGACCGAACCTGCCCTCCACTGGCCTGCAAACCGCTGCTTTCCTTTTTCTTTAATTGCTCTTTTCCTTACCATTCTCCTTTCAAGCTATATTTTTCCCAGCGGGACAGTACTGTAGATTCATTCCGACATGCCCCTTCCGGGCCATTGCGAGATGTTAATGTTTTGCTATTTATTGCTTGCTTCTGCCTCTCTGTTTTCACCCATTTCATGTTTACGCCCTCATGGTCATTCTGTCTTGCTTCCATCCTCTCGATCACATAATGAATGTACTATTGACGGTATTCGGCTTGTCACTTGCCTGCTCACCTGTGGGGGGTGTTTATGGAATAACAGTTGTTCCTTGGTCTGTTTTTATCTTTCTCTAACCGTAACCTGTGTTGTGGTTAACATATTAATTTCCTTAATACAGAATATGATATTAGGTTCAGACTGACACTCACAAGCAATGCTAATTTACTGCTTTAATATCAGCTCACTAAAACAACCTAAACACATATTTCGTTTTGAACTGACTATTTAAGTGTTGTCTAAAAACTCTCAATACTAACGCCAAGATCTGTAGTCTGAACAGCGTGCGCTTTTATATGGTATAATAAATGGTGAGTAAATAGCAAACATTGATTTATTAAGAGTCATACATAACGGATAGTTGTGACTCAATTTGAATTGGATGAGCGACTTTGTAAGGTGGTTGATGCACATGTTCGCATTATTTGAGTTCTATTTGAGTTAATGCGCTAAATCACTGTTACTATACCAATAAACTATATTACTCAGCAAATTGTTTATCATTATCACATTTAATTATAAAATGTTGCAAAAAGTATTTTCACAAAGAGCAATACGCTGATTTGAGGCTGTGGATTACACTTAAAATATAAGAATACAGTGATACCTCGTTTATTGCGGTTAATGTAGACCAGAAGCCCCCGCGATAGATGAAAATGCGCAAAGTAGGATCAGCCAATCAGCTCACGGGATACATCCACTCGTGCTCTCATTCGTCGATCTCGCACCGGGAACCAATTGCGTGCCTTGTCTTAGTGCCCATGGGTGTGTACAAAGCCTCTGAGAGAGTTTCTCTCTTTGTCTGGCATCCTGGGAAACCGTTACTCTCACACGATAAAATTATGCTGCTTTCCGCAATACGGCTGCCGATATGGCAGTATTTTTGAATTTTTATTTTTCGTTGAATATTTTTGAAAAGTCCACGATGCACTGAGGCCGCAAAACATGAACCGCGAAGTGGCGAGGGATTACTGTATTAGAAAATAAATATTTTATTTAATTTGATAAGTTTTGGTAAATTGTAAACCTGAGGCTGCGCGGTTTTACCGCATTAGGGGACTTTTAGGTTCTAGGTTACCCTAAAGGGACATGGTGATTGGAGGAAAGTTATATTTCAATGCTTTTGCGTTCTCACAAAGGTTTGCAAACTGTCCAAATTGGTGGCGGACAGATGTGGTGGGAGGTCGGAGGAAAAATATTTCAAAAGCCCTTGAGAGAATGCAAAGCTTCTCTGGAAACACAAATGTTTTTTGAGCGAATGCAAAAGCATTGAAATATTACAGATTACATGCAAATCATAAATGTACAAAGCAAATTACGAAATCGCCTTTATGTGACTTCCAAACAAACTGATGTGCACATTAAATAAGATGGTCATGATGTTCACATGCAAATCAAAACCAGTTTTCTACCAAAAATGTGTTTCTTTTCTAGGTGAAAGCTCATGAATGGTTAAATGGGCAATGCTTGAGTTTATATGTTTTTGCACATAATCAGTGTGTGATAATCAAAACAAACTGTGATTCAGGAAGTCTAAAGCAAGCATTATTGTATTATGTATTTGGCTGTTGTTCCTCAGAAATACACAGGGAAACTGATGACGTAGCTTCCCAGAAAAACTCTGATTAAACTTTTGTGGAGTTTTTAAGAAAATGTAAACTTCATGTCGTCATATGGTTTTGATTGCAGTTTATTAGTCATGGGCGTTAAGATGTGTCTTGTGTATGTCTTTAGCTCCTGCTCAGAAACCAGAGGAAGTCATTAAGAAATACATGGAGGAAGTGCCTGTTGTTCCAGATGAGGTATATTTTAATGCATTCTGTACTAGCATGCATATGTGTGTTTCTTTGGTCATATTTCACACAAGAATTAAATTAATATTATATTTTTAGATTATGATCGTTTGTACATTTATTTTCTTGACAATTAAGCACCTTTATGTAACAATGTAAAAAAAAAAAAGGAAAAGACAATTTGTATGCAAGTGAAAACCTGGGCATATTTTGATGACATTCATCCATATGTTTAAAGATGCTTCTGGAAACATTATCAACGCCCTGCCCTATGAGATGTGTGACATCTGGCTCTGTGCTTTCAGGACTGTATTATCTGTATGGAGCGCTTGGCCTGCCCGTCTGGTTATGAGGTCCCGGTTGAGTGCTCTCAGTCTCTTCAGCCTAACACTGTGGGCAAACTCACAAAATGTGGTCACACCTTCCACATGCCCTGCATGCTGGCCATGTACAACAACGGAACCAAGGTGTGCAATACCTTACCAATGCGTTAAATATCTCAACCAAAGCATTTTTTAATTGTGTGTAACTATTTTAGGGTAATTCTAGTAAAACCTTCTGCTCTTGAACAGTCCATACTGAGAGCGGAAACGCACAACATAAATTGCAATGGTGTTAACACGAGTAAATGATTTTCAGAATTTTCATTTTTGGATGAAGTATTTCGATCTACACTACCAATTAAAGGTTTGGTGTTGCCAAATGTTTTTTCATATGTAATTTATTTTTTTGATGATAAAACTGAATTTTCAGCGTCATTACTCCAGTCTTCAGTGTCACATTGAATTTCTGTAATCATTGTAACATTCTGATTTGCTGCTCATGAAACATTTCTTCCTCTTCATAACATTCTTCTTCTTCTTCGTAACATGCTTCTTCTACTTGGCAAGCTTCTTCTTCTTCATAACATTCTTCTTCTTTGTAACATGCTTCTACTTTGCAACATTCTTCTTCGTAACATGCTTTTTCTACTTGGCAACATTCTTCTTTTTCTTCGTAACATTATTTTTCTTCATAACATTATTCTTCTTGTAACATGCTTCTTCTACTTGGGAATATCCTTCTTCTTCGTAACATTATTTTTCTTCTTCATAACATTATTCTTCGTAACATTCTTCTTCTTCGTAACATGCTTCTTTTACTTGGCAACATTCTTCCTCTTCGTAACATGCTTCTTCTACTTCAGAATCAGAATCAGAAAGAGCTTTATTGCCAAGTGTGCTTGCACACACAAGGAATTTGTCTTGGTATTGAAGCTTCCAGTGCACATATACAACACAACGTTGTTGCAGGATACTTGGCAACATTCTTCTTCTTCGTAACATTCTTCTTCTACTTGGCAACATTCTTCTTCTTGTTTGTAACATGCTGCTTCTACTTGGCAAGATTCTTCTTCTTCATAACGTTCTTCTTCGTAGCATGCTTCTTCTATTTGGGAACATTATTCTTCTTCGTAACATTCTTTTTCTTCTTCATAACATTATTCTTCGTAGCATTCTTCTTCGTAACATGCTTCTACTTGGCAACATTCTTCTTCTTGTTTGTAACATGCTTCTTCTACTTGGCAACATTCTTCCTCTTCGTAACATGCTTCTTCTACTTGGTAACATTCTTCTTCTACTTGGCAACATTCTTCTTCTTGTTTGTAACATGCTTCTTCTACTTGGCAACATTCATCTTGTTTGTAACATGCTTCTTCTACTTGGTAACATTCTTCTTCTACTTGGCAACATTCTTCTTCTTGTTTGTAACATGCTTCTTCTACTTGGCAACATTCTTCTTCTTCGTAACATTCTTCTTCTACTTGGCAACATTCTTCTTGTTTGTAACATGCTTCTTCTACTTGGCAACATTCTTCTTCTACTTGGCAACATTCTTCTTGTTTGCAACATGCTTCTTCTACTTGGCAACATTCTTCCTCTTCGTAACATGCTTCTACTTGGCAACATTCATCCTCTTCGTAACATGCTTCTTCTACTTGGCAACATTCTTCTTCTTGTTTGTAACATGCTTCTAGTTGGCAACATTCTTCCTCTTCGTAACATGCTTCTTCTACTTGGCAACATTCTTCTTCTTTGTAACATTCTTCTTCTTAACACACTTCATCTACTTGGCAACATTCTTCTTGTTTGTAACATGCTTCTTCTATTTGGCAACATTCTTCCTCTTCTTAACATGCTTCTACTTGGCAACATTCTTCTACTTCGTAACATTGTTCTAATTCTTCTTCTTTGTAACATTCTTACTATTCTTCGTAACATTCTACTTATTCTTGTGTTGAAAACAGTTTTTCTGCTTAATACTTTTATGGAAATTGTGATGCATTTTCAGAATTCTTTGAATAGAAAACTCAAAAATAACATTCATTTTGAAATGTAATATTAGAAATGTCTTTACTGTCACTGAAGATCAATGCATCCTGAATAAAATAATTCTATTCATTCAAATAAATAAATGCCCTACTGATTCCTGGAATAATTCCCCAGATTCCTTGCATGATTCCGTATGTTCACATGGAGTATTTCTTTTAGAGAGATTAATTGCACCCGTTTTCTCACACTTATCATATGTTGTCACATCATAGGACGGGAGCCTGCAGTGCCCCTCATGTAAGACAATCTATGGAGAGAAGACCGGCACCCAACCAAAGGGCAACATGGATATCTACAGTATTCCTCAGTCTTTGCCTGGACATCCAGACTGCGGCACTATACAAATAATTTACAACATCCCGCCAGGAATACAGGTCTGTTTTGGCAAACCATTGCTGTACTGTTTTATATTTATTTGCACCGTGATTCAAGCGCATTCTTAACAATAACCTTTTTAGATCTAAATAAATGACCTGAAAGAGTGCTAGATGTCCATAAGAACCAGCCAAATGTTTTCATCCAGCAGACTGACATCAGTGTCCTACTGATTTTATTGGGGACATAACTGACTTATTCCTTTGTCTGGTAATGGTTTTGTCCTGGCCTTGGCTTGCACGAAGCACTCATCATCCTAATTCACTCTTTATCTGCAGGGCCCTGAGCACCCAAACCCAGGACAGCCGTACACATGCAGAGGTTTCCCTCGCTTCTGTTTCCTTCCTGACAATGACAAAGGCAGAAAGGTATTGGAAGGAATTGGCCCAGCTCAAATAAAGCTTCATGCCGTTCTCATTTGCCGCAATATCGAAACACTAACCACTTTCACACATTAAAACCCGTTGCTGACTGCTTGGTGCACATGCATTTTTGTAACTAAAGGTGCAGTCAATGTCAATAGTGTAATGATCCTTAATTTTAAATGTAATTTTATCAAATGTCCAAAGTTAACTAAATTCAAATGAGCGAGTACATCATAATAAAGGTGGTTATACAAAAATAATAGAAACAATAGGTTGAATACAGTAGAACAAAGATACAAATGAAACTTTATAGGGTTCCACTTTATATTAAGTGCCCTTAACTACGATATAATATTGAAATGAATGACTTGATACAATGCGCTTATTGTGTACATGCACATTTTTACATTGTACTTAAGTTTTAAAAATACTTGCATGTAATTACAGCTTACTTTCTGTAATTTCATCTATAATCACACTGTTTACCCTTCCCTTAAACCTTCACCCACCAAACCTGTCCCTAACTTGTATCCCACCTCAATAGCTCAAAACGTTTTTTGCAAAACAATATGAACACAATAATACATTGTACTTATTTTGGATTAAGGACTAGTTTAAGGATTAAGGACTAGTGGGACCCTTTATGATACAGTAGGGTTATTTAACATTTTAGAAATACTACAGAAATCTAATAAGTCAGTGAAGAGCAGTGAGCGATTTTCTGACTGTTTTGTTTTTCTGACTGTGTACTGTTAAACCAAGGGGCTTAACAGTAATGACACAGATGGCAGTTATATTAGGCTACTGTCACTTTAAGACCAAGTGTACAGACTGAATTTACAGGTGCACATCTGGTTTTCACCCAACTGTTTACTTTCATTTAAGACATAATTGACTGTTTATGTGAATACTCCACACAATGGACATTTTTGATATACAGCGGTACCTCGAGATACGAAATTAATCCGTTCCGAGGCGGACTTCGTATAATGAGTTTTTCGTATCTTGGAACACATTTTACATGTAAAATGGCTAATCCGTTCCAAGCCTTCTAAAAACACCCCATTAAATTTCATAATAAAGCTAAATTGACCTATAAACAATGAAATAACGTAAAATGTCGAAGCTTACCTTTCGAGTAAGGCTATCTCCGAAAGTGGCGGCAGAGGAGGAGGAGGACAAACGGCAGATAACGTACGTACGTACACTTAACTTTACTATATCACATAAAAAAATTTAAGTTTCGGGTGCGGAGTGGCTGAGCTAAAGCACGCCAGCACGTACTTATAGAAGATGCATGATGGGAGGGATGCTGTCCAATTAGAGAGAAGGATCTCATGGCTTGGCTAGCATCAGGAACCAATGGGAGAGCAGGAGAATGGTGGCGAGTCTACTATAACTAAGATGGCGGTGTGCGGCGTGAGTTTCAAAATTGTTATGGGGCGAATCTCGGACTTTCAGAAAACTTTCGTATCTTGAAAACTTTTCGTATGTAGAGCAGTAAAAATTTTCGTCTTTGCTTTCGTAACTTGGATTTTTCGTAAGTTGAGCCTTTCGTATCTTGAGGTACTACTGTAATTTAAGCGCAATAAGCTGCAAAAGAGAATTGAATTCAGGATCACTTGCTGTCTGAAAGAGGCAACTTTCTCTGTGTGCATTTGTGTATTTTTTACGACTTACTCCGCTCAACTCACATTCCACATTTTATCTGCAACATGGATGTAATTACATTGCAACGATAAAGCTCTAATGACAGATGTTTTATATATCGTCCTACCGCCCAGCCCTACATCATAAAACCATCTTCCAAACCGTTTTTTCCCAGCCCTAAATCAATTGTTCATCCTTCTTGTTTCAGTTCCTTCAGAAACTCCGACATAAATTCTTTGACATTCTCTGCTTATGTCAGAGCGTCCTAACCTTATACAGGCTTGAACCTTTAAAAGTGTTTAAGCTCCATCATCTATCGATTGCCACAGAGCATAATTTCTGTTTTTGTAACCTTTAACAAAGTTAATTATAAATCGAGTTGCATCACACAATTGAGTGTGAGTTTTAACAACATAAGAGTTCTCTTGCAAGAAAAATAAATCACTACATACTGCAGTGAAATTACAAAAGAAGTGCAGTTTATCATTGCTGTTGGGTGGAAACCTCATATCTCCAAAACCTTTACTTTTCAGGAAATGAAAGAAAAAAAGGCTTTTAGTCTTTACATATATATGATCAGACACTTGCATGTATTTATATTTTTGACCTTTTACGAAAATCAAGCTCAAATTGAGTTTTTCAGACCCCAAATGTCAGACATACGTGTTTTGTCCAAAGGCGGTCCAAAATGTTTGCGGCACTTCATTGGCGATTAGATGCAGGTGGATTTATGAGGTTTGAGGAGTTGCAAGGTTTAGTCACAAGCTCTTTTTAATCGGTTTCATTGGTTAAATATTTGCAAAACCCACATATCGATGTAAAGGGTGACCAATAGTAATGATTTATGAAAAAAATCGAGAGACAAGCAATAGGAACACACAAGGTTTCCGCCTGACACTGAGGATATATTGATTGACGACCCCGGTCTTGCTCAGCATTTGTTTTATGCTATGCTTTGCGTTTCTCTCTGAGCAGACCTCAAACTATGTTTACTTTAAATCTGAGGGTTTTGATTATCTCCATGGTAACCGTCTCCAGGTGCTGGAGCTGCTGAAGGTGGCGTGGACACGGCGCCTCATCTTCACCGTTGGCACTTCCAGCACCACAGGGGAGCCTGACACTGTCATTTGGAACGAGATCCACCACAAGACCGAGATGATGTCCAACGTATCCGGCCACGGCTACCCCGACCCCAACTACCTAGACAATGTGCTCTCAGAACTGGCGTCACAGGGTGTGACGGATGACTGCCTGAAACGAGACGCTCAGAGCCAAGGGGCTCAAGGTTCAGGCATGTGAAACGAACGATTCCACCTTCTGTAGATCTAATAAAACTTGAAACCTAGAGTTACGACGTTTGGCGAAATGGTTTGGATGTATGCGTATGTGCAATGGTTGGCAGCAACTTCCTTCATCCAACCAAGTCTAGAATATTAATTCACACATGGGGTCATCTTTACCTTCACCATATTGTAAGGCAACTTTAGATGGTTCTGAACGAACGGCTGTGTCTTAGATTGACGCCCAAATCTCGAGCCAAGAGGAGACTCGCCCTCCGTCGTCAATTTTGGCATTCATCTCAAAATATGATTTATCATAGGACTGTGACGTCCTTCCTGACGCACTACATTAAAGTAGAGCACCTGCGACAATGATCCTCGTACTATTGCTGGGAATCGATTCACTATTTCTTTAAAATTCGATCAATGCAAATCGTAAATCTTTGCTACTTTGCTTCAGAAATTAATGGCACTTTTTTCAGAATTTGCAGCTATGAATTTTGTTCATATTGTTTTATAAGGTTTTTAACCTGACAGATTTGGTGATGCCGTTCACTTGCTGCTATTTTTTTTATTTTATTTACAATCATAAGGGAATTTTTGTTTGTTTAGATTCCACGTAATAAGGTTTCTATGGAAGCTGACCATCAAGGAATAATTAAAAAAAAAATATATACATTTTTTTTTTATCTCACAATTTTTATTTATCTCACCGTTGCAATATAAGCTTGCAATTGTGAGTTATAAAGTCAGAATCTGTACTTTTTCCCCTGTCAATGTCAAGTTTATATCTTGCAATTCTGACTTTTTCCCCTCCGAATGGTGAGTTCTAAGGAAAAGCTCAAATGTGAGCGGTTTCTATTGCAATGAACTATTTTTATTCTTTTGAATATACATTCATTTTAGATATTTAAAAATGCAAAACTTTAAAAAGTTCAGCAAGGCTACGTTATGCTGTTTAAAAAATGTCAGTGCTTATTTAATTATAGTCCAGATCCTGAAAATAGGTGTAGAAATGCAATTCCACAGCATTATTATCGAGTTGCAGTATTAGATGGTGCCACAGAGACAATCAGTGTTTGATTAAGTTACAGTTCATAACCACTGCGAGTCTAGAGTCATTCATTCCTTACTATGGGATATTCGGTTTTACAATGTATGCAACTGTATATACAAATATATATTCAACTTCTAATCAGCAATAAACATACTCCATATAACAACACGTTTTTTTGTTTCTATGACTCGTTAATGAGAACATAGGCATTCAGTTTGCAATAAATTACTAAATTAAATCTAAAGAAAAGCTCATATTTCACAAACACACGCACACAAAGATAATATATTTAAGATTGTGGTATTGAGATATTATTTTTTAGTACATTTTTACTCCAAATTCACATTGCTGTAATGCATCCAGAAATCCACTTTTTCTTTTTATTTAAATTGTCATTATTCTCTTAGATAAATAAAAAGAATTACACATTAAATGTAAAAAACAAAACAACTGTTCTTCTGATCTTTCTATTCATCAGTAATGTATTGTGGTTTCCACAAAAATATTAAGCAGCATAACTGTTTTCAACATTTATATTATAATATTCTATATTATAATATAGATTTTAATATTGAGCAGAAAATCAGCATATTTGAAGGATTATGTGAAACTGAAGAATGCAATGACTGGAATGCATTACATTTTAAAATATATTCAAATAGAAAATAATTATTTTAAATTGTGATATTTCACGATATTACTACATTATTATGATACAATATTACTATTATTACAATATTCTCACTGTATTTTTGACTAAATAAAAGCAGCCGTGGGGAGCATGAGACTTTATTAGAATATATGTATTTTTTTTTACTGACCTCACACTTTTGAACAGTAGAGTATTTATACTCATAAAATATACCTTTTATAATGTGATTTTGGACTGAAACGTGAATCATAGATTGAGATCCTGAGACATGGACATAGTCAACCATTCACTCATATTTGCACCTGATTTTCATGTTTAATATAAAATAGCTAAATGTGAATGAAACCTCTCAGCTGGAGTGTAACGTTCTGTCAGTAGAGGACAGTGTTGCTCTATATGACTGCAAGACATCTGCAACACAAAGCTGCTCTCAAGCTTTATAAAGACAAATGCTTTTCACATGCAGAGGGAGATTCTGTTGTTCCCTCATGAAATTAAAGCTGAAAACCGTCACAATCATGTTGGTTGTTCAGCAAATCAGATGTGATCGGTTAAGAATCCTTTAGCATGTATGTATCTTATTTCTGAATAACGACGACGTGTACCCACAACAACTGCAAACTTGTCAAGGGATTTACTATGTAAATATCTAAAATGAACGGACTTTGAAAAACATGCCTGGTAAATAAGAGTCCTTCGATTGGAGGTAAGAATACTCAATCGCAAGTAATGCTATAAAAAGATGCTTAACGCAAATGTGAAGGTCAAACAAGATTATAGCACAGCGAACACGCTTATTCTCCAGCGTTTCAAGTGTTGATTCAGATCACAAGCATGCAGCGCCTTTGAAATCTTGAGTGCTTGTTATTGAGGGCCACAATATCCAAACATGGAGAAGATACTGAAATTGCATGACTTTTATAGCCTCTAATAGAAATTCTATTGCACAATGCTTTTAATCTTGTGCAAGATTTCAAATACCACAAAAGGCATTTGGAAACATAAGTCACATTAAATGGCTAATAGTGTTTGATGTGAATAAAAAAACATTTTAGAATGTTTCCTAGCTGTCAAACGTTATCCTAGCTGTTTTTGTCCATATAATTAAAGCATTGACCTTAGTGGTATGGTCAAAAAAAGTTATTTTTTATCAATATCTTCCATTTGGACCAAGGTGAGTAAATCACAACAGCATTTTACGTTTCGAATGCATGAAAGTCAAAAATATAATTTATACTTTGAGGAGACATCCTAAAAATGTATTACCCCTGGTTATACACTGAACAAATATTCTAAAAACACAACACTTCTCATGCCAACTCATTTTGATACTGATTTACAGTCTGTTTATTGTACTCGCTTCCTCTTGTGTGCATTGCTTATGAAAGCTCTTCCGCTTTCTCCCTCCTTCTTTCTTCCTTCATAACTGGTAATGAGACCCTCACTGACTCCATCTTATTAGGAAACATCTATGCTGTTTGTTGTGTGTAATTAAAACAAGGAGCGAAGGGCTCTGTGATGAATTTCCTCCACTGAAGTGCGTCCCGCCACATGCCCACAGGCTCATCTTCTCCTAAAATGGGCTCTTGCTGAAGTTTCTGAAGGAAATTAAAGAATATTTTTCTTGTTCTTATTAAGATGTTCTCAGTGTTTGCTTTCATATTACATATTGCATGGAAATAAAGACTGTAAAGCTAAGTATTATTTGGTTTACTGGTGCTTTAATATAATTTGGATTTATTCATGCGTAGCCAATGTGTTTTGACCATGGGTGTCAATTTTATTTTAAAATTAGTTCGCACACTGAAGTGTTGATTGTGACATCATGGCATGGCAAAGGACTGGCTCATGAATATTAATTCATGTCTGCGCTAGACTGCTCAAATCTGTGACCCATCGAATTATGATGGGAGGATTAGGATTTGGATTAAGAAGAAAATTGTGTTTTAGATAAGAGGCATCTGAATGGTGTATACTCACATGAGATAAAATAGGTTTCTATAAAAGCGTTTTATTTATTTATTGCTTGTTCAATGTATTTGTTCAAATGATGAGATCCACTGAGTTTTGGGGGTCCGTTTCAAGGTCAGACTTACTAACAGCTCACACCAGCTCAAACCCGCTTTTGGTGTAAACTAAAGACAAACCGTGAAAAAGTAGCATGGACAGTTATTTTTGCAGCTCATTGCATATGCATTCGTAGGAGTTTCCCTTTCAGACGCAAAATTTATGAGAGGACAGCATTTAAATGAATCATGCAAGATGCTTTGCTAAGGTTTGCACTAGTCAATTTGCTTTATTTTCCAGCATTTAACCCGCAGATGCAGATAATTCACCCTCATATAATCCGCAAGTTTTGGGGTTTTGTGTAAAAAATAGTTGGAATAACCCGCACCCATAGATTTATGAACTTTTTTGTGTAAGATCATATTTCGAATTTTGAATGTTGCTCGCATGACGTACATTATCCATAACTGTTCAGGCTTGTGCGCGAATTTCAGGTGTTGATCATCGAATGAGATGAGAAGAGCCCACCCTCATGGCAGCACAGCCAATCACGTCTTCTTGCTTGTCTGGAAGCTAATTTGTGCTTCTGTTAGTAGATTGTGTTGGTCATTATGGAAATGATCTGGTTACATCTGTTCTTTCTTTTGGGGCAGTTGTGACCTAATGGTTAGAGAGTCTAACTTGTAAAGGTGGCTGGTTCGATTCTCAGTACCAGCAGGAAATGACTGGGGTGCCGTGAGCGAGGCACCTAACCACCAATCGTGCTCAGGGCGCCACAATGGCTTCCTACTGCTCTGGGTGTGTGTCACGGTTTGCAGTGTGTGTTATTACTCATTAATCCTTGGATTGGTTAAATGCAGAGGAAAAATCAGAACTTTCCTCTCCCATTGGCGTTTCTTTTTTTTGAGGTTTGTGTTCTCAAACTAATTTTCCCTTTTTAGTAGGCTAAATCTGGCTCATAGTTTTTGGAAGAGCTAAAATAAGACCTATTGATGACATATTATCAATCTTTACCAATGGAGGCAACCGGAGAATCGTTAGGACTGCCTGTATGGCCTAAGAAGCAGTAACGGTCTGAAGACTTGATTAAGGAGAAAATCCAGAGTAGTGGTTTCTAAGCTGCTTATTTTTTGTTGGACAGTTAAATGAGTTAATTATTGTGCTGACCGCTCTCTGAACTTCCATCGGTGCGATTGTAAAACGCAGAGACGATCGCGTTGTTCCACGTAGCGTCTAACTCCATTGTGGTGTCGGACACAAAAAAAAATCAGCGATAGCTAGCTAAAAAAAACTACTGACTACTGAATTATGTCTAATTACACCGAAATTTGAGTGAGGAATCATTCAGGCTCACAAATTCAAATTAAAATATGACTTTTTATTTGATTTATATCATTGGTCTCTTGACTTTTTAATGCACAGTTCAGCAACTGACTACGGTAACTAGGTTTTTGGTGTAGTGGTCATGTATTTGCTGTGAATACAAGGAGTTTGAGGTTCTAATCTGCCCTTCTTAATCTAATGAACTCAATTTACTGCACTTAGTTTCACTAGCAAGCTGTGGAACGATAAATTGGAAATTGCCATTGTAGTTCCCGCCACATATGACAATCACAACGAAATACTCGGAGAAACAATCAAAACAACCAATTTCAGTCCAGCTCACTTTATCAATTTCCAGTTCAGTTTTGAAAGAAGAGTTTTATGCTCATCCAGGCTGCATTTATTTGATCAAAAATACTGTAAATCAGTGATATTGAGAAACTGTATTACAATTGTTTTCCATTTTAATATACATAAAACTGGCAAATATGAAAACAGGCCTCACAATCCTTCAGTAATCGTATGCTGATTTGGTGCTCAAGAATCATTTGTTTTTCTCGTTCTTATTAGTTGAAAACGGTTGTGTTGAAATTGTTTACTATGATTCAAAGTTCAAAAGAACAGAATTCATTTAAAGACATTTATCATTTTACAAAACCTTCATATTTTAATCTCATTTTTGATCATTTTAATGCTTTCTTGCTGAATACATGTAAAACAAGAAGGCTTACTGACTCGAAAATTTGAATGGTAGTGTATGGTTGTTGTTTTTTTACAAGCTCTTGAAGGGTGTTTTTTCTATAACCCGTTAAACTGATAGTCTAGTTAGATCTGATGGATAGTCGTTCTTTATATCTTTGATCATGACCAGACGGTAAAGATTGCGTAAAATGACACTTTCTAACAGGGAACTTAGACAAACAGATCAACATGCTGTAGCATTATTTGTTCTGGTAAAATATTAATATGTCAATCCATGTGTTTTGAAGAGTCGCCTAACTTGATGCTTTAAATCAAGGTCCCAGAGTAGGATGAACATTAATCTGTGACATGCAGTGGGTCTGAAGTCAAACTAAACTCCGGCCCATCTATCTCATGAGCTCAGTGACAGTCTGTGCCGCCGCGCCATTAATCAGTGTGTCACGTTTCATCTGGAGGTGTTGGCACTCCACTCACCCAAACGGCTGATCGCACACAGTGTGTTCACATTTCCCGCGGGCTAATTGCACATTTCGCAGTGGCCCTGATCCTGGTGTGGGACTATGGAAATTCACTTGCTCTTTCGCAGTCACGCCACTATTAGTTCATCATCGTCAGCTAATGAATGCAGGCTCCATTGTCTCTCAAAGTTTGATGAGATGACATGTAATTAATTGTGAGTGCAGAATTCAGCTCAGGGAGTTTTGATGTCTAAGAGTGCTGATGTTCTTGCATTTGTCCATTTTTTTTCTTTTATTCTTGTGAGCACTTCATTAAAACTCACTTTCAAGGATTTTTCAGAATGGCTGACCTGAAAACTAGGTTGAAAAGTCACATGAAATAAAAAATTTCCATATTGCGTGGTGAAATATCTTTGCAAAACATTTTTCTCTTTGTAATTTTTCATCAAAGCGTAATAATTTGTTGACTTCAACTTCTCCAACCATGTGTTTTCGTTCTGGCATGCAACACCCACTTTTTACAAATGAATCAATTCCAGATAAATAGTTAATTACATATTTTCTAATTGAATATCCTGTTTCTCTCTAAATACGCCACAACTTATAAGGGCAAATGGGCAAGGATGTTCACACCACTGGGTCAGTGTTTGGTTGGTTACAATAGTCCAGTTTGTCTCTTCTGTAACTCACCAAACTGGCACATTTAGTACAATGAATGGTAACCATGGGAATGCAGCATTTTTTTGTATGAAAACAAGGAAGATACAAGTCTAACATGCATTGTTAACTCCTCTGTTTTGTTGAATTGTATATTATAGACAGAAATTTGTACGTTTTAACTCCAATAGGCCTGATTTAATATTTTAATTTTAATATTAATTTTAGCCTTGGAGAAGCTGTGTTTCTGTGTGTGTGTGTGTGTGTGTGTGTTAATATGATCTGTACTGGTGAGGTGATTAACTGGCACCATAATGAGACGGAATGACTTGCTATTTTCGACAAGCCACGTGGAAGGTCACTAACCCGTCAACCATGTGATCAACGAAGATATGCTTCATATTCTGCTCTTGTGTGGAAAATTACTAGTTTTGTTTATCTTTCTATTTTTCTTTCTTTCTTAGCCAATCAGAATCAGTTAAAAGTCATCATTGGTGTAGTTAGTAGCCTCTGTTAGAGTATAATTGCTGTAGCAATGTTATTGTAAGTGAGGCGACCTACGAACTCCTTGTGAGACTTGAAGCTTCTGCTGATGAAACTGAAAACTAAACTTTACTAAAATTTCTTCTACTGACTGCACTTCTGACTCCTGGCTTTCATTCAACATATCTGGTCCTCGGGTCTTAACTGTAATCCCCCTACATTTGTATGGTAGTGTATGTTTAATTTATAATAAAATAAGAGAGAACAAGCTTTAGATTGAGTGTTCTTGTGGTGCCATCAGCCAATCATTGTTGTCACTGATTAATACAAATTTTTTGGTTCACACAAATATTTATATATTGTGTTGAGTGTTGTTTATAATGTGCATCCATTGTAATAACCATTGTTATTTGCATAAAGCTTACTTTTTTCCAAGGATGTCTCCAGATATCAGCAACTCTTGTTGAAAATTCATGACATTGGATCAATGTACAACTGCAAACCAATGTCAGTGTTCACGTTCTTTAGAGATAAATGAGTATGTGCACTCCCATTCCCCGTCAACACTCTAAATTCAATGCACATGCATGCTGTATCATTAATACATATGCTGTATATTGATATATGCTGTTTGTCTTGAAGTCCTTGGTGCAACGAATGGCAGTTTACAGAGAACTAACAAGAGTTGTTGTCATTTGTATACTAACACAAACATCCTCCGGCTACAAACAGGAATATTCTGTCCACTCACGCGTTTTCTAGCCTCGGGTTGCTGTTAACCTGATTCACACAAGTCCTGTTAGATTGAGCTAAGGACTCTCATGGTGGGATCTTCCTACTCCTGAAGCCATCCATCAAATTGCCTATTGATCTCTGGCATTTGGAAAAGGGGCAGGATTCTGTATTCCAGACACAGGCATTCGCTTGTTTCTCTACTTTAATAGCTAAAAGTAAGAGACTGGGATCTTTGCGGTGACAATGATGGAGAACAGTTGTGATCAGCAGTTAGTTTAAATTGACAGTAGTGATTGGTGGCCTTCAACCCAGACTAAAATAAGGCCAATTTAAAATTCCACTGTGGCAGACTTTGATCTGCATCTAATATTATGAAGTGTTCGCAGTACAAGCTCTGCGTATCCAGTCGGCATGCACAGGTGAGACTGATCAAAGCAAAAGTGTGTGTTTGTGTCTTTAAGTGGGTCTGTCCTTCATTCCAATGCTGTCCATTGAGTTTCTGTCTCCACGAAGATGAAACGGTAATAATGACAGCTCCCATCAATATGCTGCCCTTCAGCAAGCAGTGATGGATGAACAGCAATATTCAGTATAATTGAGAGCTGTTACCTGCTTTCTTTATGTTTTATTTCTTTTCAGAAGAAGTGAAACACTGCATTGGATTATCCAAACACTATAAAAGCTTGTTTATGTCACTGAATTAAACAATGTAAAATATAGTTTTTTTCTCAATTGCAAGATTATATCTTGAAATTCTAACTTTATTACTTGATTGTAACACAATTGTAAGTTAATATCATGCGATTCTGAATATAACTCGCAATTGTGTTTACATAATGCAATTCTGACTATAACACACAATTGTGTGTTCATATCATGCAATTCTGACTTTAAAACTCGCAATTGTCAGTTTATAACTCGTAATTGTGAGTTTATATCATGCAATTCTGACATTTTAAATTGCAATTGTGAGTTATAAATTCAGAAATGAGATATAAGCTCGCAATTCGGACATTTTTCTTCTGACTTTCTTTTTCTTTTGTTTATATCACAAAACTACTTTTTAACTCGCAACTGTTAGTTTATATCACGCAAATCTGAGAAACATGGAAATTGCAAGTAGAAAAAAGTAAGAAATGTGAGTTTCTTTTTTTTAATTCAATGGTGGAAACAAACTTCCATAAATAAGCTAACAAACATGGTGATATTTTTGTATTATTGATATACTATTTTTTGTTTTCCTTTCTAAATTCTAAAGTTAAGTAGTTTTGTATATGTTTTTTTTTTATTTAATTTTTTTATTCTAGCCCATTGTGTCACCAGTCAGTGTGGATGATGGCATGAGGATGGAAGAATAAACATAAACTGTCTATTATTGAATACACTCAGGAGGATTAGCAAGATATGGCATTCACAAAAACTACATGGATGGACGAAGACTAAGGGAAAACACAGGGTTGATATACACAGGGAATTAAAGAGATGAGACTCAGCTGACAAGACTTAACAAGGAGATGATGAGACGTGACTATGATGACAATAGGAGAGCACACGAAGAACCAGGAAGTTAACATGGAAAAAGCAATATTCTAAAACATTGGCATAATTTATTTTATTACTTTCCAATTTAGAGCTATTTGGAGCTTTTTTTTGTTTACAGAGAAAAAATACACAAAGTAATTTAGATATTATCTAAATTATCTAAGATATTATATTGTATAATATCAATATCACACTTGCAGTCATGCTATTGGTCTGAATATCACAGCTGTGATTAACTGGTTCTGGTGTCATTTGGTACTGTTTTATAAAAGCAAAAAGCCACTCAGGTTTGCGTTGCAGAAATATTACTGTTCTAAGTTTTATCGGGTTTCACTAACAATAACCTCTGATGACTTATGGCTTTGTTTAACACTAATTTCTATTTTGGACTAATTAGCACCCTGATGGACAACCTAGTATCGCAAACTGACAGTCTTACAGAGCAAACTGCCAAATAGACTGATTACAGCACATTGAACAATCATTAAGATGTTAGTATCAAAAGCATGATGCAGTTTCACAGCACAATGTGTTGAAATGAATGGTCTGATCTCTAGAGAGGATCACGGCGACGGTTTATCATGTCTCGAATGAACGAGGAAAAGATCCAGCAGATTGCACTTAGTTTATTATCTCAAAAAAGTATGCAGTGCCTGTTTATAATTCTGTGTGCCACAAGCTTTCCATGCAATCATTGTAAGTGGGTTAGTGAAATGGAAAAATTGCCATCCAGCTCATAATCTTCAGGGCAGCCACTCAACATTTTTATTCAATGCCCTACATTTAAGGTCTGATCCCAGGTCAGAGGCAGTTACTAAGCAGGTTACGTCTAAATTTATCTGGATACTTTTGAAAATCCACATTTTCTCTAGGGGTTTGCCTTCCATCCACACCGAGACAAAGGCGCTCCAAATAGATGAATATGAAATCACTGTTTTTGTGTTGGACTATGAAAACAGAGGTATTCAATAACAATGATGCATGTTTAATTATGGCATCTTGTACCAATAGACATATGGATTATACTGGCAGTGTTATAAAAAGAAATGTTACTTCGATCTTCATATTCCTGCAAAGATGACAGAATATTTACTGAATATTCAGGACAGAATTTGTTGTCCTGCAGTAAAACATGAGAGCAGTTGAGACTTGCTTTTGAGCTTTTATGTTCAGTAAGATGTTTAATCGTTTTCAGATGTTTCAATGTGGATGAGCAGCTTCTGAAGAATGGAGAGCGTTTTGAAACAAAAATCTGGATTTATGTAGACGTAACCCCAATAAAATTCAGTTGATCCTCTCTTTGACTAGACAACAAGTACTGCAGCTTAATGTGTGTCTCTGACTTGAAGTGTGTGACATCCTCTCTGGTGGACACAGTGGAAAAATCAAGCTTCAAAGAACATAGACAGTGAAAAAGCCCAGCCTAAACACTTTATATAATGTGCCGTGAAGAATGGGTGGCTAATGGATTCTGGCCAATAACCCTTCAGATTGCAGAAAAAGCCAAATATCCTTGCAACTCAGTCCTGTGTCCTGGTAAATTGTCTTGGAAAATGCTTGGTCTGTATCTAGCGCTCGAAACAGCATGAATGAAATCTTAAGTGGCTCCAAACCGAGTCCACTGTCATCTTCACAATAGGACATCTGCCTACTTTGTTTCATGCAGTTACAAATACGCCATATCTTGGAAACTCGGAAAGAACTACTTTTCAATTCTGAAGCTGAGAAGAACTTTTAGTGGCTCATTCATTCCAGCCGAAATGTGGTCTTGACCTTTCTCACAGTCCTTTTCTGGTTGCTTCATCAACATGGGAGAGAGATAGAGGCAAGTTCTGTCTCACTGCGTCGGCAGATAGTGCTTCTGCTGAGAGATGGCAAATCAACAGTGGACAGGGTTGGGCTTGTGTTTTCAAGCAAACAATTCGGTCCCTTTTCCCCCTTTCCATCCGCTACGAGAGCAAACAGGGTTAGAGTGGGACACGTCGCTGACACGCTTCAGTCCTACAACCTTAAGCACTCCTCGGGGCCTGTTTTGGTTTCTCATGCTCCGACAGGATTCATTTTTCCCCCTGCAAGTTCCATTTGGAAAGGGGGAAAATAGTATTAATAAAATATGAGTCATTAATCAAACATGCTGGCTTCTTCGCCAGTCCCGCGTGGTTATTGGGGAGAATTTAACGCAGTGGCATGTAGTAGTGCCTTACTTTGTTCCCTTCGAATGAACGAGCTTTCAAAATTTAAACCGAGTAATTGACTTATGCTCCCCAGACGGAGCACTATAGTAATGGATGACTTAGACGCTTTCTATATATCCAGAAAATACATTGCTTTGAGATTCAAAGTAGCATTTCCACCCTTGCGAGTGTGATTTATGCGTGCGTGTAAGCTATAACGGCTGTAGTATGTTGAAAAAGTGGCAGATCAAATCCAATCAGGACTGCAGAGAAGGAATTCCAGGCCCTCGTTTCTTATCATGCACCTTAGCCTCTAAATGCGCTGTTCGGGATTTGAGTGGTTCATTAACAACTTGAGGGTGAGAAACGAGTTCCACAAGAGTTTTGCTCATTCGGTTGTTAGGAGGTTATTGATTTCAGAAGCTCTTTGCTCTGTTCCACCATATGCATTGCCTTGGATCAGCATGGGCAATGAAGGCCACTAATTCATCATTACAAATCAAATGCTCACTCACATTTGCATACACTGCCTATATTTATCAGCACACATGCTCACATTTGTCTCTGGCAATCCCCATGGAGACTGAGGGGGAATATATAGCAGATATTTATGGCCAGAATTACTAAAAGCTCTTTTGGTGTTAAAAAACTACTGTCAGCCTTGACTAAAGCCACATAGAGGAAAAAATTATGCACTTAAAAGGGTTATTTTTGCGGCTGATGTTATTGCTTATGCATTTGTAGGAGTAGAATATTTAAAGACTCCCTGTGGTGAAGATCAAGTTTTTAATGTTGTATATATGTCTATATGCTATATTTAATATGCTTTAAGACAAACCATGAGCAGTCACAAGTCAAAAACGTTAATGAGTATTTTCTACTTAAAATTGCAGTGGAAAAAAAATCGGCAGTTAAAATCACCTGTCTTTCTTACGTTACAAATTACCTTGTAACCAATCATGTCAATGTGCCGGCAGGAGCATATCATTAAATATTACTGCTCTTAAGCAGCAGAGTCTCGAGACTTTTAGCAACATAATTTAGCAACACATTATTAGCTGTTTGATAACGCAGTCAAGCAAAAGATCATATTAATTATCATTATGTGTCCGGCTTTGTAGAGTGTGATGCATAAAACGCATAAAAATTCGTATACACCGATTTTGTCACGCGCTAGGTGCGTGTGCAATTTGGAGATAAGGACGAGGAGAATCGGGTTCCTAACGAAAACACTCTTTATTCAAAAGGTGAAAACAAAAGATTATGAAACACAACATAAACGGCACTCATAGTGCAAAAACCTGGAGAAACTCTTTGAAACACGGAAGGAAGTATCCACACACGACAGGACATGAAGACAAAGCAAGGGATCACAGGAGGGTATTTATAACAAACACGGGATAATGAACAGCTGACGAGACTAACGATCAGTGATTAGACAAAGACAAGTAGGAAGGACAACGGAGATACACAGAAGGGACCCGAATGTGAAAGACGCGACAAGACTGTGACAGATTTGTAGATGAGCCTGTATAATTCACATTTCCACTTCTCCTTCTGAATCCTCTTCTGGTTCAAAACATCTACGGCTGAATTAAAACCAGTATTTACACTTTATTACAGTAAAACTACAGTAAAGTTGAGCTAGTGAGTATCTGATCTGGTGTGAGTGGAGGTGGGGCTAATTTGCATATTTCATGTTTGAATGATGCATATCAGACGCTAATTTGCACTGCTCATGGTAGATTGTGTTGTTCAATATGGAAATTATCCGGCTGTCTATGTTCTTTCATTTGTGTGGTGTCAGTAGATCACACACTGTACTTTTCACTCCCATCTGTGTGTTTTTTTTTTTTTTGGAATTGCCCTCTTGCTCTAATTTGCCCTGCCTAGTAAATCTGTCCCTTAGAATTGCAAAATAATTTGCGTTGTGAGAATTATTTACTCTCCTGTAGTTACCGATAACTAGACATGATGAGTAGAGTTGAATTCAAAGTGTAGAATTGGTGAATTTGTATATGGTCTTCAGTTTCATTATTTGTGATTGCATTGGAAAGCTGTACGCCTGCTAATACATTTCACTCTGTCTCACAAACACTAGATTGAGAATAATATCAAAACTGAGAACCATTTCCTGTATTAACGTCTCAGTATAATGAAGTTGGGCCACCAAATTTATAGCGGATCTCTGAAGATTGCCTCATCATAAACTAATAACGAAACTCCCACCCTGGGGTATTACTGCAGATAGGCTATAAAGCTTTCCTGTGCTAAACGCATTGATGAAACAGTGAAAATTTATTTCACGCATTTACATTTAGCAGTTTGCATCCAGCTGAGCCATTTTATAGATCTCATTAATGTAATAAGATGTTCCAGTTGACATAATTGAGTGAAACTTCAACCCTTTTTTGTGCAGAGACAATCTCCCATAGTGCAATTACATTGCGTACCCTTAAAGTACTACATTTACATTATATTTATGCATCTGACAGACGTTTTTATCCAATGTGACAGACAGTGCATTCAAGATATGTTTTTCCAGTAAATGTGTGTGTTCCCTGGGCATCAAACACTTGACCTTAACACTGTTAGTGCCTTGAAGCAGATAAGTACTTGATCACGCCTACATATTGCAAAGTAATAATGCTTAATACACACATAAACATTGCATATTAAAGTAGTGTTGCGAGTTTAATAAAAGTTAAATTATCAATAGATCTGGCATTGTGTTGATTATAAATACCCATCCATGGCCCATCTTTTTAAAGCAAAATAAACATGACTACACTAACACTAAATGGTAAAGTAAAACAGACACCATTCAAAAAGAGGGTTTTGTTTCTGGTGTTATAGGTTGATACACTTCTTATCTCACCAATATAATGCCTGTGTTAGATTTTTGTTGTTGTTTGGTAACAAGACCTGTTGTTTTAATATGTGCATTGTGCAGAAATTACAGGATTTATTAGCTTGACATGGCCCTAACCGAGAGAAATGGATATCACATCAAGATTAGTAAGTGTTTAGGAACTATACACATACAACATGTGGCTATACTTTTGAAACATTGTGTATTACATATTGTGCTCAAAGGTTTACATACCCCTTGTAGAATCAGCAAAATGCTTATTAATTTAACTAAATAAGAGGGATCATACAAAATGGATGTTATTTTTTCTTTTCAATGCTATTCAGAATAAGATATTTTACATACACATTTTGGTAAAACTTTAGATTACAACCCAGAAAGTACCTCATAAGTACACCGAATTTACAGCACAACTTTCAGTAATTATATGTACCTAGGTAATAAGGTATGTACGTGTATATATAAGGAAATAATATGTAAACTTTGGGGAATAAAGGGGAAAATTACAACCAAGAAAATTACACATAATTTATACTGTTAGTATTTAATAAGTAAGTGCTAACTATTCTAATATTACATGGCATGTGATCTAGGCTACTATGTTAAACAACAATTTAGCAATAACATTGATCATTCTCTCTACACCTATAGCCGGTGTGTGACGAGTGTTGTAGCGTGACTGCTGTGGTTGAGGAGAGATCTTTACTTGATCGTAAAGTGTGTTGGGTCTTCAGCAGTGCATATAAATGCGTATTTCATTCATATACAATGAAATGAAAGGCCTAGGTATTTTTTAAACCACGGGGTAGATATTGTCACAGTTCTGTCTCTGTTTCCAGTGTTATTAGTGTTCTAGTGGACAGAACCGTGGCACTGCTCTCTCTCCCCTGTGTTTGTCTCTCATTAGTGTCTGCCCCGCCTTCTTGTTTCCCTTAATCATTCCCAGCTGTGTCTCATCACTACCTTCCCTCATGTGCCCTATTTAATCCCAGTGTGTTTGCTGTCCTGCGTGGTGTTGTTGTCATTCCTGGATGTCTTTTCGTGTCTGGATGTTCCCTGCCCTGATTCCTGGTTTGTTTATGTTTTAGTGATATAGTTATGATCTTGTTTGAGTTACGTTTCCCCCCTCGTGGGTGTTTCCTTTGTATGTTTGTTTATTTATTTTATGGTTAATAAATGATCCTTTTTACCTGCAATTGAGTCCTTCACCTTCCGTACCGTGACAGATATTCTATTATAACAACAAGCACCGCTTTAATTTACATTCCGCATTAGATGTACTTACTCCGTAACTATGCAAAACGAGAGTGTAACAAGCACCAATTTAATATACAGCGCACAGATCATGGATTTACTCCGTAACTTTACAAAACAAGAGGGTAACAAGAACCACTTTAATTCACATTCTGCAGGTGATGTACTTTCACAGTAACTGGGCAAAACTATTTATGTTCCACAGGTGATGTACTTACTCCATAACAACGTGAAACCAGGGGGTAACAAGCACCACTTTAATTTACGGCCCGCAGATGATGTATTTACCCTGTAACTACATGAAACAAGGGGATAACAAGATTGACTTACACTGTAACAACACAGAAAAATGGTATATTTACACCGCAACAACAGAATTTTGTTTTACAATAGTTACAGTACTAATTTTGCTTGATAACCCAAGTCCTATTTCTCTTGCTATAAAAAAGGGGGGTGGGGGATGTTGCTTGTGTGACTTGCAGCTGTGATGGACTGTATTCAATACAATTTAATGAGGTAAGTAGTTTACATTGAAAATTGTAAATAAAATCATAGCAGAAACTCATTAACTAATCTCTGTAAATTTCAACTTTTGATGTTCAGTAATCCCAATCATGCATCCTGTTATGATAGAATATGTACCCTGTGGTTAAAAAAAAATACCACAGGGTGTCAAGGTTAGATGAACGAGGACTCAAGATGCAGGTGGAAGGTTATTTATTCAATATAAAACAAAACAAAATGCAAACAAAACTGCCCGAGGGGGAAAAAACAGAACTAGACTGACTTGACAGACTAGACAGGACAGAACTAGACCAGACAAGAATCACAAAATAGAACGACATAAACAACAATGACGCAGCATAGGACAGCAGACACAGGGAGACTAAATAGTGACACACAAGGCAAGTAATGAATGGAGAACAGCTGGGGCAAATCAAAAATTAATGAGGGAACAAGACGGGCGGGGTTACACAAGTACAAGACATGAACACGAGACCAATGCAAACGTCCATGTCCAGCGCACAGCTAGTGAGAACACAAACTGCGCGTGACATGAAACGCATCACGAAAGCACGCGGCCGATGTAAACACAAACCCCTGTGCTACACAATACAAACAAGCCCGAGCAAAGCGCGAAACCGCGGCCACTCATATGACCTCATAACAAGGACAAACACACGGTTCATGAATGTCCGAATCTTGACACAAAACCAAGACTGAACAAGACCAAAGTCCCGGTATTGAGCATCATGACCCGCACACAAGACGCTACACTGACACTCGAAGCTGCGTGCTCCCACATGGACACGACAATAGGGCAGTGTTAGAGCTCTGTCAGCAAAACACTAGAAAACAAGACTGAAGAGACAGAACCCTGACTCAGGGTATACCACTAGCTTATATTTTTGTGTGTGAAATTTTTATATGAATGAAATAGGCATTTATATAAACTGCTGTAGACCCAACACACTTTACAATCATGTCAGGGGTCTCTCCTCAACCACTACCAGTGTTCAGCAGCCACTCTGATGACGTGACAGCAGTCACGGTACAACGGCCCAGTGCAACACTTATCACACACCGGATATAGGTGGAAAGAGAATGATCAAACACATTCAGTGTACAGTGATCCCTCGCCACTTCGCGGTTCACTTATCGCGGATTCGCTATTTCGCGGATTTTCATAATGCATTTTTTTTTTTTTTGGTGCATTGTGCTCAGCATTCTGATTCGCTAAAAACTCACTTCCGCTTCTTGTATCAAAACATGCTACGAATTGTGCTATCATTTTGTCGTCTCGTGCAGTTATGTGTACGTAAGAGGACACGAGAGATGAGGAGGAAGGACTAACGCTTGGTCGCTTAGCAACCATGGTGCGAATGGCCACTGAACTTAAGCGATTAGCTGAGGAATGGGACCCTTTGATGGGCCGTTCATTACAGTTCTCCAACGTAATCGATGGTGGCATGTCGGTGTACAAGGATCTTTTTGCAAAGAAGAAAAAAGAGCGACAACAGCTGCCTATCACTATGTTCTTCTCCCGAACAAACACACCTGCACCGCGGGCTTCAGAAGAAGAGAACATTGCAGAGCGTAGTCAGGATGCAGCAGCCCAGTCTGAAGAGCTGTGAAACGGCCTACACGTGAGTCACTGTATTTGTATACATGTAATAGTTGCTAATTGTAAAAAAAAAAAAGTTTTCTATTTCGCGGATTTCACTTATCGCGGGTCATTTTCGGAACGTAACCCCCGCGATAAACGAGGGATTACTGTATGTGTATGTTCTTGCTAAATTGTTGTTTAAAATAGTTGCCTGGATGAAATACCACGTAATTGTCACAGTCTCGTTGTCGTCACCGTTTTGTCATGTTACACTTCTGGGTCATGTCTGTGTACTTGTTTCACCTCTCTCGTTAATCACTAATTGTTAGTCTCGTCAGCTGTTTGTCATTCCGTGTTTGTAATACATTTTCATGTTTCCCTTGTCGGTTATTGTCACTGGTTAAGTGGATGTCTCGTGTGTGGATGTTTCTCCATGTTCCCCAGGTTCTGCACTATGAGTGCCATTTATTTTTATATTTAAAGTGTCTTTTGTTTTCCTTGTTCTTTGGAATAAACCTTCGCGCAGCAACTCCCGTTGTTCTCTCCGTGTCTCTGCATCGCACACGCAACTGCACCTGTGTGTAACAGTAATTTTAGAATAGTTAGCACTTAGTTATTAAATACTAACAGTATAAATTATTTGTAGTTTTCCTGGTTGTTACAAACTTTATACATTGTTCCCTTATATCTACACGTACATACTTTATAGGTAGACTACAATTATTGAAGGTTACGTTGTAAATTCGGTGTACTTACACTGTACTTTCCAAGGTGTTATCTAAAGCTTTTTTTAACATAATAGTTTTTTTAATTTTATAAATAGCTGAATTTATAAAAATGACCCCATTCAAAAGTTTACATGCCCTTGATTATTATTACTGTATGCCTTTACATGGATGATCCACAACTGTTTGTGTGTGTGTGTGTGTGTGTGTGTGTGTGTGTGTGTGTGTGTGTGTGTGTGTGTGTGTGTATGTGTGATGTTTGTGTGCTACAAACCCTTGTTTGTCCTGAGCAGTTAAACTGCCCAATGTTCTTCAGAAAAATCCTTCAGGTTCTGCATATTTGAACCCTTTCCAGCAGTGAGTGTTCAATTTTGAGATCCATCTTTTCACACCGAAGACAATTGAAGGAATCAAACATTCCCTGATGCTCCAGAAGGAAACATGATGCATTAAGAGCCGTGGGGTGAAAACTATTTGAAGATCAAGGTAAATTGTTCTTAATTTGTCACAGTATTTATTTGAAATGTAAATGAACTATTGACTTCTCTAACATTTTATTGTTTGGCTATCACTTTGGACCAAATAAATAAGAAAATAAATGTAAATCTATTGCATTATTCTAATTTTGATAAAGTATGTTTGTTGAATAACCTTTTTGAAGATTCACATTTGCATTTTCTTTCCCTGCAAAAAGGACCAGCAAAGATTCAGCCAAAATTTCCATCCTTTTGTAGTTTATATTATTTAGTGTTGGTTTGATGGAGACAATAACACAGCAGCATCCTGTAACCAGCGATACTCTTCTATACAGTGACGTCTTGCTGTCCGTGTCCATTTTCCTTTCTTTAATATGTCTCTAAAGCAAAATACTGCAATTGTATAGCCCATGAATCAACAGCTTGACTCCTGCACAGTAAAGCCACGTGTGTCCCACTGCTGATAAGCTGAAATATGTGAAGTGTGCAGAAGCACTAGTGCCTGTCACTGTACTGACTACTCCAGCATGCAGGCCGGATCAAATACTTATCTGCACACTTCCTTAAGCCAGATGTACTAACTAAATCAAACATGAAGAGAGGAAGACATGGGTACTGGATAAATCTGCCCTCAGAGTGCGTGATCCGACTGAGCATGTGTAACAAATTCTCAAAAGCTTGTTGAACAGGTAAAGAGTGTGTCCAAGTCTATTAGCTTCCATCTGTATGCTAGTGGATGTCTAAAAGTTGGCAAAATAAACTTTTAACAGATATATGTCTTCAAATTGACTTTCTCATCCAAGAAAATTGGCTGGATTTCCATCCAATAAAATGCTCTCTAGAATAATAATGTCCCGACCACTAGTCACCCCAGCACTACATCTCCCAGCATCCTTCCTGGCTCTCACCTGCACACACTATACCATCACCCACACCTGGCACCAATCACTTTCATCAATTAGCACCACATATAAGCCTGCAAGTCACATGCTCCATTGTCTGGTCTTGACTAGGACAAACTGAAGTATTGGCTGAGATACTGGGCTCTGTGTTAGTGGTGTTTTGTAGTGGTGGGCAGAGCGAGGCTTCATGAAACACTGAAACAGTTGAATCAAATGTGCCGTACTGTTTCGAGGCTTCGAAACTCTCTAGTGACACCCGTCTCCACGGTGACATCTAGTGGTCAATTGCACGTTATCTGAAACAACTTTGACAACATGCCATTTAACAAAATAAAAATGTTGTGTTTTGTTAATGTCGCGAGTTTTTAACACTCTCACTATATAACTATAACTATAATATATAATCATTCACTTTTGGTCATGAAAAGTGTAAATTAATTAAACAAATCAATCCACAATGGTCTCATTTTTGTTTGTTTTTTACAGATTTTTATTCAAAACTATTAATTGCTCTGCTGTGTAAGGAATCTATATGAAGCTATATATAAATTTATCTATCTACGAATCTCTCTATGATATCTATGAATATTTCTATGAATTTGTCTATCAATCTATCTATCTCCTATGAAATTCTGTTCCACCACAGTTGAGAAAAAAATATTATTTAAGTCGAAATAATGACTTGGTATCTCGAAATAATGAGAAACTGTCGAAATGATGACTTAACTTCTCGTGATTTTCCGCATGGACAAAGCGTGTAAATGCGAGATATGGAAGAGCCGGTGAAAACTGTTGCATGAGAAATGCAAAACTTGCACGATTTACAAAACTATCGGAGTATCGCTGGATTTATTAGTTAAGTTTAAGTGTAACGTCTCCATAAAATGCATGGGTACATGTGTTAATATTAACGCGAATTTCGCGGATGCTCTTTGATGTACAGGTTCATCATAAAGAGTCACTATAATACAATAAAATACTATAATACAACAGTCTAAAATTCCTCTGTTTAAAATCCATGGATCACTGTGCTGAACTTGTTCATACACTCATACACAAAAATACAAATGAATAAAATACTATATACTATGGAATCCCTCTCATATACTGATGATATAACATTCATGTTCTTTAATTATATTATTGATTAACACTGACTTTAACAGCTGTTTTACAGAACGTGTCATGTTTGCTTTGATCTCGCATTTACACGCTTTGACCATACGGAGAAACACGAGAAGTTAAGTCATTATTTCGACTTAAATAATCTTTTTTTCTCAACTGTGGCGGAAATGGGCTTCCATAAGGTGAAGTTGCATTAACTCCTGTCAATTTGTTTGGTTTGTTCCTGTCAGTCAAACGCAGACTCGGCAATCAGCACCTGTCCAAACACTCGTGAAATTCGCAGAAGCTTCGTTTAGCTATAGTCACGTGACATGGGTGTTTTGAATCACAGTTTCGGTTCAGTGTTTCGAAACAGCTACGCTTCGGGATCTCGACACTGTGTCGAAACGTCAGTTTCGCGTCAGCCATCCCTAGTGTTTTGATGTCTGTTGGATTCCTTCTCCTCTCACTGGTTCTCCAAGTGTGTTCAAGAAACCTGTAAGAAAAAGAGATAGCTTTGTTTCAAATATTCAGCAAAGTTGTGGTGCAACTAACCTACATTGGACAGATTATTTCCCATCTTCTTGTTTGTGAATTTGCGAATACCCTTTGGTTTCATTTCATTTTGAGGGTCCCTTTAACACATTCTGTTGACAGTAAGTAACGTTGCACCCGTATATCTAGTAACTCTCAGTAGAATAATAGTAGAATATTAGTAGGGTTAGAATGCATTCCTGTAAACATGCATGCAAGTTTAATGTATTTGTGAACCTGTTTAAGGAACACTGTATATTGAATGAAGTTAATGTCTAATAAAGTTGTTTTTTTGTGACCTAATCTAAAGTGACAGCTAGTTTCTCCTAATAACCAATTTACATTTTTTTTTTACTACAAGCTATTTAATCAGTAATAATTGTGTTAAAGTAACAATGAATGAAGAATTCACCATTTATGTATCTTGTTATTAATAGATTACCAATGTAGAGGCTATATGTAAACTATAAACTAATAGTTAAAGGTTAGTGTTACATTATGTACTTCTAAAGTGTAGCCAAATTAAATTATTATAAAAGCCAATACTTTTCCCTACTGTTGTCCAATGAGCAACATCAAGTAGCTACTCTGAAAGAAAAGTTTTTTTGTTACAGAGACTATTATTGGAATATATTTTACAAGCAAATATTATTTTAAATTGGCATGATTAATTGTTTCTACACCATTTTTCTCATGTTACAAATTGTCTCATATACTTTAAAATAATAATTTAATTACACAAATTGCTTATTTGAAAAATGCTTATTAAATAACCATTAGCATACATGCCTGTTGTTCCATTTCATGGTGTTTGAGAGACACATGAATAACTTTACTTGTGCACTAATCTTAGTGTAATGTCATTTTTATATGTTTTATTAATTTGAATATTATTTAGAAACGTGTATAAACTATTTTTGGTAACACTTTACTTAAATTTGTTATGTATAATGCATTATAGTAATATGTATAGTAATTATGCCTTGTAATGCACCTTATAATCTCATGAATAATTGTAAAAAAAAATGTAGAATATTTATCTTTTGAAAGTATAATACATTGAAACACAAAAAAAAACCCATTTTAGAATCTGCAAATATTTAAATTTATATTTGTTTTAACTTTGGCTACAATTTTATTTATGAAAAAATATTAAGTATTGTAACGTGCATTTTGTATACCTTTAAAATGCAACATATATGTTTGTTTTTAACTTGCTTTACCTAAGTATTTAAAAACAATATATATTTTATTCTAAGGGAATGTGTCTTTTTCTATTCCTGTAGGTTTTACTCTTCAGTACGACTCTTCAGAACAACATGTCTTTGAACGAACGAAGGAGAGCACACCGCCTTCAGATGAGCAGCTGTGAATCTTGGGTATATACTTAAAGAGACATGACAGGTAGGAACAACCTTCTGAGTGCGGTCAAGTTCATTGACTGTGTGTGTTTGCTTTATAACACTTCAGAAAGTGGCATTGGAGTGAAGGAAAGGACATATTTCATCTGATAAACCTATGAAATGCTTGTAAATGAGTTTTTTCCTACTACTTATGGTTCCCTCTGCAGTGTTGCATTGTACAGATCATCCTATTCTTCATTATATCTCTCGCAATAACCTCTCTCCTACGCAAACATTGTTCGGCTATGTCCAACTACACTTGATCCATGTGGTCTCGGCTCTCCAAATGTTCTGTCCTTTGCCCTGCTTTTCTAGTACTTGTTTATTACATTGCACACCATCTTGTAGATTTAGATGATGCAGGTTTGCTCAACAGCAGAGAGGAGCCCGAGGACAAGCTTTCCATTATCAGTCATTGTAACACCTGCAGTTCATCTGCAGGGAACCATTTACAGGAGCTTTAGAACAAACAGCCTGAGATTTATCACTCTTTTGTGTGTGTGTTGTCTGGGAGATTTCTTGTTTATTGTACCTTTGTTGTTTCAGTACCAAAAAAAGCCCATCTCTTTTGTCCTTGAAAACTCATTTTGTCACTAATGTTTGAAATTGATTTTAAAAACGGTGCCCAACTATTCTTTCATTCCTTCAAACAGTTTAGATAGAACATATTAATAGCTCTCTTTTGAGCAGTGGACTCCTTTTTTCTTTCTTTTTTAAATTGGGTTCTTTTCACAGGAAAGATTATATTTTGATTGGTCATTGTAATTTTTTGGTCATTGTGATAAGCTCGCAAAAAGCCAAAAGAATCTGACTGCAAAACAACTTGCATGTCGCAATGAAGTAATTTTCTCTTTTGTGTCGCATGCGTGTGATGTTAAATACATTGGTCTGCACAAATTACTAATTCATGGACAAATCTCACTTGCACACGTATAGAATGACTTGCTGTTTTTTTAGTTCATTCAAAGCTTGATCCTTTGGCTTCTTTTGGGGCCATTTTCATTGGTGGACAAAAAAACAAAACACTTCCATCCAATTGTTTAGGGTCAATAATATTGTAACGAAGTGGAGACCAGGGTTGATCCAAACACGTGTCTTTACTGAAACACAGGATAGTCAAACAGGCCAGGTCAAAACAGGAATACAAGGAACAGGCAAGGTCGTGGTCGAGATACAGGCAGTCAAACAGACAGGACTATGAATACCGCTCAGAATTGTGCACAAGGGCTAAACAAGACTTCGCCCAGGTGCGTGCGTGCGTGATAACTTTATAGTATCTGTGATATGGAGTTCAGCTGGTGCAACAATCTGTCCGATGAACAGCATTATGGGAAATGTAGTGTGTGTCGGTATATGTGTGAGAGCTCCATCTGGAGCCAGACGGGGGAATAACAAGAGATCGTGATTGTAACAAATATGCAAAATAAAAGAATTTCATATTTTTCTTCAGCAGGGAGGCATTCAATTGATGAAACGTGTCAGGAAAGGCTCAAATTATTAGAATAATTTCTGAAGCACCATGTTGGGGAAAATTACATCAGAAGTATTCCATTGTTTGAGAGCTCAGGGTGTTTGGAAGTTTACATTTAGTTAAGCTGTAATTAAATCATGTCCTATTAATGATGAGGTCAAGGGTTGCTCTTTTGCCGAACATCCATCAATGCTTTTGGGAATAAGCAGATAATTGTCTCCTGACAGACAATCAAGCAAGGTACCTAACCTTTCTATAATGAATAAAATATTAGCTGTGAATAGACAGCTATTAGATATTAGCTATGAAATAAAAAATATTCTGACACAAGAATATTTGAACGTATTTTATGTAGTCTAGACCATGCCCCCCTGCAATACCTCTGTGGCTCACAATTTGGGAATGTGTAGCTTGGATCACTTCATTAAGCAGAAGACAGGAAGTGTGAACCATGAAAAATACAAAAAAAGAGTTGATGTGTGTTGAAGGAATAACAACTTATTTACATGCCACTAAGATTCATTTAAATGACAAGAACTGTCATTTTGACAACCTAAATTTTCCAAAATCAGCCAGTAAGAACGGTTTGAGAGGGTGAAATAGACACAGCTGACCATATGGTACATCATTTTATCCTTGTAAATCAGACGGACATCTCCGCTGAAAGAGATCTCATTATTCTAATGAATGAGTCCAGTCAAAATTGTCAAGACCCACCAGAATTAATCACAACAGTGCTTATAGTTAATAATATTTTGTCATTTAATTAAAATTAATTAACTGTAATCTGTCACTTTCTATTAGGTTTAATTGTCAATCATAAAATTCACTGCGAAATGATCGTAATAATGTTGTGCCTTTTTGCAGAGTATTTAAGGGGAAGTTTTCAAACAAATTGAAAGGCAAAGCACAAACTGTTCTAACAGGTTCTGAGATTAATGTCCATGAAACGTTTTAACGTTCCAACTGGTCACAGAAAGCTTTGCTGAAATTAGGCATTTTTCACAGCATGGGTCCCATGATGTGTTCTTAACACCTTGGAGAATGCTCTTAAACAAACTGTGATCATTTCAAGAAATATTACAAGTATATCAAACCAACTGATACACGAGAAGACCTTCACGATCCCCAAAGTAAAATTGCTTACCAGCACTGATGAATCACTCTGCACTTTTGCTCAACAAATTTAATTTCCATGCCAGGATTCCTTCTGTATTCCCAGAGAAATGTTTTATTGCTCAGAGGTTGCTCTTTCATGAAGTTCTCAGATATTTTTCTTTTTGTCAGAAATGACTAAATTCTTTAGAAAAATAAATAAAAAGACCAATTGTGTACATTTCATAGCATAGATAATATGGTGCTGGAGCAGTGATCCCTCGTTAATCGCGGTTAATGTGGACCGGAACCCCCCCCCCCCGCGATGTGGATTTTTACCTGAAGTAGGATTGGCTACCCCTAGGAATTTCCATATATGTGTGTAGATACCAGAATGTTTAAAATATGTATATTTATACTTTATATTTTAAATCTATTTAATTATAAAACCTTAATATTATACATTTTCTCTCTCTCTCATACGATACATATTATGGTGTTCTACACTCATCAATGACAGTAGTATCTTGAGACTTGACTTGACGATGACAGACCTGTGCAGTTCGATGAATGATGATGGTGTTATTGCACTGGTATAATGAGGCCTTTAAATCTGTTCAGGAAGCCAGTTGGATCATCAACATTTGCTTCTGAGAGAGGCAAAGAGGCTCCCACTCCACTTGTGTTCTCATTCGTCGATCTCGCACCGGGAACCAATCACGTGTCTTGTCAGAGTGCCCGTGTGTGTGTACAAATCCTCTGAGAGAGTTTCTCTCTTTGTCTGGCATCCTGGAAAACCTTTTCTCTCGCATCACGATGAAGCAATGCTGCTTTCCACAATATGGCTGCCGATATGGCGATTATTTTTTTATTTTTCGATTAATATTTTTGAAAAATCTGCGAAACTTGAACCGCGAAGTGGCGAGGGGTTACTGTATAGAAGTACAGCTTTCCTGCAGCTCAATCGGTAGAACATTGGGTTCGATCCCAGTGAAAGCAAGAACTGTCTTGAACGCAATCTAAGTTGTTTTGGATAAAAGTGTCTGCCAAATGCATAAAAATGGAAAATGTAAATGTAGAAGTACATTTTGAAATCTCAGAACCCTAAAGCGTGGGACACACCAAGCCGACGTTTAAGAACTAGGGTTAGGAACTAAGAAAGCTAACTGTGTTGTCAGGTACGTCTCAGCCAAAAAGCTGCACTTGAACATGCCAAAAGGACTAAAGGTGACTGTCAACTAGCAAATCCGTTGTGTGCTTGCGTGTAAGTAACTATCTGTCTGTCAGCAGGTTTCAAGTTTTTTCATAACTCAAAAGGGGAAACCGGAGTCTATAACTGCAGACTGTAAAAAAAAGTAGAGTATGCATACTATTTTAAATATAAATCATGCTGATCACTTTCTTCATTCCAGTCGGCTCATGTAATTGTAAAAATATTTGTGCTCAAGATGATGTAAAATAACAACCTTCTGTCTGTACTGTACCTTGATCGCGTTCATCACTTTTGCTTTTATTCTTGTGTACTTGTTCGTGAACCTGAACAGCCAATCAGAGTTCTCTCTCTCACCAATTAAATGTTGAATTGGCCCCAAAAACAATTTCTAATGTCTGAGATATACATTTGCAATTCTGACTCAGAAAAGTTGCAGTGTTGATAATTTAAAGAAACAGAATTTGAAATAAGCAAATTTATATCTCACAAATCAGTATTTTTTATCTGAATTGCGAGTTTATAGCTTGTACTTTTGACTCGCAATTGTAAGAGAGCTTTATCGTGTAAAAAAAAGTGTATTCCGTGGTAGAAACAAGCTTCCACGCTCCATTTTTTTAGATACTACATAACCCTTATTTTACAATGTGATGCACAAGTTGAGATATTGCAAAGTACCCAGCTTCTTCTGTGGAGCAAATGCAATATTGATATCAAAATATGTTGCTGTGTTTTACCGTTCAAAAGCACTTATGCTGTACCATAAAGTGCACACAGAATAAAACTATGATGAATTTATGAAAGTAGCTTCTGACATCAATAAATTGGCCCTGAAGATCTCCCAATGGTACAAAGAACATATGCTAGTATTACATGTCAAGAAGGCGAGCTATACAAAACCACAGAGAGCATCATATGTGAGACATATATTTATAGCACAGTAGTAGTCGAGCTAAACTTGCTATGCAATATGACGTTTATGAATATGATGTTTGATGTGATTTCTTTGGCACCTGCCTCGTAGGATCCACATCGCCCAACCTGCACATGTCAGTTCATTACTCAAGGACCCCTCAAGGACAGCATCTCTTCAATATTCAGGGACTACAGTGCAATAACTTGTTTTGTTTATATAAATATATCTATATATTTCTTACATGTAAAAAATCTCAGTGGACACTGCAGGAATATTATTCTAATGTGCCAGCAACGAATCTATTGCTGTCCAACTGAGTTTTTTCCTCTTCACACCAAAAGAAATGATCCAAAACTGAATGCAGTGTTAGAAAAACTAGATTTCACACTTTCATTTTTAAATCAAAAGTTCCTCTCTCTAGGTTGAAGATTTTTTTTAAAAGTAATCACTTTCTGTGCCACACATAGTCAGGATGTGGCACGCAAAAAAAGCCTATGTTGTGACTTGTTGTAGACATTTGAAAAGCTCTTCCCAACCTATATACTTTATTGCACTGCACAGCGGTGTCAGTCACCCTGAGATATAAAAATAGCTTAAAATAATTTAAAGTGAGACTGCAATGATTTCGTGACATTTAATAAAGGAAGAGTGCATATATACTACATTATGCTTGAGGAAAATCAAACAGTACCGGCAGGTGGCGCTCATTCTGATACACTGAGTGTTATATAAAAGATGAACTATATTAAAATAGGCAGTGCATAAATTTCAACCCCTTTGAACTTGATGGTTGGTCATGGTTCAACAATCTATGTAATTGTGGTTTGAACATCCAAGCAGTGACAGTGAAATTTCATATAGGCTGTATTGAGGAAGTCTGTGCTTCATGTGAGAAATGGGTTAATTTTTTCATTCAGTCATTAGAGAGCAATACTTCAGCAGTACTTTAGCTTCCACTGGGTACTTTCATAATGTTATGCTTAATTTTCAGTCATGTGCATCTCTATTGCCCTTTTCTCATTAAACACCTTGTTTAAATTACTCTTAAAGGATGTAAAGTGGTTGGTTTTGCATCAGACCGGTCAGAGCTGTTATTTATTGATTAGACCATCTGTCTAGTAAAATAGCTGGCAACAGATATGCCTGCATTGTATAAAAAAGCCAGGGCTGTCAAGTAATTAATGTTTAAATTAAATTCATTAATATGCTAACTAAATTAAGTATTACCATTAGTTTAAAAACCACGAAGATAGTGATTAAGTGGCAAGTCATAAGGGTCTTTTAAAAAAATCAAAAATACAGTTCAATGTTCTATTTTCATATATTTAAAAAAGCAATTTATTCCTGTGATGGTAAATCAAATTTTCAGCATCATTGCTCCAGTCTTCAGTGTCACACGATCCTTCAGAAATCATACTAATATGATGATTCGCTGCTCAAGACTTATTTCTTTAATATCATCAGTGTTGAAAACAATTGTTACTTGATATTTATGAAGAAACCACAATTTTTCTTTCAGGATTCTTTGATGAATAGAAAGTTCAAAAGAACAATTTTAATGAAATGGGAATTAAATGTCTTTACTGTTGCTTGTGATCATTTTAATTTATGGTTGCTAAATAAAAGTATGGTGTAACTTTATTTTGATGGTCCCTTTTGAACATTTTACTTTCTATAAGCAACTTTGCAACTACATAGCCCTACCAATCTTCTAAGACTCTACTAACACTGTGATGACAGTTAGTAGACATGTAGGTGCAATGTTATAGTCAACAGAGAGTGAAGTGAAACCAAAAGTATAAAAAAGTATCCCCAAGCTTTTGAAAAGTAGTGTATTTCAAAAACATAATTGTAGCAGACAACCGTGAATAATTCAACGCAATTGACTTAAGAAATCAGAATGGTTTTGGTTTTAAGACATTGCATTTAGTTAGTACTTCTAGTTAGAATTGCATCAATCCTTTATCATCTTTTGATACATTTTAATTGAAGAGCATTAATAATAACCATACTAAATCTGTAAGCTTTTGAATGGTCTGCTTCTGCCCCATCTTCCTTACATGACTGACTGAGTCCTATGCTAATTTAACTGCTGCTAATATGACCATGCCAACAGATTGAGGAGGGTTTGATAAATCACCTGAGGAATAAACAAGCAGAAGGTAATGGTGTTTGTTGCCAACTTGCCAAGATTCAGGGAGAGAGCGAGGTCTTGAGGATTTGAGGCGAGCCCAGTCACCCACATGCTTCACGTCTCACTGGATGGACACTGTCCAACTGAATGCGGGGCGAGGAAAGTCACTGAATCTCCAGCGACCAAGGACACATCTGTGACTGTCCAAATGCATTAAGGTTCTATGCTGAAAGTTTCTAAGGGGACGTCAAATCCTCCTGGTCTCAGCATCGTTCACAGTGACAACCTTGGTCTCGGGTTCTCATAATATCCAGACCTGATCTCCTCTCACTTCCTATTTTACAGCTCCCATGTTAGTGTGTCATGTGTCCACGAACAGATTGAGCATGTCAAAACCGTGCCTTCATTACAAATACTGTCTTGTTCTATGATTCTGCAGTTTGACGGAGATGTCAGCATGGACTTTCACCCTTTTGACTCCTTACACACTCACAGCACCATCTCACGCTCACAGCACCATCTCACGAAGACTCAAGTACCCCTTCAAAAACACCAAACCTAAAATGCATTTTTAATTTTTTACATTATGCGTTGCACTGAAAGCCATTTACTCATATCATACCTGTATAATAATTAATGCTATAAAAAATCACTATTATATTTGATTCACTTTTTAAATAGGTGGAAAAAGACTCAAGATACTAAACTACTAGCTTGTAATAAACTTCTCATTATTTAAAGTTGCAAATACAGTTAAGTAACCAGGGCTTGACATTAATTTTTTTTGCTCACAATTTTGACATTAATTCCATGGGGGTAAACTGTCATATAGATCTTTTTAATAACATTTCATGATTCGGCAGCAGGTTTAATAGGTTGCTGTCACTTTAAGACCCGTCACTCAGATCCATTAAACTGTTACACATGGTATCCTTTTAACAAATCCAACAGGATTTTTCCATTGCTTTTTGGATTATTTCATAAAATAGGTCTATGTCTCAAAGTTTTATTCTTATCATAATCTTCACAAATAAACAACTTTTACGAATTTTGAAGACAAAATACAATTGCTATAAGTTAAAAGGTAGGTAAGGCTATAAACGAATTACAACATGTTGCATGACTTCACTGTCAACAACACAGCTTCTGAAATCTCTTTATTAAAACTAAATAAATACAAATACATTTTGTGTCTATTCAATGAAAGTCCACATAGCTGCATAGTGTAGAAAGACTTAATATGAATTGAGTGGTTTAACCCAAGTCATAAAGCTCATTCACACCAAGGAGGATAACGATAAATATACAGTAGTTCTAGAAATCATTCTAAATATAAAAGAATAACAGAGTCCACACCACAGCTATAACAAATACGGCACAGAGCAATGATATCGCTGGGATCACCTTCAGAACATTTGTTGGAACAATAAAAACCTCAAAATCCATCCTGCTTTAAATAGCTTGAAGATTAATAAATTGAACTCAAAGATGAATAAATACTGTAACAAATGTATTACTCATTATTAGTTAATATATGTTAGTTAATACATTAATCTTAACAAATTAAACCTTATTGTAAAGTGTTACCATTATCGTTATAGCTATCTTTATAGTTATCGATGGTGCGAACGGGCCTTTACAAAGAGTCATGATTATCATTTTGGACAAACGTTATTGATGGTTGTGTGTCAAGCATGCATGGTTGTGCTTCTGTTTACCATATTTGATGTGTTAAAAATATCTGTGTTCTGAAGATGAATGAAAGTCATATAGGTTTGGAACAACATGAGGCTGAGTAAACAACAGAATTCGAGATGTTTTTCATTTTTTCAGATGTTTTCGTCTCACCATCCCTCAATGAAAATCAATGACTTCTAGATCTTTGATTTTTGATTTTGACTGATTTTGTTGCATCACACCTTAAAAAGTGTGGGAATGACTTTGCTCTTGCACTCACAACTCACTGCAAATCTGAAAACAATAGCATAATACTTTCTATTGAAACCTTTTTTTTTTCAGTTTGTTTTGAATATCACATGATTAATTCAAGTTCTACAATGTTTCTTAACTTCCTTAAACAATTTCTCCTTGTCCATGTTTGACATTTAATATACTTGAAGAGCAGAATTTTGGTTTAATGAGTTTTTGGTGTTGGCGGAGTTACCCAGCATGATGCGGCAGATATTAAAATCAAGCCAATTACAACACGACACATGTAGTGCCATGAATTGCTTACCGCAGCTGGTCATGCAAATATAAAAGCTTTTATCACTTGTTGATTTGTTCCTCATTAAGATCACGTAATTGAAGTTGGAAACATGACAATTCCTTTGCTATATCTCTCTGCTGCTCTCCAAAGAAAGACAGATTGAGAGGGAAGGTAGTCTGAGATTTAAAAAGACTTACAGCTAAAGCCCACACTGCTTTAAAACTACTTACCGATTCTATTGATGGTGACAGGAGGAGTGAGCAGTCAGTCATTTCTGAACATGAGCAGAAGTGGATGGAGGGATTAAAGCAAGATTGAATCTGCTTTTAAATGATAATCTAAGCAAACGGATTAAAATCCAGAACCACAGACAATTGGTCGCCTACCAAACACAGGTCTACTTGATATGGTTATCATAGTCATATACATACAGAATACTGCAGTAAAATCTCATTACTGCTCTGTGACCTCAGGACTGCAGCCCATGTAAATCAGTTTGCAAACTCTCATTATCCCGTTTACCCCCTCATTGAGAACAATGGAAATATACCAAATTCAGCTGATGGAGTTCTTAATATAACATGCGTAAACATACCAACATGTTTCTGAATTCTGCCTGTGGTCGTCCATTTTTGTTATTATACACAAACCAGTGAATATTCACGTACTTTCATTTATTTTTAATATGCGTTAGTATTGTGCTAGCTCAATATATCATTTGTAACTCAAATGATAGTTGCAGTTTGTTGAAGTGTACTTTTACTTTTGTAACTTACTGACTGGTGGGTGACAAATCAAAAATTACATACTTCCAAGTTTTTGAAACATTCTCAAGAATACAATTCTTCCTGCTATTTTATTCTTAATTTCTAACTTAAGAATAAAGTAACATTTTCGTATCGATCGTTCTAAATACAAATATTCAAATTCCTGAAAAAAAATGTCTTAAAGTTTTGCTAATATTTTTATGTAAACTTATCTAAAGGAAGATGCTTAATTTATTGTGATTAAATAATAAAACCTAAAACTAGGTAGATGGGTGACGTCATTAATCGATACTCTAAACAGTGATGGGTCATGATTACACATTATGTGACTTTGCTGAATACAAAATTCAGTAACATCTCCAATAGGCACTTCAATTTTAATTTTAGAATTACAGTATAATTTTCAGCAGATTGTCAGCTGTACTGCTTATGTACGTTGAAGAATTTCAGAAGAAAGTTCTTGATTTCTTTCTCAGGAATATTATTGTGAGACTGGAGCTGGAATATCACAGATATCTTGGGCAAATAAGCAACACACACAACAGTAGTGTTATATGTTCCCTGTGTTTTCCTCTGGTAATATGGCTGCGTTTAACTCAACCTTTAAACATACACTCATGTGCTTTTCTAAGCACTTCCCCCTCTTGCAGGACATATTGAAGTGGTTCCTTTTGCCATGTTTGTAGTCCTTTTGGTTCATTGATTGTCCCCTGTTTGTCAGTCTTGATTATTTCCAGGTGTGTCGTGTTTGATTGCTAGCCCTTAAATATAAACCCCTCTTGTTTCATGGCTGTTTGTTTGGTGTTCTTTCTTGCTGCTTGTTCACTGGTGTTTTGTTAGTATTTGTTTATTGTAATCTATTTTCCTTTGCTTTTTTCGGGTATAGATGACAACGTTGTCAAAGTGAACCCTGTTCACATCAATCAGCTAAAAATGCTGTACTTTGCTGTACTTTGTCACTATGTGCCTGTATTAGGGATGTGCCTTTCGACTAATTTGTTACTCGTTTAAACGAAAGTTGTTACCGACTAGTCTAAAAGTAATGGCGTTAGAAATAAGGTCTCTTTTCTGCGGCGCGCTTTTCCTTCTGTAGTCTCAAAACTGCAGCTTTAAGTAGCGAGAGGCGTGTGTGTCGGTTTCCATGGTGAAACCTGTGACAATGAGTTCAATAAACAGGTAAAGAATAAAAAAGTATATATTTATATATTTCTTTAAGTTGAACGTGATCACAATGGTGATTTGGCTGTTTCAGATCGTCTCTCCAAACATTTCCGTGTCTGTGATTTAATATGGTTATGCTCGGATCCAGTGGAATCATTATGTCAGTTTGATATTATATGTCAGTTCCTACTTTAAAATACTCCCACACCTCGCTCGTCTTTCAGTGGTCATTATTAAACCCGCCGTGACTGATATAAACAAAACGCATGGGAGATCTGCGGTAAAGGTTTCCATGGCGACGCGCCATGCCTGTCACCTGACACACCGCAGCCACAAAAGCACTATGACAGATTTATCGCATTTATTTAGTTTTGCTTATTCAAAATATTCACACACTTGTTGGCTTTTTCATCAATTACCTGATATTCCAATTCTCAAATATGAGGAAGTGAATGCGTTGTCTTAAAATCCTTTTATAATGATCATGTCAGCTGATCTATAATGTAAGACTGGCGCCGCAGTTCAGAGGATCGGCTTTACAACACGTAAATTCAGTCACTTCTCTTGAAATACATGAAAGTAAGTGTCCGGTGAAGCGGGAGAAGAATATGAGTTTATAGTAACCTATGCCATGTGTATCTGATATGAATAAAACACCTTGTCAGTTTATAATTTAATGGATTGTTATTTCTGCTTTTATAGACATCGGTGTGTATTTTTCAAACTATAAATGTATTTTTTGTTTGCCAGTACTTATGTGTATTTAAACGTCTGAAACCTAAAATAAAGGTACGTGGTTGAAAACTGAATAGCTGTGATATGACAAACACTGAGCGCGACCGAAGCGCGATCCAACGCGCGGAAACACGTTTGAATTTAGTAATTGATCACAAGACGCACGGATCGTTCTAATCCCATGTGTGATTGCACGCGTCAGAGGGTTACATGTAAGGTTAAAATGTAATTTGAACAATAAAATCTTGTTTTTTCTCGTGTAGTCGACTAGTGGCACACTGTACCGTGTAGTCGACTACACTCGCACATCCCTAGCCTGTATAGACTGTATATTTAATACATGGGAACGATAATGGTAGTTTTTCAAATCTTGTACTTTGAAAACCCAGTTTTCAAAAGCTTGCGTTTTTAGACCCTTAAAACGCTGTTGTCGCACAAAAGGTTTTCTGTTTGTAGTGAAAAATGGTATGGTGTAAACGGGCCCTCATTCTGCATTTGGATCCAGCTCTCCAGAGTTTCACCAATAGAACTGGTCGCATTTACTGAAGAAAATGTAGTTATTTATAAAGTATAAAATCAAGTTATTTTTTAAAGTGTATATAGAGCATTTGAGAGACTGATATGGTTATAACATTGCATAACACTTTCTACTGAAATTTGTCTTCATTCCTAGTTACTCTATGCCTGCATATTTCCCGTAATCAGGTCTGTGAATCAAATTAAGTCCCTAATCTTTTTAAATACAGGATTTGCTCTGTATAATTGCAGGTATGTGCTCCATATGAGTGCAATCATAAATTAAGGATCTGCATAACTGCTGAGCATTATGGGAATCCACAGTGAGGTTTAACTGGGGGAAACTGCAGAAGGGGGCACTCATTGAAGCAGCTGTCATGTTGATCACCCTGACCAACCCATTAACACCTCAAGCTGTGAATGCCAATTAAATTAACTTATTGATCTTTGGTTTAATAAAGGTATTAAATGCAATCACAGAGGAACAAAAAGGAAAGGAAAATAAAGAATGTGTGTGAGAGAGGCAAAGGTCTGTTCATTTAGAAGAAAAAAAGTGTCATTAAATGTGTCATGCCTTATATATAGATGTGCAGACCGAGAGAGGAATTTCTCTAGGTCTGACTACTTAGACAAAGACAAGCTTAAGTGGTCAAGCTTTAAATGTGTCATGGCTTTTTGAGATTAAACTTTGCAAAGCAGCAATCTCACCAGCCAGAAAGAGCAACATCCTGCCAGGATGAAAGGCTGTAGATAACATGATATACTTTTTGTGGTATAAAAACACTATTGCCTTTTCTCCAAGTGCTATATATCTTTTAATCCCTTGCCACAGTTTGCTGCTATCAACATCATGAAATGGATAGATAAATCCACCTGATTTGGAGGAAATCTGATTTAGTTTGATGCTCAACTACGAATTGCAGAGTGATATGACACTTATATTGCTCTCAATGGTCTGAACAACACCACACACACACACAATTTAGTCTCACACCTCATTTTGCAAAATTAAGGAAAAATCTGTGAGCAGGAATGCATTTATAATAGAAGTGAAGAGGGAGAATGCAGCAGTTAAGTAAAAATGTAGATTTCACTTCCAAAACTTGGAAAATACATTTGAAATTTCATATGCAACACTAAACGCCACCTCTTCAAAAATGAGATGAGGATATTGAGCGAGGCTCTCCGCACATATTCATAAAATACTTTTGTTTCAAGTCCACCAAATCCCAGCCTCCGTTGGTTCAGAAATATCAGTTAATTGGTCGAACCCGCAAAATGCTACTTGACTTTTCCAGCAAAAGCCTCTAAGTCAACAGTAAACCAATCAGAAGATGCAAATCTAAGAATATGATTTCAAGATGAATGATGCGTGTAAAGAAAGTCGTTAGAGTGTCAATGACAGGATTTCGCGCAAAGCATGTAGTGTTCTCGTGCAGTGTGTAGAAACTCTGACTAAACACAGAGTTAAACCACAGCCAATGAAGACAAGGTCGTAGCAAGGTTGATCATTTACTTTGCCTTTATCTTGGACATTGTAGCATATGGTGAAAACTGTAACACAATACAACAACATTCAGAGTCCATATCTTGACTAATAATTCAATTATACACAACTATAACAAACTCATAATAAGTGTTATTCAAAATGTACTGGTTAGCATCAATGCTAGCTCGTCTATAATAACTTAAGATCGTTTTTTTAAACAAATACATGTAAATATATAATCTTAACATGTCTAAAGTCACCTTGATGAACTTACAGCATTGCCTCTATGACATTTTATAGTGGATGACGAAGATTGAGGTGTCCGTTTTGGCGATTTCTAGCGGAACTAGAAAAGCGCTATCCGGAAGTGAAATAACTTGAAGTAACTTCATTACATAGCGGATTGTATTAATGTTAACAAATGAGGAAGAAAAACAGAAAAATAAGTAAAGAACTTCACATTCTTCCTGAGAACCAGTGCAATAAAAATAAAGCATTAGAAAATTATGTTCCTTAAAGGACAACACAAAGCATATGAACACAACAGTAACTCTGACAGAAACGAACATAACCTACATTAAAGAACAGCAACCACTTGCATCATGGCTCCCTCAACTGTGTGGATCAATTTCTTCAAAATCATATTCTGAATTTTGCTTTCACCATTTATAATGTTTCCAGTTACCATCTTTAGATGGATTTTGCACAAATTTTTATTTTTTGTTTTTTGCTTATGTGTGACATCTGTTTTTGTCATGACAGTGTGAACAGCACAAAACGGATTTTATTTCTTTTAAATTATGAAATGGGGCCACTTCCATATGTGGTACTAAATGCGTTATAGGCCCGATGTTTTGCAGTGCGACATTAGTCTAAACAGTCATATTGGAATTCATGCAACCTTTATATCGCTCTAGAGCAATGTTTGTCACAACTCACAACTCAGGGGAGTAACTTCAAACATTTTACATACCCGAAGTTATCAAGACCGTTTTTAAAAAGTAGTCAGAGGAAGGACAGTGAAGTCGATGCTCACGAGTATTACAGTGACATGACAGTTATATATACACAAACACAACCTGAGGGGTTTTGTCATTTAAAAACTTTGCTCTTTTCTCTCATCCCCATCTTAATTCTTCTAACATTGCCTGCTCATAAATTCACTGGCTTCTGCAGGAGATCACACTATAAATAATGTGTTATCACTTACTTCAATGCTATCTGTGTTTACTTCCGTTGCTCTGTAGATTTGCACATGCAGGTCAGTCCAGGACAATAGCAAAACGACAGCAATACAAAAAATCAGAGCAATAAATCGGAAGTGAGCACAGTGTGAGCAGCTGTTTGGATTTAATTTAGTTTGAATGTTACAGCAGGGGTCTTCAGATTCAACGAAAGTCAACTTCCTCGCTTACAAAACTTACAAGACCACATGTTTGTACTTTTACTTTGTGGATTTATCATTGTCATGTCTCCTGTGTTAAACTATGGTGGATCTATGACTGGAGGGGTTGAGAACCACTGATCTTCATGATAAGTGTGTAAGTCCTTAAGTACTGGTGGGCTTTATAGCTGTCAGTACATATGATCGTGTTTGTATTTGATCATGTGGAACAAAACGACACTGAAAATACAGATTTTTATGATTTAACCCTCCCTTTTCCTTTATTCCTTTACTACTTGTGTAGTGATGGATCATTTGACTTTGCTTTTGGGAGTATTTCACACATAACAGTCCACTGTAAATTGTCAATCTGATTTGATGTGACTACTCAAAGTAGATTCTCTTTGTGTTTGCTTGTGTTCCGAGTTTGACGCTTCTGGTCATGGATATGGAAATGCTGTGAAATTAACTTAAGCTCTGCATGTTATTTATTCGTTTGTTTGTTTTTTATCTGAGTTTGCATAAATGATAATGCAATCTGAGGGAAAAAACACTGCATTTTATCTCAGGCTCCATCATCTCTTGGATGCCCAGTGGTTGCGTCGGAAGGCAGCGGCACATAAACAGCATAATCATCACCGGCGGTGTGTCAGCCGTAGCTGTGTGCTGTCTAAACATTCATGTCAAAACATTACTTCCGATGATGAACGACAAGGTGACTCAGCCCGTCACAGAGTTTGCAATGCTACCACACTCCCTTCTGGACATTAACAAAGCTTGCGCTCTTGCACAAGAAGTGAGTCTGTGCCAACTGCACATACATTTGTCAAAACAAAAACTCATACATACCTGGCTCTGTTCAGGGAGATTCTGAATTACATCTGTAAAGTGTCTATTGTGCTTAGTAAAAGAATCTGTACTGGAGAGCATGACTGCTGCTGAAGGGGTCTTGAGATTTTGTTTTAGAGGTGATGGCAATCTCGGTATCTGTATTAGAAAAAGGGAAATCGTAAACAGCTTAGTATGGATCATGTACACCAGGGTATTTCACAAAATGCTTTAAGTGATCATGTGTTCTCATTCTACGTCATCAACATTTGTCAAAGTTCAATTCCAATACTCCAGAACACAAGTACAGAGCACGCATGAAAGTAGTTTGTACCTGATATCGAGGTTGCATCAAATGCAGACTTGAGAGAATCAAACGGTTAGAAACCTCAGAAAACGATGTGGGCGGTCAATGAACAGAAGCCTGTAAGCTTTAAACTTGTTCTCGCTGAAGATTTTCCTGCTGCCAGCTCGTAAATACGTGACGGATCGTGAAAGTAAACATTTGTTTTGCATAATTTGATAACCTGGAGATTGCCTGCAGTATTTTTGTCATATTAAAAAGATTCTGAACATTGACAAAGCATAGGTAATATTAAATGTGCATACTCATTTTCACAAATACACTACACAAATAGCTGTCTCTTTTGCCTCTTAGGTTGTGAGGACTTTTTCAGGATTTACCTTGTCGTTGGGAGTGGTAGACAATCAACTGGTGGGTATTCTCTGTGGAAGATAATTGGTTGCTGGAGTTGGGCAGAGGGCACAGGTTAAGATAATCGCAGTACCATTGTTACCAACAAAGTTTTTTTTTTTTTGGTTTTATGTGATGGAAGCATGTCATACATTGCTCTGACGATAAAGCTAATGCTATTAGCATCCATTTCCGATCCATTCTCCCTCCATCTAATCTTTCTCCTCTCTGCACCTTCCCACCACATCCATATCCATTGCCCTGCTTACCCAGTCTCAAAATGTTCTGGTACGTGGAAGTTGAAAGATTCCCAGAGAAGATTATGGGCAACAGAGTCAAATGCATTGGCCAGGTCAAGGAAAACCACACATAGGTCTCTTTTATCCTTAGAGTTATAAAGGTGTACGTTGAAATTACCCAGAAAGTCCTAGAGTACTTTAATTTTGCATTCCCCTTTTCCCTTTCTCCTTAAACTGTTTTAATGTACTTTATATATTTTTCATTCTCATCTTTTATGTGTGGAAGCAATCCACGATATTTGATATTTGTGGTGACTAATTTGGAATGCATTCCTCGGGCTGTGGAACACAGACAACAAGTTGAGGGAGGGCTGTGGAATACAGCTTAGAGCTCTCCCAGCCATATTCAGGTGAAAGTTGCATCTCTCTAGAGACGTCTAGAGGTATATAGGCGTGTGCCAAAAATACCACAGAGAATAAAGATCATTGGGAAGTTCCAGAGTAGTTTGTTTGCATCCTACTTTTTATTCTAAACCGTGTTTTCATTTTATTTTTTTACTGTACTTTATACAGTATTGTTCAAAATAATAGCAGTACAATGTGACTAACCAGAATAATCCAGGTTTTGAGAATATTTTTTATTGCTATATGGCAAACAAGTTACCAGTAGATGCAGTAGATTCTCAGAAAACAAACAAGACCCAGCATTCTTGATATGCACGCTCTTAAGGCTGTGCAATTGGGAAATTATTTGAAAGGTGTGTGTTCAAAAAATGACAAATGGTGCTTTTAGAACAGTGCTGCTGCCTCTCGGCTGGCCAATCGATTTTTAACTTTGCTGTAGCTCGAGTCACAACCTCCACGAGAGACTGAAGGGGCGAGTCTTCAGTATCTCCTGTCTCGAGACTGACAATGTACCGTTTGCAGTACCGTTGACTCACTCAGGCCAGTAGAAACCACATAGCATGCTTCTAGTCCCTGAGATCAGTTACTGGATCTGGCTGGTGAGGGCTGAGAATGGGCAAAGCCCCTCTCAAATCCCTCCATCTGTAAACCCCACAACTTGCATTTCCACTCTGCCTCAGCAGAGGAACATGAGCCAGGGCAATCGCCTCAAAGAGTGTTCATAATCACCCCCCTCAAGGGCTGATTGAGAGTGCTGTGCTCCCAAACAAGTAACATAAAGCTCATGTGAATCCCCACCTGTCAAATGGGTGGGCAGAGATGAACACACTTTCTATAATGTTGCTCGCTTGCCATTTTTTTTAAACTTACAGTGTATGTGACAGTTTTTCTCCAACGCAAACTCCTGTCTAACAACATAAAAACTATCTAAAGACAAATAAACGATATTCACAGAGTACTTGCTGAAGTAGCAGAAGTTTCAGGTGTGTTTTATAGCTTTCTGGTCGATGACGTCACCCGCATATGATGTTCAGTCACGCCATTGGACTGATTTCACATGTGCTTCACGACTTAATCACGCAAAGCGTTCCCACAGCGCTTTGATGCAGTGCGAGGTCCCTTGAAAGGGAAATGCTATTTCTAATACTTAACAAGGTTCAAAATGAATAAACGGCCTCTAAACCAACTTGATTGAAATGTACAAAAAGGCCTAAAACTATTTATTAGGGATGGAGAAATGATGCCTTTTAAATCTTTGATGCTTTCCTCTCATTGTTTTGGGAAAAGATTCAAATTATCAAGAGTGTCAATAACAGTACTATCATGTCGCAGATCAAATTTACAGCAGGCTTGAACCCGAGAGCACAGGTTGACTAATTATTTAATACATTACATATTAAAGTTTGCCAATACATTAAATGTAATGCAGACTTTAGATTAGATTGTGGTAAGTTTATGGTCTTATACTGTTTATTTGGTAGAATATATGTTAATGTTGTGTAAACTTGTTTAAAGAAAATACTAATGAACTTGAACTTCCATAAATCAGTTGAGGTCTGGGTTCAAACATTCTGCAACGCAAAGTGAAGCATTAATGTGACTGGAAAGAAAGTGAGGTGTTTTTGTTGATCACATGTTTTTTTCATGTTTCAAACTCTGGGACAAAGCTGCTAACGGAAAAATATATAAAAAATAAAATCCTTCAGGTGCCCCCGGGTATGTTGTAAACAAAAGGCAAAACTCTGCCTCCGCTACAACTAACATTACAGTAATGGTGTAGTGTTTTTGGTAGCTTAAGACTGTTCACCACCCCTTAGGAATATTATCTATGATTTTGTAATCGATTATTGACCGTATTACCATAGTTTTATGATAAATATGATTAAATGGTGGATAATATGTCTTTAAGAAAATTACGGAAAGAAAACGTGTCAAACGTATTGAAAAATCAGTGCTTGTAAAGTCCATGCTTGAAATCGCTTCTACACAATCTTCTTGTTGGATAACATTGTCAGGGTCTAAATCAAGCTCTAATTAGTTTTAAGTTGACTCCATCCTTAATTATTAATTACACCAGAGCAGATGAAACTCATGGTTATGGAAAGGTGCGTTTCATTTCCCGATCTCACTTGAAGCGTTGCCAATCACAACACACTGCTAACCAATCAGTGTATTTTGGAAGGAGGGGCTTCATCGAAACAGGGACTAAATGACACGTTCTAGCTAAACTAGGCAAAGAGGAGGATTAATAATGCAGTTCTTTTAATAATCGAGCATGAAAACCATATTCTAGTACACCACAAACTAAATCAAGACTTTGTAAAAGGGTATAATTGGACCCATTTAAATATTCCATTAATAAAACATCCATATGATATAAAGGAGAAATGGACATACTATGACAAAATGGAAAAAAAACTGAAAGACCCATTATGTTGGTTGCATGTAATATAAACCAACAATATACTACATTGTATTCTTATTTAAAACCTATTTACTTTTTATTGAAACTAGTCTTAATTTATTTACAATTATATGATTTTTTATTTTTGTTTCATTTTTGTTAAACTAATGTTAAGATATCTTTATATGTGGATGTAATATTGATCTGATGATGCTGACAATACATATAATGTAATGAAATATTTGCTTTAAATTTAGCTTATACATTTTTTATTTTGTCTGAATATGGATACTTTGAAATGGTCGTCCATAAAGAAAGATCTGATTTTTTGCACCCAAATGGTATAGATACATCTTACTTGAATTAATTTGTAAATTTGTTGAAAACGAGCAAAACCCCAATCAGTTTATTAAGTAATAAGCTGTTTCTGCACAAAGTTTGTGTACTAAGGCATGTCTTTCATTGACTTCTATTCACACAAAACAGCCTCTGGTCTCCCTGTTAGCCGCTACGCTAATGTTTGAGCTAACCTTGAAAGTTTCCCCTGGGGGAAGGGCTCTGCCAATGTCAAAACTTAAAAGGTGAAGAAATAGAATATTATGTGCAGGCAAACATACTAATGAGAGTCAGTGCTTTTCTTTAATTTAAAGCTGATGATTTTCAATGTTGAAATACTTTCTTTTCAGTTTTAATATGACGTGTTCTGCTTTGAACATTGCTCTGTTTGTTTCCTCTATAGTGGCCTGATATAGCATATTTAACCAATCCATGTTCAATGTAAACACCTGTATGTGACAGCATTTCTGCAAAATTATGTATAATGTTGCTTCATGTATGTTTTGCAGATGAATGTGAATTTTTCCAACATATTATGTATTGTGGCTTGTTGCATTTGAAAATACCGTACCGCCTACACCAGGGGTCGGGAACCTTTTTGTCTGAGAGAGCCATATACCCACATTTTTATTGAACATGAAGCTGTGTAGAGCCATAGTCCTGTCGATTGATCTGTCGGCGTCAAAAGAGCCATATGCAGTCATCAAAAGAGCCATAGGTTCCCGACCCCTGGCCTACACTATACCTAACCCTACAGTATTAACACAAGCAAATGTCGGATAAAAACGCAATTTCTGAACCAACTATTACATTTGAGCTTGTGTCTTATAGCTCTTTTATCTTGACTCGTGTTTCACAGAACTTGTACTTAAGCATCACTGAAGTGGTGCTGTATGAAAAGTTTACTACATCAGAAAAGCCACACATATGGATCTGGCTATTTGATGCAAACATCAAAATGCCTTATTTTGCAAACCAAAGTATCTGCACAAAAAATAAGACATCTTAGGCTGGACATTGCACAATATATTGCTATCAATATATTGTGGGTACGATTCGGAAATCCATTGCTGCTTGTATATATATTCTTTTATTTTTCTTATTTGTACCTGTATTCTTTTCTTTGTCTAATTTTTCATATGTTCTTTTCCTTTTTCTTATTTGAATGATGTGTAAAAAGTGATTTCTAATCAAGTTAGGGATTTTTATTAGTTAAAACCTTTCTTTACTTTTCTGTATTTTTCCATAGAGTAAGGATGAATATTGTCTGCACGTCTCACCAGATAGAACATGTTACCAGAATGTTTTGAGTCTGTTGATAGTTGGAGTCTGAGCCGTGTTCAGCCTTGGAGAAGCTGTGTATCTGTGTGTGTTAATATGATCTGTATTGGTGAGGTGATTAACTGGCATCATAAGGAGACGGAGTGACTTGTTGTTCTCGACAAGCCACGTCACAAACACATCACCCATGTGATCAATGAAGATATGCTTCAGAATGTCTGCTCTTGTGTGGAAAATTACTAGTTTTGTTTATCTTTCTTTCTTAGCCAATCAGAATAATTTAACCATCATCATTGATGTAGTTAGCACCCTCTGTTAGAGTATAATTGCTGTAACAATGTTATTGTATTTGGGGCGGCCTACGAACTCCTTGTGAGACCTGAAGCTGGCTTCTGCTGATGAAACTGCAAACTAAACTTCACTAAATTTTCTTCTATTGACTGCACTTCTGACTCCTGGTCTGGTCAACATATCTGGTCCTCGGGTCTTAACTGTAAATCCCCTACAATATCATACATCAGGTCAGAGGTCACTCTTCTGTCTGAATTAGACTAGTGTTCTGCCATTACTGGAAGTTTCTATTCTATTTATGTATCTATTGCACTATTAAGCTATTTTTTATGCATTGTATTCATGCAAATGGTCAGTTGGTCTGTCATGTTCTGACTAAAAAAATAGTGAAGAATTGCAGAAAATCTCACAATCTCTGAAAAAACATACCCTCTGTTCTTTGCTAATACACCGACAGAGCTCTAAGCTTTTGCTAAGAGCATTGAACAAGTCAATTGATGTGTTATCTTCTCACTGTAACTAAAGGTCACAGCCTCATTTGGAGAAATCTATTGCCCGTGGCCAAGCTTCTGTGATCCAGATTAGCTGAAAAACATGCCATGTCCCACCTGTTGAGCAGTTAAGATTGAGGTCTTTTCAAATTAAAGTGGTTTGATCTTTTGATATCTGTTCATGTTACTCCATAGCATTGGGTTTAAGCACAGCATTATATCATGTCTGTGTCTTCAGGCATGCTGGTTTATTCATGCCTCTTTCTCCAAATATAATATAAAGATGAATGCTGATAAGTAACAAGTACATTAGAACTCAACTATAGGGTTGCTAACTTATTTGAGACACATAGTTTCATATTTGATCCAACACAAGATATGTTTCCAATAAAAGTTGCAAATGTAAAATTAAAAGGTTGCGTAAAACATTTGCAAATAAAGCATGGTTTCCAACCGGTGTTTAAGAGAGCAAAAGTGTAATTTCCTTGGAAATTGACACAAAATATTTTTTATAAAAATAAAAAGTTTCTGCACTCGGGAACACGACCATGGCTGTTTTTCATGATTAAAAAAAAAATGCAATAAATGCTGCCATGCTCTACTGCATTTGAAGGCGGATGGCTGGTGTTTGGGATCCAAATCATGTGAGACACTTAAGGTCATTATACCAACCTTTTTGATGACACACTTTTCACATTTCAGAATGACCAAACCAAGATGCAATGATATTGTTCCGCTGGTTAGTCTAGCTATGCCATTCCACCATGCCCCAGTTCTGACAGAAAAAAAACATGTTCATGCATTATTATTATTTTTGCGCATCAATGGATTTATTCTGTAAATGTGTTTCCATCGTAGTAAGTGCATCATTATTTTATGTGTGACACTTTCAAAGTGAAATGTCCAGTCCAGTGAGTGAAGCTAAAAGCCTGTTTTATACGAAACAGATGAACATGAATCTGGCTATGTTTTATTATGTTGGTCGTCGTACGTATCACAACAGTTAGGAAATGTACTGTCTGGTGAGTGGCTCTAATGTACCACTTGCACAAAACCCTAAACATACCTGATACTGTTTACAAAAGCAAATGCAATAGGCCAGTACCAGTGTTTATTTAGGCTTTTGTTAAGTCAGTCGCTAGTTCTGGCTTCTCAGTGATGTTACAAACATTGTTAAAGATGGATGCCGATGATTGACAGGAAAGACTGTGTAATCTAACATGTTTCCTGTCTACGACAACAAAGGCTCATTCCTGAGTCATAATCTGACACAGAGACTATTTTAACTGACAAAACCCAGCATTAGCTTGTGTCTGCAAGTCTTTGAACTCTTTTATTTTGATTTGTTTCACAGTACTTTGCATCGCAAGTGCAATGCTGTACCAGGTGAGCTACTGAGCAGGTCTGCTCACATACGAAAAGCCACACACATAGAGCTTGTTATATGATGTGAATGTCAACATTTAATTGTTTACAAATGAACTATGTGTTTCTCCTGGGGCTCGCAGTTGGAGCTTTCTGAAGAGCTGGAGAAAGTTAGTATCTCCCAGCTATCAGAAGCTGACGCGAGCTTGCAAGCTATCTCTCGGTGGGTGAGGCATCCGCATCGAAGGCGCCGTCCTTGCCGTCGCAGCCATTGCAAAAACTTTGCGTTTGAATGGCAGGGTTTACGTGGTGGTGGGTCAAGCCGGTGCAGCCCTTCACACTATGGCAGTGTTGCAGGCTTAACAGGCTGACCTGCTTAAAGACCTGGACTAGGGCCAGGGGCTCTCTGGCTTGGTGGCTGAGCTGCGTTGCACCACATATTTAGCTCTCTGTGCTAGCAAACAGGCAGCATTCACTATTGGCTTCTATGGCATTCATGGTAGTCTTGGAGAGGCATCTCTGGGTGAACCTGGCAGACATCGGGAGAGGGGGGAAGAGCTTGTGGTCCATAGGGCACTACCGCTGCTTGTGCGCCTCCATCCTCGGGAAGCCTGGGAGAAGTGCAAGGAACGCTGGCAAGCAACCCAGGCCAAATATCATTAAACCAAACCCCGACCCCTACCCTCCCTTTTCCCCTGGGACCCTAACTCCCAACATCTGTCTCCTGTCAGACCCATGATGTGCTAGCAGACTTAGAGGTCTAATTCTAACATACTGAGGTTTGGTGGTCGAGACGGGTCCATGCAGGGTCAGGTGTGCACCCCTTGAGGTGCCGGGGGAGTTATTTAGTCTGGCAGGTGAGCATAGTTGGACCCTACTGTCCGGGGTTGCCTCTTCTCCCCTCTCTCACTCTATCCTGGGACATTGCAGAACTGAGGCCTCCGCTCTAGCCAGTGGCTAGAGCGATCTCCTCTCATATAGCAGAGATTTGTTTCTTCGAGAGGAATTAGAAGAACCGCCCTGTTTAGCTTAGTATGGCAGGCATTTTCCCTATGACGAGAGTAGTCAGACCCGAGTTTTGGTGCTGAGTGAGCTCTGCCCACCCAAGGTCACCTTGCGTTGGTGACCGGTGTTCAGCCTTCGTCCGGTAGAGGAAAGTGACTGCCCGGGAGGCCCCACTCCATGGTGCACTTGCGTGGCGTGGCAGGCATTGGGACTTTCCTAGCTAGAAGCCCTTACAAATACTCTAGAGCGTAGCACTCGGCCTCCTCTGCTTTGAGAGTGTTAGGCATTTGCTCTCTGAGCCATGGTGTAGTTAGACAGACAATAGTTAGGCCTCCCCTCATTTAGAGTTATCCCCTTTTGAGGCCTTGCTCCGAGGGGCCCAGAATTTACTCGCTCGAGAAAGCTAAAAAACTAAGTGGAAAACACCTTGTGCTCCTTGGTGTTCCATAGAAGTGGTAGGCTGTAGTTCTACCTCATGCATTCAACACCTCTTTGGGCCACAGCAGCAGATGTGGCCGAGGCTACATCTGCGTGATTCCTAGAGTGTCAGGCTTCCTCTCAGAGCGGAATCATAGGCCTCTGCTCGTGGTGTTCAGGAGTTATAGTGCATGTCTGTGTAGGCGCTCGTTAGCTCCGCTCGGGTGCCGCCCCCAAGTGTAGGCCCCCTTTGGCCTTCTTAGAGGGTTCCGAGTGTGGTAAAGCAATTGTGCTCAGCCTTCACCCCCAGAGCTTCGCAGCACAGGGAGCGTTGTCAGCCCTCCTCTTAATAGTAGAGTCTGCCATCTTTTGGTGAGGATACCATTTTCCTGAGCTACTTACAGGCTACACAGCGCTGAGCTAGATTTGGTGGCTCAAGTCGAGCCCCCTCACCCCCCGCCTGGGGTGTAAGGAGGAGAGTGTTTTTTTGCTAAAGCCTTCACTCCTGAGCTCAACTTTCTAGGTCCATGCGAGGTGAGTGAAAAAAGTCTTCCCATGTGTCTGGTACTCGCCGTACCCTTCGCTCCCCCAAGCTGTGGCTGGGGCATGACTCCGTTCGAGTCCTGTCACAAGTAGCAGTACAGAGTAGTAAAAGCATGCTGGAACAACCCTTAAGAGGGCCGTTGGTATTTCACTGTAATCGCACTGTGCATTGTCCCGATTCACGATTGAATGGGGGCAGCCTTCCAGATCTAAACCTAAACTAAACCTTAGCATTAGGCCAATGTGTAAGAGCCCTGAGAACCCTATGATTGGCCCTCCCTGCTGGCCTGAGCTCCACTCGGTCGGTTAGGAAGCTGGAGTTCTCTACGAGAGCCCCCTCTAGATGCTCCTGAGTGTTCAAGTTATGTTGACCCCCGAGGAGCCTAGTTGTAGAAAAGGGGATACGGGGAAGAGAGGCTAGCTCCTCCCTCAAGAGATATATCTAGCAGATGAGCTCCCGCTCCCTCAAGCACAATTTCTCACAAGTCATTGGCTTCCTCCTGAGCCTGCTCGCAGCTGCCTGAGGTCTAAGAGGGATTTTTTTGTGCTATCGCTCTGTTCTCTACTACTATCCTCGTCGCCGTGACGTGGTAGGCTTCTTCTCAATACGAGAGTCTTCTTTACCGAGGCCTCCATTTCATGTAGCTCTGCTCAGCAATCCTGGCGAGTGGTAGGCGTGGTAAAAAGGTTCTTGCCTCCTCTTGTCAAGTAAGGGTGTCGTCAGGCCTCTGCAAGGAGATCAGGTCTCCGCCCTGAGAGCCCCCACTGTTCTCTGAAGTGCAGGTATTCCAGCCCTCTCATTTTGAGAGTGTGCCCTTCTGCAGGATAGGCCCCACTTCTTTGAGTGAAGTGGCTCTGCACCTCAGTTCTTGCTTGAACCCAAGCGACTTGGGTCAGCACGAGGGCAGTGGAGTCATCCTTAACTCCTGAACTAGACATGATTGTACAAGCATCATCAGGCCGACAATTTGGCCTCTGCTCCGGTGAGCTCTGCTTGTAATAAAAGTGGTTCTTCCGAACTTACTTGTAAAGGGAACGTCTCGGGTTGCTCTGAGAACAGGGAACGGGATGCTGCATCCTTTTGCCATGCTTCGAGCCTTCCTGCAGTTGTCTCCTTCAGATAAAAAGTGGATGATTTACTGTTTGGGTGTCTCTTTATACCTGCAGTCGCACCTGTGGGGGCGTCATATGCGGCTACCTGCCAATGTCAAGTTCATTGCTGTGATTAGATTATTGCTTCAGACACCCTTCATACTGAAGGTATTCCCAAAAGTAACCCCTAGGGGATGCAGCGTCTTGTTCCCTGTTCTCAGGGAACTATGATTACAATAGTAACCTGCGACATTTTGTGAGAAAAAAAACTTTGTTGTTCTTCTTCTGCCTCTAGTGTTCATTTAAGCATACTAATAAATTGATTTGTATGAATTGTGGGTTTTGAGATAAAAAAAAAAAATATAGGTACAGGTATGTTGTTGGGGACACATAACACTTAATATTCTTCAATTTTATTGATTCGCCTGCTCTTTTAGAGCTGCTGTTCAGGCAAAACAAACTGTTTTTGTTTTCATGTGACCACTGTAAAGCTGCTTTGAAACAATCTGTATTATAAAAAGCGATATATAAATAAAGGTGACTTGACTTGTTCCAGTGAGAAACATGCAGAGTTTGTGCCAGGCAAATCCTCTATACGGGGAGAGTCACAGTCCAGGCAGATTGTGTATTAGTTGAATATGTGTGCTACAAGTAAGATAATATATGCATTTAAAATGGGCAGAAGCCACAGAGTAAATCGCATTTAGAAAAGGGCACAAACTAATTTGACTTGAACATCAAAGGGACTTACAGTTGTGGTCAGAATTATTGGCAACCCTGGTAAATATGATCAAAGACAACTGGAAATGTAAATCTGTTTTGTTTATACTTTTGATCTTTTATTAAAAAAATGTGCACAAATCTAACCTTTCATTGAAGTAAAAGAATTGAAAGTGTGGGGGAAGTCAAATATGTTTTTTAAGTTCGCCACAATTATCAACACCCCTATATAATATCTCTGAAGTTTATTCCCATTAATACTTACATTTTTTAGCACACCAGGGTGACTAGGTTTATTCGTATTGTATTCGTATTCGTAACGTATTTTCCCGCATATATCCCGTGGGTTATACCAGATTTTACAAACCCCACAGGGGAGGGAGGGGAGGGGAGGGAGGGGGGGGGGTTGATGCGTGATATATAAGGGTGCGGGCTATATCACCAATTTTTTACACGTAATATTATTTCAATATAAAAAAATTGATTGCGGAATTTTCTTTCTGTTTTTCTTTCTTGCACGGGTTGTCTAGCCTCTGTCCTGTCAGTCTTACAGCTGGCTCTGATAGGCTTTCTGACCTGTCAATCATGCAATAAGACGTGATTGGCTGTGCTGCCATGATAGCGTGCTTCTCATCCGATCAACACGCTTCCAGGGGGAGAGGCTGCTCTTTCTTTTTCTTCTGATTTTGACTTGTGTTTGTTTTCTTATTGTTTGAATTTTGCGCACAAGCACTGTGTACCGAGCCTGAAAAGTTATGGATAATCGTGAACGTCACAAATTCATCATGGGTGCGGGATATCTGAGGGTGCGGATTATACCAACTATTTTTTACACAAAAAATAAATAAATAAAAAATAATAATAATAATAATTCATTACATTTTATATAGCGCTTTATCAAAGTCTCTCAAAGTCGCTTTACATGGAAGGGGGAATCTCCTCAAACCACCACTAGAACCACCACTAAACCCCCAAAACCCACGGGATAGATGAGTGTGCGGATTATCTGCGTTTGAGGATTATATGTGGGAAAATAGTCCAGCTATGACGACTTGTTTCACAGGTGTATAACTGTGAGGAAACCAAATTACCTTAATCATCCATCACTATGAGTAAAACTGAAGAAAGTAGTTCTGATGTGCAGCTTCACAAAATAGAAAGTGGCTGTAAGAAAATGGCTAAAGCACTGAATAATTAAGAAATTCCAATCAACTAAAGATGTTAAGAATCTGCCTGGAAGAGGACTTGTCTGTATGGAGAAATATTTTTTGTGACCAAAGACTCTCCAGTGATCACAGATGGAGAATTGCAGAGATTAGTTGAGTCTTGGGGTCAGAAAACAACCCCTACATCCCCACATGTTGTTTGGAAGGGTTTCAAGAAAAATCCTTCTCACTCATCCAAAATAAAACTCCAGGATTTTCAGTTTTCAGACTGGATTCTATAGTCAGATGAAAGGAAAAAAAAGAGCTTATTGGTTGCAAACCCTCCAGATGGGTTTGGTGCAAACAGGTATAAAAAACAGCCCATACCCACGGTTAAATATACTTCTGGATCTTTAATGTAGTGGGCCTATTTTTTTGCAGGGGGGTCCTTTACATCATGTTTAGACACATGGCATCATGGATTATATCAAGGACCAACATTAAAAAAATCTAAACATCACAACCTCTGCAAAAAAAAAACTTGTTAGTTGGTGCACATATGCCTTTTGTTGTTAGCAAACATATAGAGTGTATGTACGCACAAATTTTCACTCCATTTCATACGTTATACCCACGTTATCATGAAGATTAAACCCAACAGAGTTATTTGTGTAGATTGTTTTAGGCTATATACATCCATACGTACTTCAAAATGTATGTAAAAAACGCTGCCTTTCAGTCACATTGTCCACAACGGGAGTACAGGAGGAGATGGCGCGACTACATGTGATAGACAGAAAATAGCATGAAATACCCTTTTATCAGAGAACTGCAGAACATAGAGTAAAAAGGAAATATTTTCCTTAATGTACATAGTATATCATAAAATGTTTGGAAATACAGTCATGAAGCACAATTGCTACTCATCATCGGTCCTAACTATTACTGTGTTCATTACAAAACCATCAAGAAGCATGTGTTCGCTATAACATTTTCGTCTTAAATTTTTACCCACAAATTAATTGTGATTTTTTTTTTCAAGGTGTTAACGATCAGTCCATTTGCTAGAAACGTACTGTATTTTTCGCCGCATAAAACGCACTTTCCGCGAGGGGGGCGTGGTTCAGCGAGGTCTGCAGTGGGAGAGAGAGTCGGGAGACGAGCGGTCATCACGGAAGCAGAGAACGCGAGGCTCACGAGTGCAACTGAGAGAAGTGAAACGAAACTAAGTGTGAAAAAAACCTAGAGAGAGAGGCATGACTCACAGAGAGTGAAGCGTGAGCGCCAAACGCGCATGTTTTGGTTGTTTTGTTTTTGTTCAAGTCTGAGGAAATAAAAGAGCCCGTGATTCTCAGCACGCTGACCCTGCCTCCTCCTTTCCCTGTGACTAAAGAACATTACCACACTGCTGCCGAAACCCGGAAGAAAGATCGAGAAAGAAAGAGGCAGACTTCCTCAGATTTGAACAAAAACAAAACAACCACCAAAACATGCGCGTTCGGCACTCACGCTTCACTCTCTGTGAGTCACGCCTCTTTTTCTTGGTTTAGTTTCACTTCTCTGTCGCACTTGTCTCGCGTTCTCTTCTTCTGTGGTGACTCGCGTCTCGCCCGGTTCTCTCTCCCCATCTCTCACTTCCCGGCTGTTTATATCCGGTCTCTTCCGGTGTGTAAGTAGATTAAGTGCAAATTAAGAACCACCTGTGGCTCGTCTCCCGACTCTCTCTCCCGCTGCAGACCTCGCTGAACCACGCCCCCCTCGCCACAGTCACCTATTCCCCACTTCCCACTTTACACACAAAGTGAATAACCAAAGAGAAAAGGAACGGTAAATAATAATGCACTTAGCAACCATAAGACATAAGCAACACACTATTAGACACACCATACACAAGGTTTAAACACAATGAAGTAAACAATACGACTTTTAGTAATGCCTTGGATAGAACAGAAGACAACATCTTATTTGACATCAGTGAGGAAGAAAGTGATGACAATGACTGTGTGTCCTTCCTCATTTCTGATAGCAGCGAAGAAGAGGAATTATTGAGTTTGTAATAAAAACATTACAGCCTTATTTGTGTTACTTTCACGGTTTACTGACTGTTAATGGAGTAAAGATAGTTCTTAATACGTTACATGGTTGGCATAAAATTGTTCTTAAACTGCTGTTAACTTTATACAGTTGATATAAAACATTTTTATACAGTATTTGGTTCAGAATCTTTTTTTTTCTAGCTTTTCCTCCTTTAAAATTAGGTGCGTATTATGTTCCGGAGCGTCTTATATGGCCAAACATACGGTAAATCCCCCGATGGCCCGGGTATGTAATGCCTTCAGCCTCTCCCACACAATCATGACACTATCAAACAGCTTTCTGCTTGCTTTAATATATGTAGTTGCACTTTACAGACCAAAATACAAGTCAACTAAAAGGCTTATTTGATAACAGCAGTACAAAATAATCTAAGAAAAAACACTCTAAAAGCTTTTTATTTTTTAGTAAATTACTAATTGGAAACATAAGTTTAAGGCATTCCTACAACACAAACAAACTTTCTGGGTAATGGAAAACAGGCCCTGCCAACAGTAGGAATTGTGAGGAAATTAAGTAAAAAAAATAAGCATCTATTAATGTTCACGTCAAGGGTTCCCATTAGTACAACAACAAAAACTGTCTGTAAACTGTGAAATCAGAAATTTAGCCTGAAATCAACACGACCTCAGGGTTTTTCATGGGTCAAAAAACGGTCTTGGTGGTGGAGGTTGAACACTGTCGTCAACTCATACAGTACACTCTACCGCAACCATGTGAACTGTGAGCCTTATTTTATTTAATAATTACTGTCAGGACAGATAAACAAAAAAGTGCTTGGAACTATTCTATTTAAGTCTGTAAAAAGTTACTGAGTGACCAAAAATATACCAAAACAAACAACAAAGTAAAACATTACATGATGGCAGGTCTATTATGTTTACACTCAAAAACTTAATGCACAGATCATCGAACATGCAATATCAGATGTTTTGTTTTGTCTATTATGTTTATCATTGTTAATTGGATTCAATGGTGCATTTATAAACACTATCAGTTGAGAAACTTTACAATGTCTATTTAGCAGCATGAAAAATATTCAGAAAATGAGAAAAGATTGCTGCTTATTTATATACCACTAAAGCTCTCAATCACTTGAGTTTAACCAAAGGTTCACAAAGCTTGCATGCCATTATAATCAGTGAAGCCGTCTATGCCATACAATCAGTCTCTCATTGATTTGGTGTTTTTACTTTGTTAGTTATAAAGGCAGCATTTGCTAGCATGCAGAACTCACGCTGAACAGAGACTGCCTTTTTGAGCAGATCTTAAATCTGATTGGCCATTGTGTTCACCTGCTCAACAGATATGAATGTGATTGGATACAAAGCTCAATGCTGCATAAGCCCATTGTAAATAGTAATCTTTCATGCTTTACACAGAGTGCTTACACAAACACTCAAGGGAGCATTTTAAAACATTAACCTAGTCAGAGAAGTATTTGGTTTTTTTTTTTTTGCAAATTGGTACTGTATGTGTAGGTTTTTAGCTGAATTGAAAGTATTTTGGCAACCACCAAAAATGAATTTCTGCTATTCTGGTATTCTGGCTGCTTTAAGATGCATTCATTAGTTTTCATTTGTTCTGCTGGATAACATGGCAGTGGTCTTGTATATGTACAATACACTCGGACAGAGGCACCATCACACAAAAGTTAAATTAACTGAAGCTGATGCAAAAATATACTATTCACAGTCACATATGATTCATTTATTCCACAAGGAAATAATAACAGGGACGTTATTGAGATAAATATAGTAGTAGTATAAATATGCGGGGTATGCGGGTATACAAATATATACCTCAGGGACATAGACACCCCTGCCCTGCATAGTCTTCCGCTGCCTTGTGGAATAGGTCCTTGTTAGAACCAAAGGCTAAGGGAGACTACCCCGACAGAAAACATGCAAATGTGGAGGCTTTGAGGGCGGTTGATGAACGGAATTCCCGTAATCTCCCGGCCATCCGCTGCAGGGACTAATAGTCTGCGCCTGTCCTGACATGTTCTTGCCGGCGTAGGTCCACTATTAACTCCCCCAGAGAGTGTTGCTAGTAACTTGCAAAAGCTAATAACACTTTAACACTTCTTGCAAGCAGTTTTCATGACATGAACAACCGCAATAAACTTCATACCGGATCGTCCGTCTCCCGGGTTACCAAGGACCGCACTGTTCGACACCGTCTTCCATCGACAGTGAAAAGTAGACTAGGAAGAAGACTATCTAAAAACTTGACAGTTGCTCAATGGAATGTCAGGACACTTCTCGACCGCGATGAAGCCAATAGACCAGAAAGACGAACTGCACTTGTGGCAATGGAACTCGCAAAGTACAGGATTGACATCGCTGCTTTGTGTGAAACAAGATTCCCTGAGTCTGGCAGTCTCAGCGACTTGGATTACACCTTCTTCTGGAGTGGTAAACCTGATGGAGAGAAAAGAGAGGCTGGAGTGGGCTTCGCCATCAGAAAAGACATCATATCTAGGCTGACTGAGACGCCACTACCAATCAGCGACAGGATCATGACAATGCGGATTCCATTGGCAAAGGATAACTATGCCACATTCATTAGTGTATACGCCCCGACATTGACAAATACGGACGAAAAGAAGGAAGCCTTCTACAACTAGTTAGCATATACTCTCAGACAAGTTCCTCACACTGACAAGCTTATACTGATAGGAGATTTCAACGCTAGATTGGGTAGTGACTACAACAAATGGCCATTGGTCCTAGGAAAACATGGAATTGGGAAGTGCAATTCAAATGGAGAGCTCCTACTTTCCCTGTGCTCCGAATTTGAACTGACAGTGACAAACACCATGTTCAAGCAGAGGGACGAAAGGAAGACCACATGGATGCACCCTCGCTCCAAACATTGGCACATGATAGACTTCATAATAACAAGATGCAGGGATAAGATGGACTTCTGCAGTACCCGAGTCATGCGTGGAGCAAATTGCTGGACTGATCATCAGATGCTGAGATCAAAAGTGGCATTTCGCCTCCGACAGAAGTACAATAAGCAAGGCCCTAAGAAACCATCCAAGCTTAACATAGCGAAACTTAAAGCCATTGATTATAGAGAGAGCCTAGCGAGAGATATGAATGATGCCATCGACAGACTTGATGTAGATGAAGGATCTTCAGTGGACCAGGAATGGACAGCCCTACAACAAGTGGTATACAACACAACAAAAACGTCTCTTGGCAAGCTCAACAGAAGACATCAAGACTGGTTTGATCCCGAAGACCAGAAACTACTACAACTGTTGAATGATAGAGACCAAGCCCATCAGAAAGTGCTGCAGACCAGGAGTACCAGATCAACTACTGCAGCGTACAAGTATACCTGCAGACAACTCCAACAGCACACCCGTTCTCTTAAGACGGCCTGGTGGGACAGAAAAGCAAATGAGCTACAGAGAGCTGCGGACAGAAATGACATGAAGGGCTTCTACAGTGGACTCAAGGAAGTCTGGGGCCCCCGGAAAAAAGGTCCTGTACAGCTGAAGTCAGCAGACGGGCATGAGATTTTCACTGATAATAAGAGAGTTCTAGCAAGATGGAGTGAGCACTTCCAGAAGCTTCTAAACGTTCCAGGCGAGTTTGAACCTGAAGCCCTTGATAACATACAGCAGCGTACCATTAAAACTTACCTTGATGAGACTCCATCCATGGATGAGATATCGGAAGCGGTTGCAGGCCTGAATGATGGCAGAGCCCCTGGTGGAGATGGAATTCCTGCGGACGTATGGAAACACGGAGGTACCAATCTACTTGTTAAGCTGCACAAATTGATATGCAAGGCTTGGGAAAAAGGCTCAGTCCCGCAAGCATGGAAGGATGCCACCATTGTAACCATCTACAAGAAGGGAGACAGAACAGATTGTGGGAACCACAGAGGAATCTCTCTCCTGTCTGCTGCAGGCAAGGTCCTTGCCAGGATCCTCTTAGACAGGATTTCCCAGTACATCACCCCAGAAGTAGTTCCTGAGTCACAGTGTGGATTCCGACCCAATAGGAGTACCATAGACATGATCTTCAGCCTCAGACAGATACAAGAAAAGTGTATAGAACAGGACCAGCCACTGTACATGGTATTTGTTGACTTTACAAAGGCCTTTGATACAGTGGGAAGGACAGGACTATGGAAGCTACTGAGGAAGTATGGATGCCCTGAGAAGTTTACATCCATGATTGAATCCCTTCACACAGGGATGAAGGCAAATGTCACTGTTGAAGGAGAAACCTCAGAGTCTTTTGACGTTACCAATGGTGTCAAACAAGGTTGTGTGTTGGCACCAACACTCTTTTCCATATATCTATCAGCAATACTGGAAGGTGCTTTTCAGGGCATGAAAGATGGTGTCTATATTCAGTCAAGACAAGATGCTGACCTCTTCAATACCACACATTTCAAAGCAAGGACCAAGAGTACCCTCGTACTGATTAGGGATCTTTTGTTTGCGGATGACAGTGCATTACTTGCCCACTCTCCACAAGAAATTCAGCGAATCTTAAATGCCTTTTCTGATGCATCAAAGAAGTTCGGCCTAAAGATTAACATCAAGAAAACAGAAGTGCTGTACCAACCAAACTCTTCAAGAACCCAGGAGGTGGATATTATGGTAGATGGAAACAAACTTAACTCTGTCCCAGAATTCACTTACCTTGGTAGCACAGTTGCAAAAGACGGACAAATTGACTCTGAGATACAGAGAAGAATGGCCAAGGCTAGTGCATCCTTTGGCAGGCTGCACCAGAGACTCTGGAACAATCACCATGTGTCCATAAAGGTGAAAGGCAAGATCTACAGATCAATAATTATATCTACTCTTTTGTATGGAGCCGAATCCTGGACAGTTTACAGCCACATGTGAAGAAGCTTCATGCCTTCATGATGCGGCATCTTCGGTCCATCTTGAAGATAACATGGAAGGACAAGATGACCAATAAGGAAATTTTAGAGAGAACAGGACTACCATCCATGGAAGACCTCCTGATCAGAAAGAATCTTCGGTGGACTGGACACCTTATGAGGATGCCACAAGATAGACTTCCAAAACAGATCTTGTTCTCACAGCTGCCTGTTGGGCAAAGGAAGAGAGGTAGACCTCGACTGCGATATAAGGATACCATCAAGAGAAACCTGAAGCAGAGAAATATCAATCTGGAATCCTGGGCTAAGCTGTCTCAACAGAGAAGTGAATGGAGAACTGCGGTAACATAGAGAAAATGGAAACAGACATTGTCGCTTCGCGACCGTCAGCATAGTAGTAGTAGTAGTATAAATATGGGGCCTAGATAAAGCAGCTGCTCCATGTACAATTTTTTTTTTTACAATCATTAACCTACTGATAGGACTGATTTTGAATGCATCGTTTTAAACATATTCTTCATAAGTAAAGCATTTTAATGATGGAACATAAATTACTGCACATTTAAATGACGGGATCAACAGCACTTATCAGACCCAAGGCATTCTCACGCAAGTTCAGGTGCTAATAGGAAGAATTTGTTTAACATGCTCAGATGCTAGTGATGTGTGATGTATGATAATCAAATCGTACTCATTACACATGCTTGTACTCATTTGTAATTGAATTCAAATGATGAGGTCATGTAGAGGTGTCATGTTTTGAGATAAGATAATGTCATGTAGGTCGATCGATATCTGAATTTTCCTATCAGTCAGTGATGAAGGGATTTATATTAACTAAATTAATGATAACATATATTAAAAAATATTTCTCTTAACGATTATCCTAGCATCTAAAATGGGCATGCAGATGAAATATGGAGTTCTCGGAAGAGCTGAACAAACTGTCCTGGAGTCTGGCATGATAAATTTGCCGTAAGGAACATTACCCCAGCAAAACAAATTGCATTTATATCAGGAGCTGCTGCATGATGAATTAATTCAGAGCAGCTGAGAGTTAGTTGGAGTTCCAATGAAAAGAGCTCTATATATTATCTGCCTTTACCTTTTTTTCTTTGGGTGAATGCAAGCACGTTTAAAGGAATAGTTCACCTAAAAAATTTTTTTAATTCACTCTGTTAAAGTACCAAACCTGTCTGACTTGCTTTCTTCTGTGGAATATGCAATTATATGCATTGTTTGCAATGCAATTATAGTGAATTATATTATAATAACTACATTTCAAGATTCACAAAGTGCACAACCCTTGTAAAAGAAAAATAATTTCTCATTCAATAGAATTAAGCACATGTCTTTTTCTCCAGGGAAAAGTACCATTGAAGAAGTAAGTGTTGCATAAGACTCCTCCAATATTCCAAGTATTCTGAAGTCAGATCATGGCTTTGTGTAAGGACCATGAAAAAATGGATTAACAATGATAATATTAAAATTTAAAGTGGATTCAGACCCCTTCATTTTTTTGAAATTTTATCTTGCAACCTGCTAAAATGCTTTAGACCTCTTTTCTCTCTCTCTCTCTCTCTCTCTCTCTCTCTCTCTCTGTCTCTGTGTCTGCGCATGTGTGGATGGTGAGAGCGTGGCGAGTTGACTGCTGTGAGTGAGAGCGCTCCTAAGTGAGTTTCTACTTTCTTATTTTCCCCTCTTTTTTTTGAGTTGCAAAAAACTGTGGTTTATAAGTGAAGTTTTTAAAGTGTCTTAGCTGACTTTGGTCGGCGTGCTCCGAGCAATGGAGGCAAACGCAGGGGGTTTCCTCGGCATGACTGTCAGGCATGGTTGTAAATGCATGCCTGACGCTTCAGTGTCGGTGGAGGATTGTTTGTTAGCTGTGAGTTCAGTGATCGGTGGAGCCAATATAAGATCGGCGTCACGCATGAACAAAGCTATAGTGCTGTTTCTGAGTGAGATTCAGATGGTGGATGACTTGATTGAGAGTGGGTTAACGATCAAAGACACGTTTATAAATGTTATGCCTTTGTCAAGCCCAACCAAAAAAGTTGTTCTTTCAAATGTGCCGCCGTTTGTTAAGAATGATAAGCTAGAGGAGATTCTTAAGAGGTACGGGAAGCTAATGAGCCCTGTAAAGATGATTCCTCTCGGCTGTAAGAACGCCGAACTCAGGCATGTGATGTCGTTCAGACGACAAGTTATAATGATTCTCAATTCACAAAATGAGGCTCTGAATTTGTCCGTCAAGCTGAGTATTGACGGTAAGGACTACACGATTTTCATCAGTTCAGAGACAATGAAATGTTTTGTGTGTGGGGAGTTTGGGCATGTTCGGCAGAACTGCCTGAACAAAAACGGTGCTAATGTTGCTACTGCAGCTGCCGCTGTAGAGGTAACAAGCCAGACAAACAGTGATCTAAATGCGACTGCTTTATCGGAGTCGTCAGGTGTTGAAAGACCCACAGTGAGCCCCTCGCATGAGGAGAGTGTAGAGTCTGACAACACAAGAGAAGCTCCTGTAAATGTCTCTGAGAACAGGACTGAAGCCCAGGAAGACACTGATCATGATCCTCAGAGTCAGGTAGAGCAGGCTCAGTCTGCCAACACAACACTAGATACTGAGGAAATGAACAGTCAAAGTGTGGAAGATGTGGATAGTCAGGAGTTGAGTGTATGCTTACAAACTGATGAGTCTGATGATGATGATGATGATGTTGAGAGCATTTTAGATGAGAATAGTGGTGCTGGCAATAAGCCGAAACTCTATTCACTCAAACAAATCAATGATTTTTTAGATTGTACCAAAGGACTTCGTAAGCCCAAGATTGAGACCTTTTTTCCTGATTTAAGTTTGTTTTTGGCATCTGGCACAACTGCTATGAAGAAAACCTCTTATGATGAACTGGATAAACAGAAACGCTACCGTCTTAAAAAGATCCTGAGCAATGTTAGAGTCTCCTTGCAATCACGTAAGAAATGAGTGGTCTAGTTTTATCAGAATTCAATTTTCTTTTTGTTTTTTCTTTTCTTTTTTCCTTTAGCATCATGGCACCTTTATGTTTTGGTTCTTTAAATATCAATGGGTGTCGTGATGCTGTGAAAAGGGTTTCCCTTTTTGACTATATAAATTTGAAACACTGTAGTGTGATTTGTTTGCAAGAGACTCACACAGATGTGGATAATGAGGTCCAGTGGCAGAGTGAATGGTGCGGACAGGCCGTTTTAAGCCATGGCTCTAGTAATAGTGCAGGAGTCGCTATTCTTTTTGGATCTGAATTTAAGGATCAGAATGTGGTTGTTTTTGATATTTTACCCGGCAGAATGCAAAGAGTGGATGTTAATTTGCATGATATTGATTTTTCATTTTTTAATATATATGCCCCTAATATCGGGACAGAACGTGGCTTGTTCTTTGATAAACTCAACACAGCGTTAAGCAGTGTTCCACAGGGCAGGACTGTTGTACTGGCTGGGGATTTTAACTGCACCTTAGATCACACACTAGACCGAAATCATGGGGAACCTCATAGTTCATCAGCAGATGTTCTTAGAAAATTAATCATATACCATGATCTTGTAGACGTGTGGAGAGAAGCTTTTCCTGATGTAAAGCAGTATACATGGATGAAAGTAAACTTTAACATGATCTCTGCAGCAAGGCTTGATAGAATTTATGTGCAAAGAACTGCCAGTGAAAAGTTTTCAAATAGTCGCATTACCCCCACTTCTTTATCAGACCATCATTATATATCTGTCAATGTCACTTCTGCACAGAGCACATTCACATGCCCATATTGGCGTTTTAATAATAAGCTGTTACAAGATCATCACTTTTTACACTCTTTCACACTCTTTTGGGAGGCATGGAGAGAGAGAAAACCCCAGTACAAGTCCCTGAGTCAGTGGTGGGACATTGGTAAAGTCCAGGTCAAACTCTTCTGTCAGGAGTATTCTGCACACAACAAGAACAATCTTGAGAATAAAATGAAACAACTTGAGCAAGACATTTTGCAGTTTGACATTGAAGAGTCTGATGGAAGTACTGGTGAAGTTTTGGAGACAAGGAAAATTCTTCTCCATAATCTCCTGGAAGAGAGAGCTAAAGAGACTCTGGTTCGTTCGAGGTTCACGTCTTTTAATTGCATGGATGCTCCAACATCATTCTTTTTCAACCTTGAAAAGAAAGTTGACAATAGGAAAATTTTAAGACGTCTGAAACTTCCAGGAGGAGGTGAAACAACGGATGAACATGAGATAATCACACATGCACTGAGTTTTTATGAAAGTCTTTACACAGCAGAAGCATGTGATGGAGAAACAGCAGAAACACTTCTTCAGGATCTGCCTCATCTGACGGAGAGAGAGCACTCCAGACTCGATCAGCCTTTGCTGATGGAGGAACTGACTGCTGCTATCAAAGACATGTCTTCAGGAAAAGTCCCGGGTTTGGATGGTTTAACTGCAGAGTTTTATAAACAGTTTTGGCCAGTCATTGGTGAAGACTTGTTCTCAGTGTTTTTAGAGTGCTTTGATAGTGGACGCCTACCATTGAGTCTGCGGAGAGCAGTGATCACCTTGCTGCCCAAGAAGGGGGATCTTGCTGACATAAGGAACTGGCGACCAGTGTCTCTGCTTGGAGTGGATTACAAGATCTTCTCCAAAGCCTTAACTAATAGACTAAAACTGTATATATCAACAATAATTCACGCAGACCAGTCATATTGTATTCCGAACCGTACAATATTTGACAATTTGTTTCTGGTTCGTGATTTGATTTCATTTGCCAGAGGCAAAAATCTTAATGTAGGGTTTTTATCTTTGGACCAGGAAAAGGCTTTTGATCGTGTAGATCATGACTTTCTTTTTAAATGTTTTGAAGCTTTTGGATTTGGTCCTTTATTTATTTCCTACGTTAAATTATTATATGCTGATATATACAGTATTTTAAAAATCAATGGTTCATTGTCAAGACCTTTTTTAGTGAGCAGAGGCATACGGCAAGGATGCAGTATGTCAGGCATTTTATACGCCATTGCCATCGAACCATTACTGACTGTTTTAAGGCGTCAACTGCGTGGGATTTCAACGGTGGATGTTTCTTCTTCAGAGACGGTGACTGTAAAACTCAGCGCTTACGCTGACGATGTCACTGTTGTGATCCGATCCAACGAAGATGTTTTCAGCTTGGAAGCGGCTCTTGAGGCTTATCAAAAAGCTTCCTCAGCTCGAATTAACTGGGGAAAAAGCTCATCATTGCTTCTAGGCCAGTGGGAGGAAGAAAGCGTTCCCAGGCTTCCTCAGCGCTGCCCCTGGAGTTCAGAGGGGTTTAAAGTGTTGGGGGTCTTTCTGGGAACAGAACAATACATGCTGAAGAACTGGGAAGGCCTCTATGAAAAGGTGGCTGGACGCCTACAGAAATGGAGATGGATCCTTCCCCGAGTGTCCTATAGAGGGAGAGTCCTTGTGGTGAACAATCTAGCAGCATCTATGCTGTGGCATCGTCTGACTGTTATTGATCCTCCGGGAGACTTGCTACAAAAACTACAAAAGGTTTTTGTTGACTTTTTCTGGGATGGTTTCCACTGGCTTCCTCCTGGAATTTTATACTTGCCAGTTAATGAAGGAGGACAAGGACTAATTGAACTAACAGCCAAAGTCAGAGCTCTGAGACTAAAATCTGCCCAAAAACTGCTTTTTTCTACAGAGTTTGTCCCCTGGGTGTCATTTGGACTCACGTTATTGCGATCGCTGTGTGGCATTGAGCTTGACAAGCAACTGTTCTTAATGGCACCTTTTAATGGAAGGGTTACGTCTGGTCTTAATTTTTATGCATCAGTTTTAAAATCTTGGAATGTGTTTAAAGTGTCCAGGTCAGAAAATGATCATTATGGGATAGATGAACCATTGTTTTTTAATCCTTTTTTAGGGAATGTTTGTGTGTTTAACAACATTGCTCTGCAATGCATGAGGAAAGGTTTTACTAAAGTCAGACACTTGATTGACTTGGACTCAAAAGAGTGGAGATCAGCAGAAGAGATTGCTAGACAGGTCGAAGTAAGGTCTGTGAGAGTGGTGGAGCATTTGCTTTTAGGACTGAAGTCTGCCTTTCCTCTTCCTCTTTTACAGTTTTTAAACCATTCTTTGGAGGGAGGGCCTTTACAGGTCTCCTTCCCTGAATTAAGTGTGTCACCTAAAGTTTCCTCTGAAACCAACCAAGTTGGAAAATTATTACAATTGGAGAGATTAGAAGAGCTAATTTTTCAAACAGCGGGGAAGAAAGAGCTATATCAAGTCTGTGTAAAAACTGCTTATTTTAACGATCTTCATGTAAGACATGATACGAAATGGAGAGAAAAGCTCGCAGTTGCAGACCATATTCTCCCTTCCTGGAGGCTGTTTTATAAAAGCCCTCTTCCCAAGCGCTCAGGGGATCTCCAGTGGAGAATACTGCACTGTGTGCTCGCCACTAACGTGTTTGTTTCCAGATTCAACCTAAATGTTTTACCAGTGTGTCTTTTCTGTAACAGTAACGAAACTGTTTTTCATGTTTTTATTGAATGTCCGAGGTTGGTCCCACTTTTCGCGCTGCTGGAGAGAACTGTGACAGGACTGGGTTTTGATTTTAACCAAGTTATTTTTATCTTTGGATGTAAATATTCCAAAGCAAACAAAGAAAGATGCACTGTGGCTAATTTTATACTTGGGCAAGCAAAACTAGCCATTTGGAAGACCTGTAGACTGGCTCTTGAAGGACGAATGGTTGATGTGATCAGAATGTTTACGGCGTTGGTTGAATCCAGAATCAGAGTTGAGTGTGTGTTTTTTAACAGTACTGGAAACATGGTTGATTTTATGCGTAAGTGGTGTGTAAACAGTGGGTTGTTTGTGTTTTATGAAGAGGACCTTTTATCATTTATTTGGTGATTCTTTTTGAATAATTGTTTTTTGTTTTGTTTTACTGGTGTTTTTTAAACTCCATTGATTAAAGATTTTATAAACTCAAACTCTCTCTCTCTCCTGACAGTAAAAGTCACAGGGATCTAAATAACTTTGGACCCCACATTTATTAGATGAAAAAAAGCATTTCACTGAAAATTATCACTGCTTCACTATATGCTCCTACTGTACATAAAGAATTTTAGGAACAACTCTATGCAGTTGATGTCACCCACAAAAAATAAATAAAATGGGACTGTATGGTCAGGTGCTTTGAAGAAAACACCAGGACCCAACAATAAAGTCCTTCTTCTCTACTGAATTTTAAGCATGGACTTTACTGGCCTGAAAATTACTCATGGGAGCACAGTGAGTTTTGGGAGCTTCATTTCCCTTCACGGGAATAACACCATATATCTTCCAGAGATAAGAGGCTGAGATCTGGCCAGGACAGGCTTGAATGATAGAGGCAATCCCACAGATGTGTGCATTTGATAGAGCTTGTGTCAATGTGCAGACTCTGAAGAGAAACAAATAGTACTGAAAGCGAACAAGTTTGCCACTATGATGCAGTTCAGTTGCTTGAGAGGAACTGCCATGTGTCCTAAAGTTGACATTAGTGATTATCATAAATCTACACTGTATACATAATGTGTTCACTTGGCAACATCTTCTACGGACAGGAGGAGGTTATATAGACACACATATTTTGGCAGCATACAATTTGTTTTCTATTTTTTTAGGCATCTATTTCTTCCGTGAGGAAAAATAATTGGCTACACATCCAGATCATATTCACATAAACTTTGCATCTAATGATGAGATTAGTTTGTATGCTTTTTAGTTTGAGGCAAGCAGTCCACCTAATTTTGGAAAGTGGAAATATAAGCTGTTTTCTGTGAATATGTAAGGCCTTTGCTTCATTAGCCGCAATAGGTAAATATTGTGCTACAAACGAGTGTGATTGTGATTATGATAATAGATTAAAACAATAATATAACAAACACCAGCCTTGCACATTCATGTTATAATTGACCGTGTCTGCTCTTGTGTTAAAAATAATATACACTAATATCCACATTTCTTTTGGAGAAAAAAGTATAGAAGGTCAAGGCTGACATAGAAATCCCATGCCTTTAAACGATGTAAACAGTGAAAAGAGGCAGGACTTTTTAGCCAATGAGAAATGTTCTGTTTGTGATATTTACATTAAAAACATTATACAGTAACTTTATTTTGGTGGTCCACTTTAGATATTACACTAACTACAAGTAGCTTTGCACATAAGTCAACTAGCAGTTGACTCATTAGAGTAGTACCTGCTTAATATCTGATAACACTTTATTTTAATGGTCCCCCAACAGACATTCTACTGACTAGAAGTAACTTTGCAAAAATATGTGTTATTCAAGGTGCGATGCGGGAGGAATAACAAGGACATCAGGTGGAACAGAAATCTTCTCTTTATTAATAACAAAAACTGAACACATTAAATATCAAACAAAAAGGCACACTTGTGTTGGACATGGAGAGTTGGTAGAACCATGGAGACATCCACACACGATCAAACATAGGTAACAATTAACCAAGACATGGGAAAACATTAGGGCTTATATGCACGAGGAGATTGGAAACAAGTGATGACTAACGAGGAAGTGATTTACATGACAGATGCAGGAAACGACACGGGAAACACAAGGAAGGGAACAGGAAGTGAAGAGACAAGACAATGTCAGCTTTTTCTACCAACCTGAACCCAAATCTAATATGCCTACACTAAGAGCAAGTTGACATGCCAGTTATTTATAATTAATAGAATGTCTCAAAGCATTGCTTTGGAAACTTTTTTGGCCTTGCTTCCTTTTGAATGAACGAATGAATTAAAAAAAATTTGGCCGCCCACACAATCCCCTCTGACCACTAAATCACACCTCTGACTACAAAATATTTTCACCAAAAATGATTTTTCTTAATTGGAAAAACTTGCAATGAAAAAACACTTGCAGTAGTTTCACTTTGTAATGTTGTTAAATAATAATAATTAAAAAAAAAGGTAGTCATGCAATCAAGTCATGCATATAAAATACCAGAACATAACATACATTTGCATACTTCAGTAATGCTTTGGATGAACAATATATAATGATTGACTGGAGTGAATTCTGTTGACGGCTGCCTCACAAGCTCAGCTCCTTGTTCTCTTTGGAACAATAGCAGCCTGTGATTCCGTCCACCGAAGAGTTTCGTTTGTCTATGGCCAGTTTTAAGAAGAATGATTCAGTGGAATTGCCGTCCAGTGCCTCTTTATTAAAGTCCCCCTGTGGTGAAAATCAAGTTTTAATATTGTTTATATGTCTCTGTGGTGTTTTTAATATGCTTTAAAACAAAGTATCTGTAAATTCAAAGTAGTTAAACTTTTAAATATTAAAATGAATGACAATTCTGCCATCATTTTATCATTACTTGTTTTGTTTGCTGTGGGTTAGCTGCAGGTTAAAAAGGTTTCAAACTGTCAGAAGCCATAACTTTTTATAGATAATTTCAATCCTCCATCACACTCCGATATTTAAGCTACAGGGATTGTTAGAATCAGAATAATAATAATAACAATAATAGTATTGAACTAATATAGTATAAATACTGTAATATATTTCATTTATTTTTAATATCAAGATTTTTTTTTTTTTTTACTTGTTTAGTTTTTTATATTGTTGAAATGGGTAAGGTTTTGAAAATATCTTTGTAATAGTAAAATGCAACTATACACACTGATTTGATATAAATGTAATGAACGTGTGTCACGGTTGTGTGGGGATGAGGAAGGCACAGGAAATAACCGAAGTAGTACAAAATACATACAACAGGTAAACTGGAAAGACTGGGAAGAATCACAACATTACATGGACAAGTACTGACAGAGACTGAAGGAAACATGGGGTTTAAATACACAAGGGTTGAAAGAGGGAATTAGACAGCTGACAAGACTAATGATGTGATTGATGACGGGTGAAAGGAGAAACACTGGGAGATCATGGGAGGAAACAGGAAGTAGGCAAATGTTACAACATGATTCGCAAGTTGTTTTTTTTCATTACTGCATCTGCGCATATGTAAATACTCACATTTGAAATGGCATCAATATATGAATACATATGATAGTGGTTGTTTTATATAAAGCAAAGATATATTATTTATTTGTTGTAAAATTATTCTTTTAAAATGTATAATATGCATTGATAAAATGGCAAGCAAAAAAATCTTAATCACACATCAGAAACCTTTTCACATCACGATATTCAATCGTGGTGGCACATGTGAATAAACTGCAGTTGTTAATATTTAAAGCCACTACTCCTGAGTGTTTTCACATTTTCCTGCTAATTACCCATGATGCACTTCTCAAAGTGAGGTTATGTCGATTTATACCTCTTCGTCATCAAGGCTTTTGAGAAATTACATGCATGTACTTCATTATTAGACAAATTGAGTATGCTCTTTTTATGCTGTTGTGAAATGAAATGCAACTCCGTGTTGAAACTCTGTTGTGGCAGTTGTCACAAGAAATATTGATTTGGATTATTCAAAAGATTTATTTACACCCCAGAAGTGGCAATGGAATTTTTGCATCTTTTTAATTAGGACTGGGAGACGAGTGAAAGAATTTGAGAAGACAGGAAATGCGGCGTGAGGTCTAAATAATTAGCTGTTATTAATATGCAGACTAGCAGACACCTCTGTTACTTGTAATGGGTTTAATGTCGTGTCATGATGGTATTGGAGCTGCCAAACCACTTGACAAATGCCCCCCTAACAGACAATAGTGGTGTTAGCAATAAAAGGTGAGTTTTTATCTTGTGCGCTAATGAACTTCAAAATAATGACCTGTCAGTAAATAAGTTAATTGCGGCTTTGATAAAGGAAACTTGTCAGCTCTCCTTATGGAGTGTTAGCCCTTTTGAAGTGGGCCGAATGTCTGTAGGTATTAGTGTGACTTAGGATTGATTGACAGCGTACATGGACATTAATTAGGGACCAAGGACTGAACTTGTGCAGGAACCTATTGTGTCCATTACTTTTCTTATTCTACTTCTGGATGGGAGTCTGATGCAGCGCATTGAACCATGTGATCAAAAGTTGAACATTAAAATTCATAGTATTCTGAATGTGAAAGGTGGGAACATTAATCCAGCCAACTGTAAGGTCTGGTGCCACCAACAGTTCAAAGCGTGTTTTAAAAGTACAGTGATCCCTTGTTTATCGCGGTTAATGGGGACCAGAACCCCTCGTGATAGGTGAAATTCCGCAAAGTAGGATTGGCCCCCTAGGAATTTCTGTATATGTGTGTGTAGGTACCAGAATGTTTAAAATATGTATATTTTACTTTATATATATTTTAATTAAATCTATTTAATTATAAAACCTTAATATTATACATTTACTCTCTCTCTCATGCAATACGTATTATTGTGTTCTACACTCATCAATGACAGTAGTATCTTGAGACTTGACTGCAGTAATGACGACGATGACTGAGCTGTGCGGTTCGATGAATGATGATGATGGTGTTACTGCACTGGTATAATGAGTAGGGACCAACCAAATTCACGATTTTACGGCCGTGACATTTTCCGTGAAATCGGCCACTTTCCGTGAAAACACCCAACAAGCGTGAAATAGTGACATTTTTATTGAAGATAAATATTTTTACTGATAAAGAGTATACCAGGAGCAGATGATCGTAGCGTCTTAGCCGAGTTTGCAGCCTACTAAACAGCAGCAAAAGAAGTTCCGCCGGATACGTGTATAACAGCATTCTGGCGTTCGCACAGCAGTCGGTTTCCTCTGCTGAGCCGGCTGCATTACGCTACCTTTCTGTACCAATGAACAGCGTTGACGCGGAGAGAAGTGTCAGCCAGTACACAAACGTCAATGCACCGCAGCGACAGAATATGTCAGCAACCACGTTGGTCGGCCAAGTTTTGGCCACGAAAAACTGTAAACTATTTCATTAATGTCACGTGGCATTGCGGAGTTTGTGGCTACGTGCGTTGTAGTCGTATTTTGTTTCCTTTTTGTTTTTTGATACAGGTGAACAGTCGAAAAGTGGTATTTTAGAATGTAAAACAGCGGGTGTGACAGCAGATGGACTGATTGCAGTGATTGGTGCCTAAAAATTGTACCCATGAATTCTCTGTAAAATCGAACGTTTTTAAAAAAAACTTCCGTGAAATTGCGAATTTTTACCCGTGAATTTGATTGGTCCCTAATAATGAGGCCTTAAACATTTCAACATTTGCTTCTGAGAGAGGCGAAGAGGCTCCCACTCCACTCGTGCTCTGATTCATCGATCTCGCGGCGATCACGTGTCTTGTTTGAGTGCCCGTGGGTGTGTACAAAGCCTCTGAGAGAGATTCTCTCTTTGTCTGGCATCCTGGGAAACTGTTTATCTCGCATCACGATGATTATTTGAATTTTTTTATTAATATTTTTGAAAAATCTGCGATTCACTGAGGCCGTGAAACTTGAACCGCAAAGTGGCGAGGGATTACTGTATTACTTAATGTTATTAATGCTGTATAGCATGAAAATAAAGTTGCGTATGTGTGTTTGTTGATTACATCAGTCCGTTATGATATAGGAAAAACACAATTTCTATTCAGAGGCCCAAACTGAGCCAAAATGTCCCATTTGATTAGATTTATATGGACATAGATAAGATGGAATTCTGACACAGCTTGCAAATCAATGAGATTTATTTCAAAATGAAAACATCAATTTAAGTCAGACTAACCGCTTCAAGTCAATTTAAGATTAAGCAATCGCATTTGAAACAGAAACCTGATAAAATTACTTTAAATCAAAAGGAAAAGGAATGACACCAAAAAATAAATGTTTTTTGAGTATTTGATGCATTGGATGGGAGGCATGCTACAATTTTCTGTTCATCAACTGAAAACAGCATGGACTAAAAGATCAATTATTGGGTTTATCAAATTCTCAATAGACGCTACAGGTCTCATGAAGGCCACTGGCATGGATGTGCAGTTTTAATTTAATCAAGGTGTGTTCACTGACTCTTTTACAGACCATTTTATTGTTATATGAAATTCATTTAAATTTGGACATGACCAAAAGTGGTATTGTATAAGAAAGAAATTATTATTATTTTTAAGTTTAAACCATTCAGGCCAATTAGCAGATCTGTTGTGAAAATCATAGCAGGGCATTATTCTGTTCACAGCATAATTTTTTTTTATTGTGGAAAAAGTTAAACTTAATATTTAAAAACAGACAATTGCTGAGAAATGTTCTGACCCAATAATAATAATAATAAAAGTCTTTATGTAATTGATAAGAAATTTAACCAAGCATTTTCTGATTTGCCAAATTATTCAAATCAGGTAAATCAGATGCTATTTTTGAATACTAAAGAATACTATTTTTGCTTTTTAATATCTATTTCAATGCTATATTAAGTTAATTATGTTAATTATTAAAATTAATTATGTTTTGCAAGACTTCATATATCACTAAGAAGCAGAGAATAATTCATTGTTAACAAACAGCAAGCAATTGTGGGAAAAATAAGAGGATATAGCATTATATATCTCATTTCTCTGCTACATGAGAAAACAGCTGAGATTGCTTTTTTGTTACCACATGTGTTTTTTTTAGTCCTGCTATATCAACTATAATGAAATAAATTATTGATCATTTCTGATTTTTCAGTAATATAAATAAGAAAAAAGTAAATAAAATTTATGGAGAAGCCACTTTATTTTTTAATTAATAATGCAAGTTTAATCGGTAACACTATTTTAAGGTGACTTAATTACATGCTAGTAAATGTACTTACCAGGGGCGATTCTAGGATTTTGATTTTAGGGGGGCTCAGCCCCCAATAAGGGTATGATTAAAAAAATATTATTTGACTATTAGGGTAGGGTGGTATGCTACTAACCTTACTGCAATCCACTATTCCATGATTACATTATGTAAACTGCAATGCATTTATGACAAAGAACTGCACCGATGCAGGTGTAATATCATAGCATTAGCAATCTATCAATAAATGCACGCACACACGACACACACCTTGATGTTCACTCTGCTCGGCGCCCCTGCAGATTGAAAAATGCGCTAAAACCAAGCAGACTCAGATAAGGGGAGGAGCCGAAACTTGACGCAGCTAGCCGCCGTTTCAAATGAGTTTTTTTTAAAGGGGACTGAAGCGATCAAAAATTTATTAATCAAATATATTTTTTAGGGGGGCTGGGCAGAAGTTTAGGGGGGCTGAAGCCCCCCTAAAAAGGGCCTAGTGACGCCCCTGGTACTTACTATAGTAAAAACAGTAAATTATGCATAATTACAAGAAAACTAACTCTATAGTAAGTATGTGTAGTTAATTATTGGAGTACGATAACTACAATGCAACTACATCATCTTAATGTAACGTTTAAGCTTTAAATCAGATACAGTTTTTTTTTTAACTTGACCAGATCAAACGCAAACTAAAAAACTTGGATAGTGTCACGTTCTGCCTGTTTACTTTCATTTTCATGGACTCTTAGTTTGTTTCTCTTAATTTTCTGTTTTCTTTTGTTCCTGCTAGCCATTAGTTGCCACGGTACTCATTTAATGATTACAGCTGTTAGTCTTTGAGTTCATTCTCATTGTGTATTTAAGATCTTCATTTCATTCTGTTCTTTGACTGGCATTGTTTACGCTTAGCATGCTGTTTGTTCGGGGTTTATCGTATTGGATTACCTGAGTCACTTAGTTCAATTAACAAAGCTTCTATTTTGTATTACTACACCTATTTTCTTCATCCTCTGACTCAAATACAAATAAAGCCTAATTTATCTAAAAACAAAAAAAGTTTAAACAATAATATCTAAAATGCTACACCAACATTAAGAGAGAGAGGGCTTTTTAGGATGAACAAGTTCATTAGAATGAGTCAGATGTTACAGCGCTACGAAAGTGAGAACCGTATTGGACAAACTGATTCACTGGAATAAATCAGATTTACAGAGCTACAAAATTAAGGACTGTTTAATGAGCTTTAGATAATAAAAATGTCTAATAATCGTTAGAATGATTGTTACTTTTCAACACTAAATAAGAGAGAGGACAGTTCTGGATTAACAAGCTCACTAGAATGAATGAGACTTTACTGCACTATAAAAGTAAGGGCTGTTTAGAACTGATTCAGTAGAATGAATCTGACTTTTCGAAGGTACCCTTGTATCAATTATGCTACCAAACTATTTTCACACTGAAAATTCTCAATCTTCTCAAATCTGATTGAAGAATCCGAATTTATTATACATTTGTATCCTTATTAATATAATTATTTTATTCAACAAAAATTTCTTGTCTTGCCTGTGTTTTATCTATAGTTGCCTCATGAAAATATACAATCTGGAGGCCCTTTGCAGATACAGCTCTTTTTATGAGACAAATCTCCTGTACATGTATTCAATAGGGCTTAAAATAGCTGTTGAAAATGCTGATGTGTATATCCGTGTACCTGAGGGAAATGTCAAAAAGTTTCCTCTGCCAATGAAGCATTTGTCCTTCAGGAGAAAATAGGACTGCAAATCGTGTCAAACACTGAAAGACGCTGCAGTGTCATGTGCCTGCCAACAGTTTCAGAGATACAGTTCAACATTGTTTTGTGCAGTGATGTCTCTATATTTGACACCTGGGAGAAGATCCCAGTCTATGCAACACTCCCCCCTGTATCACGTTTAGCCGCCCTACTTTTTGCTAGAGTATGCCCTCAGGATGCTTAAGCTGAGCTAATACTCCGTCCAACCTAAAGCTAGCCTTAATTCTAGAGCTCTAGCTCAAGAATTATATCTAGATTACATATTTATATTTATTTATATATATATATATATATATATATACTAATATCTACTTTAGTGAAGTATTCAGAATCTATATAGAGGAGATGTTAGAGCCCAAGCTGGACAAGTGTTATTGTGTTAATGCAGTTTTATTGATGGGGGAATTAGGATTGGCGAAAAAGGATAATACAACCTAATAATCCTGACTGTATATTTTACATGTTGTCTAGGAAATATGTACACTCTGTTACATTACATTGACATTTTTAATATCCAAAGTGTAACAGGATGAACTTCAACAGGGTGGATGTTTTAAGCAAATGAAGCCTATTACTAGCTAGGAAAGCAGAACATGCTAGCAGAAGATTAACGTTTATTTGGCTTTTAGTATAACTATGCTAGGCTTTTTGTTCTTTCTTTTCTGTTGTTTCTGTTGTTTGTAAGCTAGTGTGCTCCAAAACAGTGACAAAATTAGCATTTCGAAAATATCAAAAACTTAAAGCCCCTCATTTTCCCCAATATGGATGGATGATGTCGATGAACAATATGCACTTAAATCAATTGCTCTCTACAACTGAAAGCATCCCGCCCCTTAACTATAAATAGACGCTGTAGCTGAGTCTGAAATTGGTCACTTGTTCACACATTTACCATTTTCTATGTGGTGAATGGCACATTATATAGGGGTTAGGGAACAATTCAGTGTAAATATGCTATGCAACCTTTATTTCAAAGAGAAATTGAGAAACCATGGGGACATGGGAATTTGTCTATCAATTGTTTCAAAACAGATATATAGACAGACAGATAGACAGGTTTTGTATTGTCATTCTGTGTATACAGAACAAAATTTTGACACAATAGCTCAACAACAGTAACAACAGTACATTTAAAAAAAAAACATTTTTTTTTATTGTGGTTAATTTGGACCGGAACCCCCCGCGACAGGTGAAAATCCACGAAGTAGGATCAGCCAATCAGCTCACGGGATTCATCCACTCGTGCTCACATTCGTCTATCTCGTGCCGGGAACCAATCACGTGCCTTGTCTGAGTGCCCGTGGATGTGTACAAAGCCTCTGAGAGAGTTTCTCTCTTTGTCTGGCATCCTGGGAAACCGTTTCTCTCGCGCGTCACGATGAACAACGCTGCTTTCTGCAATACGGCTGCTGATATGGCAGTATTTTCAATTTTTTATTTTTCAATAAATATTTTTGAAAATCCGCGATACACTGAGGCTGCGAAACTTGAACCGTGAAGTGGCGAGGGATTACTGTAAAGCTATTGCAGAACCTGCTTGACGTCCATCGTGACAGACACTGCTTTGGGTCAATGTCCTGAACAGAGGGGAGGGAGGTCCCAATGATCTTCTCTGCGGTCCTTACTAATCTTCTCACATGCCTCCAGTCCAAGGCAGTGCAGGACACTTTCTATGGTGCTACTCTAGAATGTTGTCAAGATGGGCGGTGGCATATGGGCTCTCTTCAGCCGTTGCAGGAAGTGCAGTTGTTGTTGTTGTGCCCTCTTGACCAAGAACCCAGTGTTCACAGACCAGGTGAGGTCGTCTGTGATTTTCACCCCCAGACACTTGGTACATCTAACCATCTCCACAGCTGTGTTGTTGATAAGAAGAGTAGCATATGGCAGGGGCGATTTTTCCTGAAGTCCACAATGATCTCTTTAGTTTTGTTGACATTCAGGATCAGATTGTTTTCACGGCACCACTTCACCAGCTGCTCCACCTCTTCTCTGTAGGCGTGTTCACTGTTGTCCCTGATGAGTCCTACTGTGTTGTTCTCAAACTTCACAATGTGGTTTATAGCAGACTTCGGGATACAGTCATGTGTCATCAATCTGAACAGCGGGGGGCTCAAGACATAGCCCTGAGGAGAGCCTGTGCTGAGAGAGATGATACTGGAGGTGTTCTTGCTGACATGCACTGACTGTGGTCTGGTAGTGAAGGAAGTCTAACAACCAGTTGCATAGAGGGGTGCTGGTGTCAGAAAGGAGTCGGAGACGGATTCAAGTGCGAGTGAGTGTTTATTGATGAACACAAAGATAGTAAAGTCCGGGACCGGCTGGCGGTGACGCAGGGACACAATGGGTTTCCAGGTGCTGGGCGTGCGGTGCGTAATCCAAGGTGGTGGAGGTGAGCGTGAACACGGAGACACAGGAACAGGAGCTCAGGAACTCGGGAACACGAAGACTCAGAACCACAGGAACGACAACACAGATGCACATGGGAAAGCAACAACTCGACAACACGGTGAGGGAGAGATGGGAACTAAATAGGTAGAGCAGATGGATAACAGGTGAGATGGATAACGATGATGAGTGTGTGATCAGCGACCACGTCTCCCACACACACCCCGCATGCACACACAGGCAGTAACTAGGAGACAACGAATTCATTAACCGTGACAGCTGGAGCCTAGGGGTCCCAGTTTGTCCACCATATGCTGAGGGATGATGGTACTAAAGTCCAAGAACAGCATACACACATGGGTGTTCTCCTCCTCCAGGTGTGCAAGGAATAGTTTTGTTTAATTATTTTTAGGTAATACAATTATTTGTAGGAATTTGTTGATGGGTTACATCTATGCATGGAAACCAACTGGCCTGTGGCATTTCTCACTGCAATTTCAAAGTGAAATATCCAGTGAATGGTGCTTAATCGTGTGTAGAGATGTGCCTGAAGCCAAATATCTTATTCAGAAAAGCATGGATGGCTTCAAAATGAATAATGAATTTTACCAAACAATGGGAAAAATATTCAGCATATATGTGTTTGCTGGATAACAGGTGAGCCAGGGGATATCATAGTGCTATGATATTATACAAGACACACTAAAATCACTATGCAATAATGAGTGTGTGAAGTGAATGAGTATAAACTTTAAGAATGAAATGAACAGAGCGTGATTGCAAATCATATAGACGTGTTGCTGCATGTGAATGTCTTTGTGTCCTGTAGAAGAGGAAAGGGGAACACTTCAGATTACGATCTGGAAAGTACTGTGTAAGTACTCTAAATTAATTTTCAGTAATTATAGTGTAACTATAAAGGACTTATAGGAAACTATATATAAAGTTTGGGGAATAAAGGGATAACCAGGAAAATTACTAATAATTTATACCATTAGTATTTTATAACACAGGGTACATATTCTATTATAACAGGATGTATGATGGGATTACTGAACAAGAAAATTAGTTAGTTTCTGCTATGATTTTATTTGTAATTTTCAATGTGGACTACTTACCTCATGAAAGTGTTTTGCATAGAGTCCATCTGCAAGTCACACAAGCAACATCCCCCACCCACTCAGAAAATGAGAACTATTTTAAAACATTTTTTATGTAGTTGCTGTGTAAATATACCATTGGTTTGTGTTGTTACAGTGCAAATCAAACTCGTCAAACTTCGTAGGCCGCCACACATGCAATAACATTGTTACAGCAATTATATTCTAATAGAGGCTACTAACTACGTCAATGATGACGGTTAAATTATTCTGATTGGCTAAGAAAGAAAGAAAGAAAGAAACAAAACTAGTAATTTCCACACAAGAGCAGACATTCTGAAGCATATCTCCGTTGATCACATGGTTGATGGGTTAGTGACCTTCCACGTGGCTTGTCGAGAACAACAAAGGTCAGGGCAAACAAAGATCATACATGGATGGTAAAACAGGCAGCGATCACAAAGGCAGGCAGACGGAATCAGGATCGTGGTACGGGCAGTAATCAAGACAGGCAGTTATCAATCATAAACGTATTCCAGGGACAGGTCAGGCAGAACAGGATCCAAACACAGGCAAACAGGCAAACAGGCAGAATCAGAAACAGAAACAGGCTTAACAGGCAGGAATTGTAACGCTCAGAAATGATAACCAGGGCTAATCAAGACTTTGCGCTGAGCTGTGGGGAAACCAGGTTTAAATAGTCTCTGTGAATGTGAAACAGCTGGTGTAACGTACAGTCCTTATGGTGTTCAGCTGGTGTGTACAATCAGTGCAATGTGAGGGTATCTGGGTAATGTAGTGTGTAGTGTAGTGTCAGTATAAGTGTGAGCTCCCTCTGGTGGCCAGGGAGGGGAGCGCAGAGCTCATATTCATTACATAAAGAAAGCATTTAACTAATAAAAATCCCTAACTTGATTATAACTCACTCTTTACAAATCATTCAAATAAGAAAAAGAAAAGAATATATGAAGAAGCGGCATCATACTTTGGTACCTTTCTAATTATTGGCACAGATGAAAAAGCCTGTTCTTGTTCTGCATAATTAAATGTGGAATACTGTAAAATATGGAAAACTGTGCACTATACTTGCAAGTCTAATTTTGATTTTAAAAATTACCAAAACAAAACATATTTCTCTATAAACTCATCAGCTAATTGTTCTTCTGAGGGATGAAGGCTATTGCTTGCACTTGAAAGAAGAAAGAAAACTGGGTCTAACCAGGTCAGACAGAGAAGAGGACGGTCCAGGCATACAACTACAAGAGGACAAGTACACCAGAGTCTCTAGTTTGAGAAACCTCTCAGTGGTGCTCAGATTGAAGCTTGATTGAACACACGGGGCTTCAGCTTCATCTTCTGCTTCAGTGTAAAAAACAGTCTGGGATGCCGCTGGCCTTTTAGACTTCTTCAAAGACAAGGACATATCTGACAGTGACAAACAAGATAAAAAAAGAGAATGGCAAAATATAGAATAAAATTAGAAAGACTGCATAAATAAATGATCAGAAAATGGCATGAAATATGAATTTCTTTAAGTTTGAGGTGTTTGAGGCTATTTTGAAACTCCCTTCACCCACATACCTGACAGAAACCGAATGCCTATGCATTTGTAGAAAAGGGTACAGTAACTTATGATATTACAACTGAAATGCAACTGTTATAGCAGGTCCACCCCTTAAATATATTAGTCTCTGGAACATAAGCAGATCATATGGTAAACTTTTGAATGAGAATGTACTTCAATTTATTTAATTCTTTCATAAATATAAAGTGATTTCAAGCTTTTGAATGACAGTCTACATAATCTTATCTATAACCTTTAACTACCCCATAATGTTAGAGAGAAAATATCCACTCACAAAAAACCCTAACCTAAAATTTGTTTGGTTTATATGTTTTTTTTTGTTTTTTTCAGGTCAAAAATTTCAACTGATACAAGAAAAAAATATGATCGTTGTAATTTTACCAGTAGTTCCATTTTTCTTCATTGTCTAAGTAAATTCATCATCTCGCTGATGATCACAGGCCTGTTCTGCAGATTTTTGTGAAATAACATAAGTTTAAAGAATAATAGACTGGTTTAGATTTTTACTGACGTAACCTCAGTATGTTTTTTTTATGCTGTAGGGTTATTGTTAAATAACTTGCTAATTTAGCTTAGCTAATTTGTTCAATGATAGGACTTTAAAGCCAACTTTAAAGCCATCTCCTAGATGGGGCAAGGAGAGTGAAACGAATGTATATAATAACTCTCATTGCCAATGGATGGCTGCTGTGATTGATGAGGCAAAGCAGGACCTTGATAGGTGAGGCAGAGTAAGCTGTAAATCTGTGCGCTATGTTTTCCATTCTGAGAAATACGCCTCTGTTATTTCCATGCATGACCCTCTGTGAACGAAAGACGTCTGCTGAAACACTGCACTGTTTGGCTGCGTCCACCCTTTGGAGCTTTGCTCTTCAAAGAAATATTTGACCTAAATTTTAACTCAATTTTTTTTTGTCCGTGTAATATTGAATGTGAATTTCGGAAGAATAACCTTGCCATTTTTATCCATATAATTAAATTGAATCATTCAGACTGCCTTTAGGAATTCCATGAAGTAAATCATTGAAACAACCAAATTTAAAAAAAACAATTTGTTCAGGCGCTACTTTTGTCATGAATGTGGTCATTTGCGTTTTGGTGTAATCTATTCACATAAAATAAACAGAGGGCTGTACATTGTCCTGCTTATTACATGACCATTTACCAAATATGGTGATTGATGTAAGTTTGGCAGCAGTTCAGAAATTAAATATCGGCATTAATATACCACCTACACAAAACCCTACCCTAAACATAACAAAAAGCAAGTGTGAGATTAATGCATTTGCTGAACCAACCATACAATTTTAGAGTGCTTATACAAGTCTTTGAGTTCTTTTTAGCATGATTTGTTTCATGTGACCATTTCTTGTGTCTTGTTACCTTTTGAATGGGAACGCCTCCTACTTACCTGGTGTCTGTAGTATGTGTTTAAGTGTGTCAATATCGTTGGCTGACGACAGTCTGTGACTTTACTACTATTGTATAATAGGGCATCTGTATTACTGTCTTCAGGATTTGTTCATTTGTGAATGTGTAAATGTGAATATCATGAAGAAACACTCTGCCAAGTTTTTTCAGGAAGTTTGTGCGTCTGGTGTGCTTTGTGCATGAGCGAGGGAGCTAAATGTGTGCATTGTGGATTTCACAGTGAAAAGACATTATCCCTATTCTCTATTCTCTGTGGGAAGAGTGTTTGGGTGGAACGCCTTCGACTCATCGAAGAGGCTGGATGTGCTGGGTAGGATGCATTTGCAAAACTATCTACAGAGACAGGGCTTTGTCTTTTCTGCTTTTTGCTGAAGTATAGTAGTTAGCATTTGCAAGCGTGTTCAACTCTTGAGGGAGGCACTCATAGCAATGCATTCATGGCTGTACTCATATGATTCTTTGAGAATGACAAAATCTGGCATTAGTGGATAGCGGGAGGAATTGAACAGGAATATTTTTGTTTAAGCTCCTCTTGCTAGCTCTGTAATTGTAACTGATTAATAATTTGGATCTTATTCTGAGGAATTAGATGCAGATGTAAGGTTGAAGCTGGTGCCCCTATGTTCTCTATAGTAGCAGCCATCCCCCAAAGTGAAAAAAAGAAAAGAAAATGGGGTTTAAATAGGTGGCTCCTTTATTAGCCTTTAAAAACTTTATATTCACCATGATATTAATTTTAAAGCCCTCCAGTGATGGTCACCATTTTGAGTCATTTTAACGAGTGGGATATCTTAGGATTAGCTATTCTATCTTGCATTGATAAGGAATAAGAGGGAGCAGAGTGATACAAGGGACATGGAATCAGCACCAATATGTTTCCGTGGACTACGGTGGTCAGTATCCTAAACTATTTGACTGACACTCAAAAAGAAATAAACACCTCTCGGAACCCTGATGGCTTTATTGAAGTGTTTGAGAGGTGGGGTCTGAAAACAGTCTGCCAACAGCTGGCAATTGCGCTGTCAGACTGACTCATCCTCTGTGACATCCTCCAAGCTTTCATTTGGCTCCTTGTCAAAATCGAGTAGTGTCACTGCCCCAGCAGCCAGTCAGACTCTTGGGGAGATCAGAATGAAATTTGGCTCAAGTGGGTCTTCTGCCTCTTCTGAGGGAATTTGAGATGATCTTGGGAAATGGATGGGGTCTACTCTTTTTAGCTCTTACTGTCCGGCTGTTTTTCTCATTTATAGGCATAAACAAAAGCCTCATCTAGTGCAATATCGGTAACTACAATTTTACAATTTTAACAGTCAAATAAGAATCATTTCTAATAAAATCTAATAGGGTGGTGGAGGGTATGAGGTGGAGGAATGAGGGTAGCCTATACAGAAAAAAATATAATCATTGTACTTGTACAATCCCTTGCACTGTAATTTTTGCTTTCACTCAAAAAGACAGCAGAACCCAAAAGTACCAGGAGTCTCATTTATAAACTGTGTGTAGGATCCCTACTAAAAGTTTACGTACACCCAAAAGCCAAAAATGGCGCACGGCAAAAAGTATTCCTATTTATATAACCGTGCGTACACACACTTGTAAGCAATGTTCCCGTTATAAATCACAGATCACCCGTAGATGTCCGTACGTGAACCAGCCTCATATCCCACCCTGTACACGCCAATTTTTAACCATAAATAGTCAATGCAAATCACCTCATGATTGCTGATCGGCATGTAAATGAGAGTGGAATCCCATATATAGCCATCATGAAGCATTACATACCCGGGTCACCGGAAGATTTATGTTTCTAGCAAATAGACTGATCTTTAACACCTAGACAAAATCACATAATTTGTGGGTGAAAATTTAAGACGAAAATGTTATAGTGAACACATGGTTCTTGACGGTTTTGTAATGAACACAGTAATAGTTAGGACTGATGATAATCGATTGTGCTTCATGACTGTATTTGCTGACTTAAGTACATTAAGGAAAATATTTCCTTTTTACACTGTTCTGCAGTTCTCTAATAAAATAGTATTTCATGTTATTCTGTATCACATGTAGTGATCTCCATCTCCTCCTGCGCTCCCGCTGTGGACAATGTGACTGAAAGGCAGCGCTGATTATTATTATTCTTTTTTTTTAATACATTGAATTACGTTTGGATTTTACTAGATGTATATAGCCTAAAACAATCGGCACAAATATCACTGTTGGGTTTAATCTTCATGATAATGTGGATATAGCGTATGAAATGGAGTGAAAATTAAATGTCATTAATTCTTATAATCGTTCTTCTTACATTTATTTTCTACAATCTAGCTTCAGTTCACGACCACATCATCTGTGTTGCCAATTCCCTTCGTGTCCAGAATGTGCGTACGCACAGCTCAAAGTTTGCGCACATTCTCCCATTAGTTTTTTATAGATCACAACCTTTGCGTGGAAACTGGCGGATGTACGTTTCCAGCCCCGTTTTGTACGTACACACGCTTTGTAAATGAGACCCCTGAACATTCTGAAATATTCTCAAATTAAGAGCTTCCTTTTCTTTAATTTAAATGGAAAAATTAACATTTGTTTTTAACCATTAAAAACATTTTAATAATCAGATTTTTTTTATAGCAAAGTGAATATTGTATTCCAGTAAACACAAAGTGTTGAAATAATTTGTATTTAAAAGTGTCTAAATTACATGCTGATTAAATCAATGGTAACCAAAACACTTATTTGTTTCAGGTGAACCATTCCAGAAATTTTCCAAATTCATTTTGGATCAACTGTTTGTAAAATACAGAGAGAACAAATTTTCATAGGATTTTTGTTCTAACACTTTGACTGTGTGTCCAGATAGAGAAACTTTACAGCAATCATGCACCTATAACAGCATAGTTGCATGTCTGTGATTTGTATGGCAACCTCTGACCTTTGTTTTGACAGAATTGCTTTAAATCAAGTACTGTAGTAACGTATGAGAAGGTCACAGCTAATAAAAGCTCTGACAATTAATCATACTCTAATCAGTGTCAAACATACAGCAACTCTGGTTTCACTGAGAGTTTTTCTACTTAAATGAATAGTTTATTTTACAGCATTTCTCCCCGAGGTGGTGAAGCTTGACAGTTTGCCTCAAATGGATAGTTTGGATAGCCCACCCAAAAATGAAAAATATCAAAATTTACTCACCTTAGTTTTGTTCCAAACAGGATTTTAGTTCTGTGGAACATTATGAACTGGATGTGCTTATGATATCATCATGAAAGAACCCAAAAGACTTGGTGTTGTGTTCATGAGGGAATTGTGTTGAGGATTACGATTTTAAAAATAAAGTCTGAACTGTTGAGGAATGATGTAATGTGTGTGAAAACGGAAACGAAAGACTAAAAAAAAAAGGATCAAGTTCGATATTCCTGTTTTGTTTGCTTCATGGTTTACTAACTCCTGGCAGATGCTACAAACTGGCGATGAGGATTAGGCTTTTTTCCCTACAGTCGTTGGTCACAAAGATGGCTGTTGCTCGCATACCTTTCCCAGGTTTTATCCTGCCTTGCCCCAGTAAGCCTGCTATGCTGTTTAGTTCATGGCTGTGGGTCTTTGAAAATTACCTGCAAGTTATTGATGCTACAGGGGATGCCTGGCCAAACTAAAGAGGGAGAGCTTTACTGCTTCACTGCCTCAGCACAGAGAGACAATGGATTTTCTCACTGTACTCACAATGGATTTTCTACTCATTCCTAAAACAGGTTATAGGATGCAAAGGATGCATTGAAAGCCTACTAGTAGCATAGTAGCTGAATGCCACACCTTCCATAAACAGTACTTGCATATTGATGGTTTGATTTCTATTGTTCTCCTCATTTGTAAGTCTCTTTGGATAAAAACAAGAGTTTGAACAAGGAGTTGTGTATCATGTTCTGATAGTAAAGGCCTGATCTTCCTGATGTTGTATAAGGCAAATCTGAAGTTCTAAGAGATTGTGGTCTGTGAAATTTAACTGATCATCAATCACAACTTCAAGGTTCCTGGCCATCATGGAAGGCGTTATGGTTGACGAACCTAGCTGAATGGAATAGTTGTAATGTAGTGTTGGGTTGGCCAAGGCCACAAGCAGTTCTGTTTTTGCTTAAAGTGAAGATGGTGACCCTTCATCCAGACTAATTCCATGCAGACTAAGATGTGAGCAGCCACCATCGTATCATCTGACTGGAATAAGAGATGAAGTTGTGCGTCATCAGTAGCAGTGACACGGGAAAAGGCAAGGCAAGGTAAGGCAAGTTTATTTGTATAGCACATTTCATACACAATGGTAATTCAAAGTGCTTTACATAAAGAAGAATGATAAAAATAAAACATTAAAAATGATTAAAAGAATAAAAAGACAATACGTATAAAATAAAATGCAAACAGTTCGGACATAGCACAGTGCTCAATCTGCAAATGCATAGGTAAAAAGATGTGTTTTGAGTCTTGATTTGAATGTGGCTACTGTTGGAGCACACCTGATCTCTTCTGGAAGCTGGTTCCAGCTGCGGCTGGCGTAACAGCTAAAAGCAGACTCTCCTTGCTTTGAGTGAAAAAACTGTTTCTGAATGAGATATTAAGTGATTAGCTGTTGAGAGAGAAGAGAAGTGGTCCAAGCACTGAGCCATGAGGAACCACACAGGCTAGATATTGCAACTTCACCTGAAGAACCTGCCTGAAAGAGGTACGACTTAAACAACTGGAGTGTGGTTCTGAGATGCCCTTTGTCATGAGGGTTGGAGGAATCTGGTGGCCAACTAGGAGTGGCCATATACATTCAGTCAGATGAGGACTGATGATTTGGAAGCTTGTCAGTCTGAGAGCTTCAATAACTGAAAGCAGGGCAGTCTTTAATATCAATGTAATTTTTATCAATGTATTTTATGTAATGCCTTTTTAATATCAGTATAACTATGATTGTTATGCCTATTATGGGTTTGAGTTTGGTTTGAGTTAGTTTGGCTCTATTCCCTGTTCTTCGTCAGTTGCCATGGTTTTTGATTTGCTCTCATGTTACACCTGTCATCTGGTTTAGTCCCTAGTATGTTTAAGTGTATTTATTGCCCTGTGTTTTGTTCAGTCTTTGTCATATATTGTCTATGTTAAAGTGGTTGTTTTGTTGAATGTATTTCTGAAACATTAAATTCAGTTTGCACTATATTCTTTTAAAGTGTATTATTTTCATATTTAGTACTCTTCTTTTAAAGTATGCTACAGTATGCTTTTTTCAAGAGAGATTATTAAACTTATATTATTCTGGGAGAACTGTCCCTGTTTGTGTGTTCTGTATTAAACAAATGAGCTTTTAAGTTATTAAATATAAGAAATTTGATTGACTTAAGATAATCTTATAAACTTTAGATTTTAGCATGTATAAGATTGGAATGTTTGCTTAATCTAAACTAATTTTTTAGCAAAAAGCACCACAAAAAAGAATTATGTATAAGTAATGACAATTTGAACAGGTTTCCCAACCCTCTTGTATACCCTACCCCAAACACTCACCATTGGTTGAGCTAATGTTGGTTTTTTGGGCTGGTCGGGATTCTCAAACAAACAGGGCAATGCTTGATTGCGAAAACCCCCCACATCTTTAAAGTACTGAAATTCATATTTTAAAAAACAATATCTGTTTAATTTAATATCCAACACTTTTTAAGGAAGAATATGTATCAGCTGTGTGAAGTGAACTGAGGTGTGGACAGCAAAAAAATAAAAAATAAAACGGGCCACATTCCACTTAAATCACTCAGACCTATAAAAGTCCACACATAAAAGGGCTAATATTGTGTAACCTGCCTTTCACAAAGAAGTAAAGTATCTCACAAAATCTGCTCTAATAAAGAGAATAGAACTCAGAGTAGTCCTTTAGTAGTCCTCAGAGTAGTAGAGAACTCTGTTTGGAAGAATATTGTACAAGTAAGAAAACATAGTGATCAGAAACAAGGATTTCTGTGTGCCAAGTTTTTTGATTTGATGAGTTTTCCTCCATAGATTACTTCTTTATCAAGCTCAGACTTTCCAAATGTCCATCATCAGTCACTAAGCAAAGGCACATCCATCACTGAGGCAGATAGGATGGTGAGGCTATGTGTGCACTTACAGACTGTTTCCTTATATGTGTAGAGTTAGGTGTGAGAGTACAATTAAGCTTCAAAGGATGTGCCAAAAGTATTGAAGAGTTTATGTTGGTATATTCTTTTTCTTTTCGAGGTGCATATAGAAATCATGTAAAAATAAAAGCATTAATTCTGTAGACAATGTATAGATCTAATTTATTGTGTACATTGCTATTCTGAATGTAGATACTTTTCAAAATGTTTCAAAATATTTGGTAATACAGTGGAATATGGTTATGTCGACGGCCTCGGGGGTTGCAAAAATAGATAACCGATATATTACATAAAGCAATATAAATTATATTACTGTATTTTCGTGCATATAACCTGCAGACGCAGATAATCTGCACCCTCATATAGCCCGTGGGTTTTGGGTTTTGTGTAAAAAAATTGTTGGCATAACCCGCACCCATAGATTGATGAACTTATTTGTGCAAGTTCATATTTCGAATTTCAGATGTCACTCGCATAATGTCAATTATCCATAACTGTTCAGGCTCGGTACACAGTGCTTGTGCACCACATTCAAATAATAAGAAAACAAACACAAGTCAGAATCAGAACAAAAAAGAAAAAGCAGTCTCTCCCGCTGTGAAGCTGCACGTCCCTTAAGAAGCAACTCTACAGGTGTAGATGAGATGAGTAGAGCCCGCCCTCATGGCAGCACAGCCAATCACGTCGTCTTGTGTGATTGACAGGTCAGACAGCCTATCAGCGCCAGCTGTCAGAGTGATAGTACAAGCGCCAGAGATGACAACCTTCGCAAGAAAGAAAAAAGAAAATTTCTTGATGTACATGTGAGTTGTTAAATGAGAATGTACATGCTCGTGTTTTTAGTGTCTTTTTACACAACAGTGTTGCCGTGATTTGTTTGATGAAGCAATCGGCATTAAACAAAAAAATGTACATACACTGTACTTTGTATATGTTCCCTCAGACAAGATCAACGACAGTGAGTAAACCGTCATTGGAGTGAGTGGACCGCGATGCACGTACAAGGCAAACTCAGCATCTGCGCAGTGAACTAGGTACGCTCGAGTCACGGGATAAAGATAACCCATGTTAAGTGGCAAATTTGTCCCTCTTTTGTGCTCGAGATATTAGGGTTCGGCGACATAAAAGAATCGACATAACCGATAAGAAAATGCTAAAACAAATAGGGAGTTTGGCGGTTCCACTTCAAAAACGTTGACATAATAGGGTTGGCGAGTTAATCGTGAGTTGAGATAAGTGAACTCCACTGTATTTGGATTTTAATCAAAAAAAAATTTGTATGTTTATTAAGCAGTGTTCTTCGTGGGGTCGATAGCTGTTTCCCCAAATGTAGGTGGTTTACAGTTTTACCATCCTTTTGGGAACAATTTTGTTCTAGACCTGAATTAAGCCCTGAATTGTGTTTATTAATGGTTTGATGATGGTAATGAGCTTTAGACATAATGCTGTTAGATTAGTTGATGATGTTCAGTCTGGGGCTGCCACAGATCTTCTGATGGACAATGGGCTAGAGTCTTCATTGTTACAGAACTGTTATTAACTTGTGCTCTGGAGTCATGGTAATGGCAAGGGAGGCAGATGAATGTACATTTCAACTGAAGTGTGACTGGCTTGTGTGACCTTAGGCTGGATGAGAAATTTCTTCATTAGCTCACTTGATTTTACTTCAGTTCTGTCACATATACTCAGTTTTTGCTGAATATTCTCCTTTTTTTCTCCTAAAGGTTTAGGATTCATTGAGTTCTACGAAGCAGAAAATGTAGACAAATCAAAGAATTCAGTCATAATAATGGAATTTATATATAACATGGAATTTCACTGAATTTGACGAATTTTGGATCAATAAATCAAGTAGGACTGCACACCTAATTAAATCATGATTTACACTAGTGTCTGTGAATATTGACGTGCAAAAGGATGATGAGTGGTGCGATTACTCATTTTCTTCAGTTTTAAAATTAACACGTATGCCTGTTGTGCAGCACTTTGTTTGCAAAAATACATTTGAATTCAATCAAATCCAGAGACTACAGAGAATTTCTGAGAAAATAAAATACTCCATAGAGCCCTACTATTATATATATATTTTTATTAATATTAATTAACCTTTTGTTCATTGTTAAAGTTCTATGAATTCAATTTTGCTTTTGTCAGGATGCAGGGGTGAAGGGAGGAGCAAGATCTGACAATAATACAAACAAAAACCACCCCGAGGGATAAAAAATAACTTGACTAGACTTGACATAAGTGATGACAAAATATGACAACGAGGCAGAACAGGACAGCAAACACAGGGGGAATAAATAGGGAACAAATAGGGCAGGCAGTGAAGGAGGACAGGGGGATTATGAGGAAACAAGATGGACGGGGTTACACAATGGAAAACATGACATGAACACGCAGCCGATGAAAACACTCATAAGACGCCTTCACACAAAACAAGATGACATGAAAGCACGCAGCCAGTGAAAACATAAGCTGCGCGGTACGCAGTACAAGACAAGACATGAAAACACGCGTCCGATATAAACATGATCCCGGACAGCTTTTTGAATATTAAAATTTTAACTTTTAAAATGGAATCCACTCAAAATTATACTGGAAAACACGGAATTTGGGAAAAATAAAATAGATTTCATAGAGTTAAAACTTTTAATAAACTGTTGTTAAACTGCATACATTTCATAATTTTAATTCATCATAAATGCTTTGAAATTGCATTGAAAAAATGTAATTTAAATTCATTTCATTGAGTCCTATAAAGGTAAAACTCCCTGGTTACGATTGGAGGATGCACCTCTTTGATAATAGCTCTGTCACCGAGATAAATGGTAAATATTGATATTGATAAATGGTCACAGAGGCCACGAGAGCCCGGCCCACCAACTGAACAGAATTTTCAAGCAAGTTGTATGTTCTGTTTGAGTCAGTAGGAGCATTAACACAGCAGGGAGTTTCTGCGGCTGTTAACACCCTTCTGCTGAGAGACATGGCAGCGCACACCAACTTCCTCTTATTCTCCAATGACTGCACATAAAGCTTATGACCGAACTTCTGCTAAGAAAATGGTTAGTGGGACACAAACTACTGCATAGATGACATTACTTTTTCTTAGGTTGATTTGTTTGTCACCCCCACTCACCCCCACCCTCACTAGCTAATTTTAGAGGGAAACCTCTAGGAATGACAGACACAAATGTGTTTTCTTTCAATATCTGTTTAGCCCCATGTTATTTTGTTATTTATATAGTTTTTCATTAATATTTTGAATCACCTTTTATTTATTTTTATATTACCAGTAAATGGTATGCAACTTGAGTTGCCCATCCCTGTTCTCTACAGATCAGGGGTGTCCAATCCAACTCCTGGAGGGCCATTGTCCTGTAGAGCTCAGCTCCAAACCCAATTAAACACACCCGTACCAGCTAATATTATCTAAGGTCTTACTAGGCATACTGGAGTACTCTTGAGTTTGGACACCCTTGGCAAAGATGCAAACCAGACATGCTGCTTCCACCATGTAATGTAGTATAGTATGTTATTCAGGGGCTTTTCAATTACTGTTTTTATGAATACTGTGAATTCAGAGATTCTTCTCTCCTAATCTAACTACTATTTTGAAGTGGGGATATTCAGATGTGGAGTCTGCCTGGAACCATTCTGATATGTAACACCTACTTTTAATTACCCAATTAGTTCCATCCCACTTCAGTGAGAAAAATAAAATATTGCATCAGTGTACAGGGGTTCAATATTATGAATCACCTTAGACCACAATAATTTATTATATGTCGCAGGACCTCCTTTTGCAGCTAATACAGTATCCGTTAGTTTAGGGAATTAGTGTTTCGGTGCCCTTGTGTATATCTACCCTGTGTTTTCCTCCAGTCTTTGTCTGTCGTAGTCTATATTGGGTTGTGTTTCTGTCCTGGTCTTTTCCTGTCGACATGAAGTAACGTTTTGCATGATATGTGGCCTTTTTGTTATATTTGAAGTGTTTTTCTTGAAATGCATTATTAAAGTATATTTCGATTCACTTCGTGTCTCCGTGCCTTTCTCCACCTATACACAACTGTGACAAAGGCACCATTGAAACCTGACGTTTGGCACTGGCACGGGTGTTTAAAGATTTGGCTATGTCAGTCTGACCAAGAATATTGACAGTGACGCTCCCAACGAACAGTATTGATGGAAACAGGAGAGTCAAGGTGTGCATTGAATTCTGCAGTGATTTGGCAGTTGTGGTTTTATGTTTGTTTGTTTTTTGGATACAATCCAGGTTAGTATCCGAACATATTATATTTTGCCACATTTCTATAGTTTAGAATCCACCAAACTAACTACAACATTGTTTTGATTCCCAACTTAAGTGATTTCTTGTTTGGCTCTATTATTTGATGACCAATCAGCAACTTTGTTCTTTTATGTGACTAACTGAAGTGTGGAAACATGCCGTCATCTGAAAACTGAAAAGTTCCATCTCTCCACACCAAAAGCAGACTGCAGAAGAGCTGTAGAAGATCTACTCCTTTTGACAGATTTGTTTTCACGCTGAAAGTAAAGTTTACTGTAATGTTGAGAAATCAGTTAATTTGATTTTGTTTTGGATGCATTGAAAACCCCCCCCCCCCACAGATTTCTGTCGGGCAATCTCTCTGAAGCTCACAATATTTGCAAATTTTGCAATATTAGATGCACAGTGGGCTCCATTTGATAAACATGAGAAAATGGTTTGAGAGCCATTCTAATATAAATTTCTGCACCAATTCAATAGGGCACTTTAAAGTAATAATGATTTTTTACAGACAATTTACGCAGAAATTTGTTCTGCTTTTTTCATAAAAAGGCACAATAGAGGATTGTGAGGCTGAGACACAGTAGGCTGTTACTAGCCATTTAGCATACATTTTTATCTAGCCCCTTACAACAGACTTGTTATGTGGGCATTCCCTCCATTTAACCAGGGGTTAAATGCTTTGCTCAAAGGCACAATGGTTATAGCTCATTACCTGCTCCTTATGGAGCTTCAGCCAGCAACCTTTGATTACTAGCCCTGAGCTTTAGCTAAAGCACTAAGACACACAATGCTGTTCTTTACATCAAATGTTCTGCTTTCAAAAGTCACATCAATTGAATGGTGCAAGTCTATATCAGCTGCAAGTAACAAGAACACTTTAAAAAACCTTAAGGCAAACCTTGAAGTGTAACCAAATTGTATTTGGTTAGAATAACCAAATAATAGAGTAGTGATTAATATGGAGATGTATGCAGCTCATGCGGACCGCCTGGATTCACACTAACATAACAATGTGCTACACTGTTCCATGCAGTGCAAGACCTCAGGCATTTAAAGGGGCTATTAATCTTCACTATGCGCTCAACCTTGTACTGAATGTTGCATAAATAAGCCAAAGTGAAGGTCAATATAAGACACAGGTGGGTTGAAATCCCGCCCCAAATTCTGTTTAACACCTTTGTGACTTTCATTGGTTGAATAGATGTGTTTACAGCATTTAGCTGGACAAATGATCAAAATACACAAAAACATCAATAACTACCCAGAAAAGCCAATCTCTCACACACTCAAAACCTCATTGTTGGTTGAGGTTAAGGGATGAGATAAGTGCAGGAGGAAGGGTTACTTTATTAAATATAAAATAAAACAAAACTCATTACAAACAACCCAAAGAGGGGAAAACAAGACTACACAGACTAGAAAACTTAACTGGATTGGACTGGAATGACAAGACGAGAACTCATGAAGACAATGAAGCAGGGGAAAATAAATAGGGAACACATAAGGCAGATAAATGAGTGAGGACAGGTGGGGCAAATCAAAAAATAACAAGGGAAAAAGACGGGTGGGGTTTCACAATTGACAGGACTAAACATGACACGAACATGCGGCTAACGGGAACACTCATAGGTCGCGTGTCCAAGACAGCAACACAAGACATATGAAAGGACGCGGCCGATGTCAACACGAATCGCGTGCTTCACAACAATACCCACGGAAAAGAGAGAGTGCAGCCCAAGTGAAGCTCGAAACCGTGCCCACTCACATGATGTAGAGCGCACAAGGATGAGCGAACACTCATCCCGTGCGCTCAGAACAGGGACAAACACATGTGCCAGTTAGGCCCATGTGGCCTAACTGGATATCTGGCCTAACTGGATACCACCTGACATGGCCCTGATAGGGCAGTGTCAGAGCTGTCACCGAAACACTATAAAACACGACCGAAGTGACAAAACCCTGACCAGTGCCGGCCCGAAGGGTTGTGGGGCCCTAGGCGAGATAAAAAAAATTGAGCCCACTGGTGTAAAAACAGCGAGAAGAGAGCACAGAAAATACAATTTCAATGTTGAAGTGTATACATTTTTATTAATTTTATTTTATTAATATAATTTTATTGTAATATAATTTATTACTTATAACTTTGCAAGTGTGATTCGGGCATGACACAGTTGTGGCTGAGAGGTTAAGGCGACGAACTATAGATCCATTTTTGCAATTTAACGGGGTGTTTTTGGAGGGCTTGGAACGTATTAGCCATTTTACATGTAAAATGTGTTCCAAGAAACGAAAAACTCATTATACGAAGTCCGCCTCGGAACGGATTAATTTCGTATCTCGAGGTAACACTGTACCTCGATCAAAATAGCAACCAGACTTATGACGTTATATAACTTTAGACTTATTTAAGACACTTTCTCGAGTATATATCGAAAGGAATTTACAGAGATATGTGGCTAAGTGGAATATGTGGAATCTGTACTAGGAATACGTTACGACATTCTAGTTCATCCAATAGCCTATTGCGGGAGGTGTTATGCTAAATAGAGTGTGGTGCTGCTGTGTATGTTTCTAATCTTTTTTCCGCTTTTATTTAGACAGTTTTTTTTTTTTTATTATTATCGTTTTCAGCTATTTGTCATGTATGAATTATTCAGAGATATTCTTTTAATAAAATATGTTTTATATTTTGCTCACCGTCATTGTGAATTGTATCGTGTTTAATGGGGTCTGTGCACTACAAAAATGTCATAATTGACACAATGACCAATGACTATGTGTGGACGTTTGAAAAATTAAAACTTCTAAAACTGCCTGACATCATGTGCGGGTCGCGGGGCCCCCAAATCAAAGAGGGGCCCCAGGCGACCGCCTGTATCGCCTGTTGGACGGGCCGGCCCTCACCCTGACAGTTGCAAATGGGATTCAAATGGGAACACATGACACCATGTCTTCCATGCATGCTCTAAATGTTGTATATTAGGTTGTTTCAAAGGCATCATGCATGTATTAACTCTGGGCTGTTGAATTATAAGAAAAATAATTTGTTAATGTGGCCACGATGCGTAGTGGGTGTGCATTATTTTTGTAATTCAACGGCCCAGAGATTTAATTATTCTGTTTATGTAAACTATGGTTGACAGCCCGCGTAACATTGTTCAGATGTTCAAGACATTTGTCAGGTTTTTGTCCTTAAAATGCAACTGTGTGTAGAACTAATTTCTTATGCAACTAATGCCAAACCTCTGTTGCTAATTCCAAAACGTCTTTTTAGAGTAACTAATAGAAACTTAAGCCACTGACGGCAGACTAATGAAGTTATTAATGTAAACAACACGTCTCAGCGTGAGTGTGTGTCCCTATAAATGTGCGTTTGAGTGAGGAAGAGTGGCAAAAAGAATATGTGCTGTCCATACATAATAAATGTAATTTTGAGGCAAACATTTTTTTTTATCCTATTTTTACTATAGTTATTTGCTTGACACCGAGGACTGGACTTTGGATTGCTAAATGTGAGATTGCTAAATTGCTAAACATTTCAGTGTGTTAGATGTTATTTATCCATGTATGTATGTATTATTATAATTTATGTTTACATGTGCTACAGTGGGTCTTTGAGGCCCAAAGATTAGAAAATATGCATGCCCTATGGCTCTTATAAGTTTTACTGAAATAAATATTGGAGAGTTTAGATCTTAGGTAATTTCATGCAGCAGAATAATTCGTATTTTCTGCCATTTGTATTGCTCGCACACGCAATGTCTGACAATTAATGTCAGAATTACTGCAAAGTATTTTGCCTCTATGATGTTGGCAGTCTCTTAGTACAAGCTGTCATGCACTAGAGGTTTGTGCCCCATCCCTCGCACTAATTACCGAGGTTGGAGCGAGAGCTAACTTGATCGAATCCATTTAGCTTGGCATCTACAGGCCAAAATGGTTAATCATCTCATGTCATCCAGCTAATGCCCCTGAGGTATTTAAAAACATGAAACACTCAGGAGGGCTGAGCACACTCAAAGCAGCACATCTGAAATGACTGTACTGCATCGATGAATAATACATTCACTGAGCTGTGCAGTCCTGCGTATTATGGACGAATAAAACAATGCTATTCCCCGTAAACACTTGCAATCATTCTGCTAGAATAGGGAGCTCAGATGATTTTTGGATCTTGGGTCATCAAGGATTACCCACAGAATGTGTGTTGGGATGAAGATGAACATACTCTTGACAGCTTATTTCAGCCACTTAAAGTCCAATGCTCACCCTGCTGTTGCTTAAGTCTCCATTTCGTTTTAAAACTATGACGAACAGGAGCTAATGAAGGTGCTGATCACATTGCCTGTTTCTTTGTGCAAGGGTTGGATTTAAAGTCACAAACCTTGACACAAGCTAGTTGCTTTTATATCGGGCTAGTCTGTGTACTGTCTACTGAATAATGTACTAAAACATAGTAGGTAATAACTGAGAATGGTTTGAATCGGATTGGCTGGCTTTTCAAAACTTTTGAGTGACAGAATACAGGTTAGTCAGTCTGGAAACATTTGCTGAGGAATTGGGTTGTTACAGTGAGTGCTTTTGCTAAAGAAATAATCACTGAATTTATCAACGTTTCAAAGGTTTCTGGCAGCAGTTTATTTATTTATTTATTGAGGTAAATTTTGTTTTGTTTTCTAAGCCATACTGCAATTTAAAAGATTGGAGTCAGTACATTTTTTTTAAGGAAATTTAATACTTTAAGTTAGCAATTGATCAAAAGTGTCAGTAAAAACATCAGTAATGTTACAAAAGATTTATTTTCATAATAAATGGTGATCGTTTGAACTTTCTGTACATCAAAGATTCCTGAAAAATGTATCATGGTCCACAAACATTTCAACATTGATACAAATAAAAAAACGTTGGTTGCAGATTAATTTAGGGTCAAGTTCTCACCATTAACTGGCTGGTTATTAGCATGCATATTACTAGGATATTTGCGTTTTATTAGTATTTATAAAACATATATTAATTCCTTATTTTGGTTGACCATATTCCACATCCCTTAATTTTAACCACCTAAACTTAACTACCTTTCTAACAATTCACAAGCAGTAAGAGGAGTTTGAGGCAAAATACCTAGTTAATAGTTAGTTAATAGTGAGAATGTTTCTTAAGAAAAAAAAGTGTATTCGATTATTAATCTCTGAAGGATAACGTTACACTGAAGACTAGAGTAGATGCAGAAAACTCAGCTTTGCCATGAGTGTATAAATTATTTTTTAAATATTTAGTTATATAGTAATTAAAAAATATTTCCAAATATTAATTGTATATTTTACTGTATTTTGAATCAAATAAATGCAGTATTGCTGAGCACAAAAGACTCAAACATAAAACTGATCAAACGCATTGTGAGGGACCGAAGGATCAGAACAAGGAACACCAGCTTTTACTTAACAAAACCAGGCATTTATTGCTGCCCAAAACAAAGTAACTTACAACATAACAAACAAGACAAAACCAAAACCAACAGACACATGGTGGCCCATGAGGCTCACAGAGTGAGACTAATCTAATACACTAAACAAAGTAACAGTGTCATGGTTCTGCCACATTCGGTCTAGTATTTTCTTGTTGTTGTGGCAGAGCTCTGACACTACCGTAATGTCTCGAGTTTTGTGTGTTTGTGCACGGCTTCGAGTGTTCGAGTCGCGTGCACTCTTGTCTGTGTAAACTCTTGTGTGCGGGTTATAGTGTCTGATCCCCAGACAGTCTTGTTCGGTCTTGGTTTTGTGTCGGGATTCAGGCATTTATGACCCGTGTGTTCGTCCTTGTCGTGAGCGGGAGACGAGTGGTTGCTCGTTCTCGCGCACTCTACATTATGTGAGTGGGCGCAGATTCAAGCTCTGCTTGTACAGCGTGCTCTTGTGTCCTTGTTCAGTGTTGTAAGCACGCAGTTCGTGTTTACTTCGGTCGCATGCTTTCATGTTGTGTTTTGTAGTTGCGCGCGCAGTTTGGTTGTCACCAGCTGTGCGTCGTCTTTTGTCTAATGTGAACACACGCCGATGCGCGGTAGCATTGGTTGCGTGTTCGTGTCTAGTCTTTGTGTTTTCCTCCTTCCTCGTTTCCTTGTCATTAATTTTTTCCCAGCTGTTTCCCGATCACTTACCCTCCCTTTTAATTCCCTTGCTTCATTGTCATCTGTCCAGATGTCTAGTCGAGTCCTAGTTGAATCCTAGTCGCATTCTAGTCCTAGTAGAGTCCTTGTCTGTTTTTCCCCCTCGGGTGGTTTTGTTTGTCTTTTGGTTTTCTTTATTTCTGTCAACAAAGAAACCTTCTCCCTGCGATTGGGTCCTTGCTCATCCTTCTCTTTATCCTGACAAACAGCTTATAAAGGGAAAGATGGGCACATGACAACACAAAAAGGTGGAAACAAAATAGCTTTACATTCTACACAACACAACACTAAACAATCACAATTAAACCTAACATACAAATAAACCAAATCAAATGAAAAGAAAGCAAAATTTAATGAAATGCTATAAAATGTACAACTTGAATTAATATATAAGAAGAACAACTTTCCCTCCTCCCCTTGGAAATCATAACACATGGTCATAATACACACAAACTTAACCAATAACTTAAATTCTTTGTTGCTGCCCGGACTCCAATTTCCGTCACCTCAGGATGCCATGTCTGCCAAACATCGTCACTCCTCCCTGGTAAACTTAAACTAAATAAATATAAACTATAATAATAATAATAAGTTTTATTTATATAGCGCCTTTCCCATGCTCAAGGTCGCTGTACACAAATTATACATACACAAAATAGACACACTCATACAATGTAGGACATATACATACAAATATACAGAAGAGAAAAGGAAAAATAATTCTAAGCAGATAAAGTTTGGAAATACTGTGAGAAAAGATATGTTTTTAATTGAGACTTGAAGGAGGATATAGTGGCAGTGTCGCGCAGAGAAAGAGGGAGGGAATTCCAGAGTTTCGGGGCCACAGCACTGAATGATCTGCCACCCATAGTAGAAAGACGGAAACGAGGTATAGTGAGTAGTCTAGAGTCAGATGACCGGAGAGTACGTGGAGGAGAATAACAGTGCAGAAGTTCAGATAAATAATGAGGAGCAAGTCCATGCAGACATTTAAAAGTTAACAGAAGAATTTTGTACTGGATGCGGACAGAGACAGGTAGCCAGTGAAGGTTATAGAGCAAAGGGGTAATGTGGTCCGATTTTTTTGACTTGATGGATGACTCTGGCAGCAGAATTTTGTACATATTGTAGTCTAGTGATAGTTTTAGCGGGAAGCCCAATAAGCAGTGAATTACAGTAGTCAAGACGTGAGGTTATTAAGGCATTGATTAGAGTTTCAGTGTCTTTAGTGCTGAGAGCTGGTCGGAGTCTGGCGATGTTACGAAGGTGGTAGAATGCAGTCTTGGTGACTGAACCAATATGAGCTTGAAATGTAAGAGCAGAGTCAAATGTTACACCCAGATTTTTAACAGAGTGAGATGGAATTGAGGACCCATCAATAAGTATACTCAGTTCAGATTTTTTCAGAATGGATGGTGGACCGAATACAGTGACCTCAGTTTTATCGTTATTGAATTTCAGGAAGTTTGTATGTAGCCAGGTTTTAATATCAGTAATACAGGTATTTAATGAGTCCAGGGGGAGAGTGGAGACGGAGCGGGCTGAAATGTAGATTTGCAAGTCATGATTTGATAGCTATGATAGCTTAGACCATGACTATGACAATAGTCTACAATAGAGACAACGCAACTAATTTGTGTGCACTTCAAATCAGTAACGATGCTACTAAAGATGTAAATATAAGGATGTAAAACACTTAACTAATAAAGAATAAAAAAATACAATTGAGTTTGTATTAAATGATTATAAACAGAAAATGCAAATACTGTATCAGTGAGCAAGTACTTGTGCTTAGTTTGAGTGTGTAGGATATGTCCGCATTAACACTATTGTCTGGCCGCCACTAGGGCCATCACACGCAAATGTTTAAATGGTATTGTACTTCTGTGAAATATTTGCTAATTATCTTTGGATAAAAAGGAATTCTATCAAAGTTTAAAAAGGTTTTACTGCTGAAACTGCAGTGCCATTTAATTAAATTCCCTTGTCTTTTGTTGACCTGTTTTTGTGGAATAATTAGAGTTCTACCGTTATAATGTATAGCCTTACGGTGAATGGCATGCAAAATTAATTAAACTCTTTTCAGGCCAATCAAATGGTCTCTTTCTGTCAAAAGGTTCAGAATAAGATTCATTTTATACTACAAGTCTGGATGTGTGAGACTTACAAGCACACAAAGCTGTCTGCAAAGACACCAGGTTTCCTGCTCATGGGAAAAGAGACATTTTATTCTTAAAATGTCTACTGTGACAGCTTACAAGCTGTAATTGACAAAACAGCTTTGCTCTGTTACGTTTGATTTTCCTTAAAATGAAACTCCTGAAGGGAAGCCTACAGAACAAACGGTTACTGTGACAACAACAACAAAAAACATCTTGCTTTTGTTTAAGTCTGGATGTCAAGAGACTCAAAAATATCCCCTATAATTATATTGTAAACTTTCTGCTTTCATTACCTGTGGGACAAATGAAGACTCCAGAAACACTAATGGGAAAGGTAAACATTTTATATCCCACAACAGTGTTCGAATTGCCAGGGAATTACCTGAACGGGTCTGAGACCTTCCAGTCAAAGATACTTACAGAGCTTTCCGCATTAATTTAGTACAGATCAGATTACTATACAAATAAATAAGTACATTAAGTTTAATGGGATTGTTTCCCACCAAAGTAAACCAAAGCCACAATATATGATGTGTTGTTAACTGTAGCTGCCTGAATTGGAGGTTAAATGCATTGATAATCATCAATAGAGAACTATTTCTAAAGATAAAATATTATAATTCTGCTGATGTTGTAAGAACAGAAAATAATAAACAATGCTTGTAAAAACCTGACACATTCTGAGGCTTTGGTATCATTCAAACACTGTCCAAGAGTGCCCTGAACCGTAATAGATTTTAAATTTAAGTTGTGTTGGATGAGTGGATATTCATTTACCTTGACGGCATGACAGGACTTGACAAATATGCTATTGGCTTGTCACACATCCACATCTTTCAGCCAGCGGGGAGCAGAACTCTTGACCTGTCACAGGCTCAGGGATACGAAACATCAATGTTGCCAGTTGTCCAAAATGCTGAGTCAAGAACAACTCTCTTGATAATCGGCTACTCGGCTTACACCACATCTACATAGACTACTGTCTAAGGACTTAAGACTACAATAGATTGGTATTGTATGATTACTGTATTATTCATACTGGACACTTAGACATAAAGCACTTTAAAAATGTTGGTTAGCAATGAAATGGTCAAAGAAATCAATCTAGCGCATAATCACATAGGAAAACAACTGAACAACTGGCCACTTATTTATACCATCACATCAACACAGCAGGAGCTGAATTTTATCAATGTTACTACAAAAAAAAAAGAAGTAAATGCAGCCTATTCTTTAAATTGTTAGCTATTTGTTTTACAGTACTGCCTTACTGAGGAACCAGCTCTGATGATTCAGTGAGAAAATGGTCCAAACAAATGCAAATCTATTCAGACAGGTCTACAAAAGACCAACTAATTGAATAGAATTTATTGAAAAGTCTTGAATGTTTGGCATCACTGGTTGATTGTGGTGGATTGCTCATTATCTTCCCTCAACACAGTGCTTCCTCTGCCTTAATTATATAGCCTACCCAGAACATTTTTTGAAAAGCTGTATTATAAATCTAACAAGACTATTATATTATAGCTAATCATTATTATAATCGTATTATAGCTTAATCATTAAAGGTCAAGTATGACAGAGAGAACAGACTGTTAAAGAGTTAGTTCACCTAAAAATGAAAATTATAACATCATTTACTCACCCACAAGCCATCATTGGTGCATATTACTCTCAAAACCACAATAGCCAAACACAATCAGAGTTATATTAAAACATATCCTGGCTCTTCCGTGCTATACAATGGGAATAAATAGTAACTGAGATTTTGAAGCCCTAAAAGCACATCTATCCATCATAAAAGACATCCATATGGCTCCAAGGGAATAAGAAAGTCCTTCTGAAGCAAAGCAATGAAATATTTCTGTAGTAAAAATACCCATATTTATAACTATATTGTCACCCTTGGTCCTGTCTTTCTGTGTCTTTGTCTCTTCCTTGTCACTGAGGTCATGGATTAATTTCCTGTTGCCACTCCCTGTCTATCGTGATCCTGTTCACTTCCGGGCCTTTCTAGATCCTTCCACACCTGTCTTGTGTTAATTATCTCCTCAGTGTCTCCAGGTGTGTCCCATGTCTCTGTCTAATTATACCCACTTGAGTGTTCTGGTCTTTGTCAGTTGTTAATGTTGACTTTGTTCCGTGTTCCTGCCATAGTAAGTCTTGTGTGTGTGTGTGTGTGTGAGAGGGACCAAAGAATCAGCACAAGGAACACCAGCTTTTACTCAACAAAACGGCATTTATTAGTGCCCAAACAAAGTAACTTACAACAAACTAAACAAAAACAAACAAAACAAAAACAACCCAGGAGGCTAACTGAGTAAGACTACCCTCCCACTCTAAACAAGTAACAACTTATAAAGGGAAATATGGGCCCATAACAACACAAAAAAGGGGGAAACAAAATAACTTTACATCCTACACAATACTAAACAAATCAAAACCCAACACAACATATAAATACACCAAATCCAATGTAAAGAAAGAAAATGTAACGAAATACCGTAAAATGCACAACCCAAGAAATCAATCTACAAAGACAAACATCTTCCCCCCCCCCCCCCCCCCCCCCCCCGGGAAACCCCAGCACATAGCAGATCCAGACGGAACCAATGACTTAAATCTTCTGTTCCCGCCCGGACTCCAATGTCTGCCAAACAGCCACTCCTCCTTGTTACTTAAACTCAAAAAAAGAAACAAATAAACAATAGATACAACACAACTAAAGATGTAAAACACTTAACCAACAAAGAATAAACAAATACTATCAAATCATGAAATGATTACAAACAAAACACAAGTGAGCACGTACCTACAGTTAATGTGTTTGCATGTGTGTATGTGATGTTCCATTACCACCTTTGTGTGGCCGCCACTAGGGCCATCACAGTGTAAATGCAATCTCCGTGGTTTCTCCAAGCTTTCTCCAAGTGTTCCTAGTTTTCGTGTTTTGCATTAAAAAGCTGTTTTCTGTTTATATTTAAAGTAGTTTTGTTTTGCGAGTTTAAATAAAAGTGAGTTTCCTTTTGGAACCTGTTACTCCTCGTCCTTCCTCTGCGCATCGCACACGTTCCTGCTCTCCCGTGTTGTTACATATATATAAACTTGATCCACTGGCTTTTAGTTCTGGCTGAAGGGTGAACTCTGACCCAACTCGTAACGTATTGACGAATGCGGAAGCGCAGAGGATAGAGCAAAACAAAACACTGGTCACAAATTAGATGTCTAAAACAAGAATTTTGAAACCGATGTTTAAACTTGAAATGTTTAAGTTCAGGAGCTTGAGTTTGTTGCAGAGCCCTATTTGCTTGAACTGTGACAGGCGTCAACTCTCACCTAAGCTTACACTATTCTCAGAGGTCACTCTTCTGCCAAAACTGGACTTGTGTACAAACACTCCGAACACTCCGTGTACACTCTGCTGAGGTGCCTCTCTTATACCTGCAGTTGCACCTGTGGTGACGTCATAGGTGGCTGCCGGCCAATGTCAAGTTCATTGTCGTGATGGTATCATTGCTTCAAACACCTGTCATACCGGAGGTATTCCCCAAAGTGACCCCTAGGGGACGCAGCATGGAGTTCCCTTTCGAAAGGGAATCGTATCTCTGGTCAAGTATTTCTAACTTATTTTTACCTTTAAGCAAAGAACGAACAATGACTTTGCTGTGAGTATATCAAGGTCATTGTACAGAGGAAATAAAACTTGAATGGAAAAGTAAGAGCATTACAAACATGTATGACACAAAAAGGGAACATTTGCATTGTGAAACTTATCATTGTGCTAAACTCATGTTGTTGTGTGTAAATTCTCACACAAATGGCTCTGTGAGATGCATGTGAGAGAATAATTAAAACATTTTCTCAGAGTCCTAATGCAAACTGTTGACTTTAGTTGATTAAAAGTATTTGGTTGTTGTTGTTGCAGTTTGAATAAGTTTAATGCTGTCACCCTTTTTCAGATTCATTCATCAAATGTTCCAATCACAAACAATGCTAAGTTCTGGGCTAATTATAAGTGCATGCTTTGATGGTATTTTTACTCACAAAGAGCTTATTAAATCCTTGTTAAAGGAGTCACTCCGCTGTTTCGATGCCTATACAGATCTGTAATCGGCAACCCATCTCCTATGTTGAGAGGAACCAAGCATCCTTGAACATTCTGTTCTTTTAGGGGTCACATTATGTGACATCACATCCTGTTTAGACACATGACTTCTTTAGATGTCTTTGGTCAGTGTTGTGTTCATATTTTAGTCTGCACTAGAGTTCGTTTGGAAACGGATCTCCTGAATATTGTATGATTCTTATAGTTTATATATTAGTAATGTTTCTCACTTTTATGAAGGTCAAGCCCAAAGCTTCAACTACAGAACATTACAGCAGCCGCTAACAGAATAAGTCATGCTTCAGTTTGTGGGTCCAACAGCTTCACTTTTCTAAGGGGCATCCCGCTCTCTTTCCTTTCTCATTCCCCACTGTGAAAACAGGTCAATAAATGTCCAAAGTGACAAAGCTCACTTCCCTCCTAAGTTCCTCCATCCCCCTTTCTAGTTGCCTGGCTTTCGTGACCCTGGTGCGAGCTAATGAGTCATGGTAATGAAACCAGACAGGGTGCAGAAGCGTTAGCCTACTACTAATAAAGACTGACAGTACGGCTCCACACTCATTCCCTTCAAAACCTCTTCTCCATTCCCACACTCACCCTCTTATTTTCTCTTTGCTGTGGGGCTAAGAAAAAAGATGCAACACAGCACTTTTGAGATGCGCCCCAAGGATGCGCGTGGTTAATCCAAAAGGCAGTGAGGTAGAGATGTTGCCTTGATTTCACACAGATTTTACACAGCAGTGCATTTCTTGAAACTTGTAATCACGACAAAAGAAGTCAAATGGTCTTCCATATCAGATTTATATGTTGTAACAGCTGTGGATATTTATTTGTTTGTATGAGCTCCGCTGAGGGTACAGGCACTTTCTCTATGAGAGGTGATTTCTTCTCACGCTCCGCTACTGCACACACAGTCATCACTACACACAGAGTTCTCTCAGATGTTCAGGTCTAAGGTTTTATGCCCCTGGGCGTCTCATACAACTGCTCACATTTTTATTGAGGGTTTGTTACCAAGAAATCCCAAATGCAACTTTATTTAGAGAGGATTTCACATCCATTTTGTATCAGTCTGATAGTATCTGCATATTTTTCAGCATTTTGTACATTATATCACCACAGATTCTCACAGACTCAATGTTTTCATCGCAAGTGTTTTTCTATTTTTTGTCCAATTTTTTTTTTGTTTGTTTTGTTTATTTTTTTTGGGGTCAGAAAATTTTCAAGAAATTTAAACTGACATCCAAGAGAAAATAAAGCAGGCAAAAAGAAAGGTATGGCTTATTAGAGCTTCTGTACATCAGAAGTTGCATTAGCCAAACATTGTTTGCCATTTATTGAGTTTTAAAAACATTATTTAAAAAGCACTGAAATTTTAACAAATAAAAATATTAGTAGCACTTTATAAGGTCCCATCAGTTAACGTTTGTTAATACATCGACTAAAATGATCTAACAATGAAAAGACATTTTTTACACTAGCCTATGCATTCATCTTTGTTAATTTTAGTATTTTTTTTAATTAGTAATTATTTATTTAAAAAATATTTACAGATACAACTTTAGATTTATTAATAAATGAAATGAAATTAAGATTAAAATTGACAAATTATTTTGAAGCATTTTTCATTGTTCATGCTATTAAAATGGTTGACTAATGTTTAGATGTGGACCCTTATTGGAAAAGTGTTACCAAAATAAAGTGTTTGATCTATTTCCTAACGGCTAACTTGGTTCAAAAGTGAAGAAAGTGGAGAAAAAAAGTTTTAACATGCTCCTGTGTACAACGACTAGTGAGGACAATTCATGCCATATTGTTTATTGCAAAAGGCCTCAGTTTCTCTTTTTTTAACTTTGATAGAGTAAAAAAAATAAAATAAATGTAAACCCAGTCCATCAAATTGATAGCTAATTATAATTTATAGCCAATTTTGATATACAAGTAAATTAATCAGTTAAACTGGTCTGAATCACCAAAACTGTTATCAGTTTGGATTTAGATCGGCTAGAACTTTTAGCTTAGCTTACCCTTTTTTTTCTCCTTTGTTTAGCTAGCTTTTGCAGGTGTTATCATTTAGTGCTCTGAAAATGTAAGTTAATCCCAGTTATAAAGCTGCACTTTGAAATGTTTGATTTAAATTAGGATTAATAAAAAAAAAATAAAAAAAAAATATGTTCACAGCTACATCCATGGGATCAGGTTTGGTGAAATAGAATGTTGGTGTGCTTTCAAATTCAAGCTATTGCTCTTATTGTATTATCTCTTTCTTCTAAAAAATAAATGCATTCACTTCAAAAAAAAAAAAAAAAAAAATCTATTTTTCTTAAAGACTTTTCTTTACATGCTTGGGTCAACTTCATTATCAGCCCTACTGTTTAAACGAGACACATTTGAGAACGGAAATACTCAGCAGAACAATAGACCAAAGTCAAAGAGTATAATGCATTAGTAGGTTATCCATCAAAATAAATGACAGGACTGCTTAAACAACAAAACACTCTACAAAGTAGGGGTTAAAATTGTTCTTGCTGTGGAATAAAAAGAAAAAAGAACAAACATGAGGGCATTCTCCTCTGAAAGGAATAGTTCACCCAAAAAGTGAAAATTTTGTCATCATTTGATTCTCCATCACGTCAAACCTTTTCTGCTGAACACTAAGGAAGATATTCTGAAAAATGACAAGTTTCATTTTTTGGGCGAACTGTCTCTTGAATGCTGTTTTGAATGTTTAAATAGCCCTCACATCTTGACATTTCTACTGAAATAGTGTTTTCTTATTCTCTTGGATATTCTGCCGCTGATTTCTTTTGGCTTGTTCTCGGCTGTTGGATTGTGTTTTCTACATGTTGGTTGTGACTTCTGTATGACTATGGCATTGCTATTTAGACTTGTTAAAATAACTTTAGTTTTTTTTTAGAAATATTTAAAGAAAAAACTTACTGGCTTAAAGACAAACATATTAAAAATAAACACTTTTTTTGACCAAGTTAATTAATTGAGTTCTCATTGATATCACTTTTTCTCCAGAATGTGTGTATTTTTCTATTGCATTGCAATGCAATAAATGTTTTGTTCCAATATAAGTACAGAACGTCTCTGTTATGTGTGTAACCTTAGTTCCCTGAACAGGGAACGAGATGCTGTGTCAAAGCGTTATGGGAATGCCTTTGCGTGAATGCATCATGAAGCACGTATACAATCCAACCAATCGTGTGAGAGGATGTCAGAGCGGTGACGTCACAAACCAGGAATCTATAAATGTATGCCTGTCACAGTCCTGTCGCGTCTGTCACATCCGGGTTCCTCTGTGTCTTCCAGATCCTTCCCCCTCCTGTCTTGTTAGTAATTTACCCTGTTAATCATGACAGCTGTGTCCCATTTCCTTGTGTATATATTCCTTTCGTGTCCCCCTTGTTGTTGTCGGTTATTGGATGTCATTGTTGATGTTATTCGGCTGTCGAGTGTGTGCATGTTTCCCTGAGTTATTTCTGTGAGTTTTTGCACCACCGAGTGCCGGTTATGTTTATAGTTAAAGTGGATAAAGTCGGCATATTGGCTGTTGTTTATCTCGATCCTCGGTTACTTCAACGCTTTTTTGCAACCCCGGAGGCCATCGAGATAACTTGTCACGGTTCGCGAATTCATTGTCTCTTAGGATTGACTGTGTATGATTGTGAGATGAATGTGGGAGGCGTGGTCACTGATCACCGCCACCATCATCGCACACACCTGATCCCCATCTCCCTCTGCCTATTTAGTTCACCTCTTCCCTCACCACCTTGTCGAGTCGTTGTTCTGCAGTGTGTTCCCTCGAGTCCGTTGTCTCCAGCTCCAGTGTTCGTGATTTCCTGTTCCAGTGTCCGCCGTCAGTTCCTGGACATTTATCCATTTACTCATCATTTACAATAAACTACTTTTCGCACTTGAATCCAGTCTCCTCCGGTTTCATGACAGAACGACTCGACCTCACTATGGATTCAGCGAATGCACCCAACTGGCAAGAGTTTGTTGCTAACAACATGGAGCAGATGTTGGCCACCGGGCGCGCCGTTCAAACACTGGCGGCGCAGATGTCCGAGCTCGCCAGCAAATTCCAACAGCTGTCTGTTCCCGCTGCGCCAGCCCCACCGCCGGCCCCTCCCACCATCAGCCGCCCCACAGGTCAGTCAGAACCACATTTACCACCACCTGAGCGTTACGCCGGAGAACCAGACTTTTGCAGATCTTTTATTACTAAGTGTTCGGTCTTCTTTTCATTGCAACCTCAAACATACTCCACTGAGCAAGCCAAGGTTGCCCTGGTCATTACGTTACTCTCGGGGCGGGCAGCCAAATGGGGTACGGCGGTGTGGGAGAATCAAGACCCGTGCTGCTCCTCGTTCCAGGCCTTCGCGGAGGAGATGAAGAGAGTTTTCGACCGGTCGGCAGTCGGCCGCGAGGCAGCGCGCAGGTTATCCGATCTCAAACAGGGAGATCGGTCGGTCTCCGACTACGCCATCGAGTTTCGCACACTCGCGGCCGACTGCAAGTGGAACGAGGAGGCGCAGTGGGACAGGTTCCTGCATGGGCTGGCTGACCGTGTCCAACGAGAGATATACGCCCTGGATCTACCCACACAACTGAATGGTCTCATCGAGCTGGCGCTTCGTGTAGATGCTCGCTTGGAACGAAGCAAGTTTCGCTCCACCCCAGCGGTAGGTCCAGGGTCCCCCTCGGTAGTTCCACCACAACATCCTGGCACGGTCAGTCCCTCGTCCGATCATGAGCCCATGCAGGTTGGTCGAGCTCGGCTTTCCCGGGAGGAGAGAGAACGCCGCCGAGCCCTTGGATTATGTATTTACTGTGCTGGCGAGGGGCATTTCATCCTCCAATGTCCGGTAAAAGCACGCGCCCGCCAGTAAGGAGGGGGCTACTGACGGGCGCAGTCACCATTAACCGGACCTCCTCTTCGACTCTCCTCCCGGTAAGACTACAATGGGCCAACGAATCTCATCACTGTTATGCACTACTGGACTCCGGGGCTGAGGGCAATCTCATGGATCATTCCTTCGCACGTCAACACAAGATCACCACTAAGCACCTCACCCATTCCATTGCCGTCAACGCCCTAGGCGGCCAAAGCCTTCCGGACATTGCTCTCAGAACCATTTCCCTCACACTCATCACAGCAGGTAACCACAGAGAGACCATAGACTTTTTTATCACGGACTGTCCCTCGGTTCCCATCGTCCTCGGTCATCCCTGGCTAATCAAGCATAACCCCAGGGTTGACTGGGGACACAATAGCATTCTTAACTGGAGTGATCAGTGTCATGCCTCTTGTCTCGTGTCTGCACGTTCGTCTGTGTCTAGTTCTGTGTTGCAGGAGGAGCCGATGAATTTGTCTAACGTGCCCCCAGAGTACCTCGACCTGAAGGAAGTGTTCAGTAAGTCTCGGGCTGCTTCTCTTCCTCCGCACCGTCCCTACGACTGTGCGATAGATATTCTGCCAGGTATGTCTCCGCCTAAGGGCAAGTTATACTCTCTTTCCATTCCGGAGAGGGAGGCCATGGAGAAATATATTTCTGATTCTTTGGCTACCGGGTTCATCCGCCCCTCTTCTTCTCCAGCGGGGGCGGGGTTCTTTTTTGTGGGGAAGAAGGACGGGTCTCTGCGGCCTTGTATTGACTACCGAGGGTTGAACAACATCACGGTAAAGAATACCTATCCTCTACCGCTAATGTCTTCAGCCTTCGAGAGGTTGCAGGGAGCGTCTATCTTCACGAAATTGGATTTAAGGAATGCTTATCATTTGGTCCGCATAAGAGAGGGGGATGAATGGAAGACAGCATTTAATACCCCCAGGGGCCACTTTGAATACTTGGTCATGCCTTTTGGGCTGTCCAACTCCCCAGCTGTCTTCCAAGCACTCGTCAATGACGTGTTGAGAGACATGATAGATCAGTTCACGTATGTTTACCTGGATGACATACTGATTTTTTCCTCGTCTCTCCAGGAACATGTTCAACACGTCCGGCGAGTGCTCCAACGGTTACTACAGAATGGTCTTTTTGTCAAGGCGGAGAAATGCGTTTTTCATGCACAGTCTGTTCCTTTTCTAGGGTATATCATCTCGTCGGAGGGAGTGTGCATGGATCCCGACAAGGTTAAGGCTGTGGTGGAGTGGCCAACCCCGGACTCTCGCAAGGCCCTGTTGAGATTCCTGGGGTTCGCCAACTTCTACCGACGTTTCATCCGCAACTTCAGCCAACTAGCCGCTCCTCTGACAGCCTTGACCTCCCCCAGAACGACGTTCAGGTGGTGCAACGCCGCCGAAGCGGCGTTCTCCAAACTTAAGAGCCGCTTCGTTTCGGCTCCCATCTTGATTGCCCCTGATCCCACACGTCAGTTTGTGGTGGAGGTCGATGCTTCAGAGGTGGGGGTAGGTGCGGTTCTCTCCCAGCGCTCTCCCTCAGACGATAAGATGCACCCTTGCGCGTTTTTTTCCCACCGTATGTCCCCAGCCGAACGCAATTATGATATTGGTAACCGAGAGTTGTTGGCAGTCAAGCTAGCGTTGGAGGAGTGGCGTCACTGGTTAGAGGGGTCAGGGGTGCCCTTTCTAGTTTGGACCGATCACAAGAACTTAGAGTACATTAGAACCGCCAAAAGACTCAACTCCAGGCAGGCGCGGTGGGCCCTTTTTTTCGGACGTTTTGACTTTTTGCTATCTTACAGGCCGGGGTCCAAAAATATCAAGCCCGATGCCTTATCACGCATTTTTGATTTTTCCGAGCGCCCGTCTACTCCCGAGTGTATTTTTCCTGAGAGACTCATTGTTTCCTCACTCGTGTGGGAGATCGAAGCGAGGGTCAAATTGGCCTTAGATGGGGTAACGCCTCCGCCCGGGGGTCCACCGGGTCGATTATTCGTGCCGGAGGAAGTCAGATCCGAGGTCATCCGATGGGGTCACTGCTCCAAAATAGCTTGTCATCCAGGAATCAGTCGCACTAACTTCTTAGTAAAACAACGATTCTGGTGGCCTAAGATGGCCTGTGACATCCGAGATTTTGTTTTGGCTTGTTCCGACTGTGCCCAGGGTAAGACTTCCAATCGTTCACCAGATGGGTTGCTTCAGCCGCTGTCGGTGCCTTCGAGACCCTGGTCCCACATCGCGCTAGATTTCGTCACCGCCCTCCCACCCTCCCAGGGGAACACGGTTGTTTTAACCGTAGTGGACCGGTTTTCGAAGGCAGCACATTTCATACCCTTACCAAAGTTACCATCCGCGAAGGAGACAGCGGCATCTGTCATTGAACACGTCTTTCGTATTCATGGCCTCCCGACAGACGTGGTCTCTGACAGAGGGCCCCAATTTATATCCAAATTCTGGAAAGAGTTTTGTAAGTTACTGGGGGCGACTGTAAGCCTGTCTTCGGGTTTCCATCCCCAAAGCAACGGCCAGACCGAACGAGCTAACCAAGACCTCGAGAGATGTTTACGGTGTACGGTGTCACAGAATCCGGCTTCCTGGAGCCAACAACTCCCGTGGGTTGAGTACGCACATAACTCGTTACCAGCATCATCCACGGGCCTTTTGCCGTTTGAGTGTAGCCTAGGGTACCAGCCACCTGTTTTTCCCAGTCTGGAATCCGAAGTCGCGGTCCCCTCCGCTCACGCATTCATCCAGAGGTGCCGTCGCACTTGGAGTAGAGCCCGCGAGACTCTGCTACAAGTGGGAGCGCGCACCAAGGCCCAGGCCGATCGCCACCGGTCGAAGCCTCCCGTCTACGTCGTGGGTCAAAAAGTGTGGCTTTCTTCCAGAGATATTCCTCTCCGCTCCGTGTGTAACAAACTTGCTCCCAAATTCATTGGCCCGTTCCCTGTCACCAAGATCATTAGTCCGGTGACAGTCCGCCTCAAACTACCTTCCGCGTACGGGAGGATTCATGCCGCCTTTCATGTTTCCAAAATTAAGCCCGTTTTTCGTTCTCGCATTAATCCGCCCACCCCGGTTCCTCCACCGCCGCGTCTCGTAGACGGGGAACCCACTTATTCGGTAAACCGTATTCTGGATTCAAGGAGGAGGGGACGCGGATTCCAGTACTTGGTGGACTGGGAAGGTTACGGCCCGGAGGAGAGAAGTTGGGTGCCTGCCAGAGACATATTGGATCACTCCCTCATCGATGACTACAATCGACAGGTAAGTGCCTCTGGGAGCGTCGAGAGACGCTCCTAAGGGGGGGGGGGTACTGTCACGGTTCGCGAATTCATTGTCTCTTAGGATTGACTGTGTATGATTGTGAGATGAATGTGGGAGGCGTGGTCACTGATCACCGCCACCATCATCGCACACACCTGATCCCCATCTCCCTCTGCCTATTTAGTTCACCTCTTCCCTCACCACCTTGTCGAGTCGTTGTTCTGCAGTGTGTTCCCTCGAGTCCGTTGTCTCCAGCTCCAGTGTTCGTGATTTCCTGTTCCAGTGTCCGCCGTCAGTTCCTGGACATTTATCCATTTACTCATCATTTACAATAAACTACTTTTCGCACTTGAATCCAGTCTCCTCCGGTTTCATGACATAACTGGATTCCACTGTAAATCCTCCGGTGACCCTGGTATTTAATGCTCCATGATGCCACTGCTTCCCCACTGCTGTGGTCACCAAATAACAAATTTTTCCGAGCCTCCACCTCCCCTACAAGTGTTTCAATCTCAGTGTCTGAGAAAGTAAGTTTTTTTTCCTCTTTTCTCAACTGTCGCCATTACTCAAAATAACAGAAATACATGTTTTCACTTTCTTTGACTAATTAATTTGCGGGTTGCATGCCAGTTTTCCAGGTATATATGGGATTCCACTCTCATTTGCATACGATCAGCAATCATGAGGTGATTTGCATTGACTATTTATGGTTAAAAATGGGCGTGTACAGGGCAGGATATGAGGCTGCTTCATGTACGCACATCTGCGGGTGATCTGTGATTTATAAAGGGAACATTGCTCAGACGTGTGTACACACGGTTTTATAAATCGGAATATTTTTTTGCCATACGCCATTTTTGGCCTTTGGTTACCAATCACCAGCACAATTTCTGCAGCCCTCACTCAACAGTCAGTGTCTGGTCTCATCATTCGTACCAAGACTGCTCCCGAGTCTCTACTTCTCTCTGATTACACTCCTTCCGTGTATCCTTTTCCTGTGTCTTTTTGTGTCTACAGTGCCTGCCTACGCCTGCGCCAGCCAAGTTAAGCCTTTCCCTTGTTTGCTGTGCTTGCAATTGTGCAATAAAATCCGTTACTACTCACGTATGTGTTCTGCCTGTTGATCGCTGACAGTAGTCTTGTGAAGCACTGTGAAATTGATCAAACAATTGTGTGAATGATTGTTGCATGTCTATGACGTCATGATCCAGGATCATAAAAGAGCACCAGAAACCGGAAGCGGCAGCCTTGAGTGTCTTCAGCAAAGCTCTGTGTCAGTTGTGTTTGTGTGATTCTGGTTGATCTGTGTGTTAAAGGAAAAATTATATATTTCCCTAGCTAGTTACCATAATTTTAATAAAAACAATTGGATCTGGCAGTGGGGTTTGGCTACTGAGTTTCAATGCCTGAATCTGGAAGCACGCTCTAGGGTGGTTACTTCCAACCAGACAGAGGCACTGGCACTGCAACGATCTAGCTCTGAGCTGATCCAGCTGTTTACAGTGCACATAGCCAGTGCCCTCAAATGCTGACTGTGTGTGCTCTGCTCACAAACAAACAACACAAAGTACATGTGTATGCCCACCCGTAATTTTGAATATGAACACATGGCCTGTATTGCTCTTTGCTTGCCTATAAATATCTCTCTCACTTTTATTTGGTAGACAAATAACGTCCAATACATGCTTCATGATGCATTCATGCAGAGGTGTTCCCATAGCGCTTTGACGCAGCATACGCTCCCAGAAAGCATTTAAATATCATCTTAAGACATTGTTGGGAGATTAGAACTGATATTTATATGCATTTTTTATGGATTTATATGGATTTGTATGCATAGGATGTTATGATGTTATAAAGATTTTATTGATTAAAATGACATGTATCAGGATTTACAGGGTGAAAGGGATAGTTTTTTAGGGATAGTAATTTTTGCAATCATGATTTACTAATGGCATGGTGAAATTAGTGCTGAAAAGGCATTTGTAGGTGTTTCTTTTTTAAAACCATAGTAAATCACCTTGCATGATTCGTCCTAGTCAGTTTACAGGTATGTGCACCATTATTTGCACTCATGCTAATTTGCCTTGTTTAGTATTTCTGGCCCTTTTTCCTTCACACATGACTATCATACAACTTCAGAATATTTATAATATAGCACACATAGTCATATGTACTACTTTTATGAGACCATAAAAAACAAAAACATTTTTGGAGTTTGACCGTCCTAGTTTCTATTCAGACTGATTGTATAGAAAAGATTAACCTGGATATTTTGCATTCTAACTCTTTTTAGGTTCTAGAGGGTAAAAGTAGGCATGCTTTGAAAGACGCGTCTGACCTTGTTTCTCCACAATGATAAAAGACTTATGTACTATAGAAAAATGATACAGTTGTTTGTCTTTCAAAGAACTTAAGATCATGATATCACAGTGAATAATTAAAGGCATTTTTAGTTCATTTCACAGTTTGAAATGAAGTGCGGTGGGGATAAACGATCTGTGTCAGCCCTGTTGGGGTCCATATGGTCCATCACCAAGGTTCTCACACTACATCACACCCATGAGATAGATGAACACAGGCTGTCTGTTTACCAGTCATCCTTCAGAAAAAATTATGAGGACCAGCAAAACAGATACCCAAGGACCCCTTAAAATGTTTATTGTCTGTTACAGTGTCGCTATGCTCAACTATATATCATGATTTTTATGTCATGTTACTATAGTGGAAAAGTACATTTTTTGTACTGCAGAGCCTTGTTACTAAGAGATTTAAAGGGTGTCATTCAAGGTTGGGAGTTGACAGTTACTGAACCACTGAGCAATAGAGATAACTGCCTCTGACGGAAGCCTGAAAAGGATGGATATAGGCTTGATTCACATTTAACAATCTGTGACAAAGAAGAAATTCACAAATCTCTTGTTAAAGGTGGCATTGTCTTTAATCATGAATTTATATATTGAGAAAAAATAGGGATTTCAGTAAGTTCAAATTACATAATATGGTGAAGAATTGAATGAATCACAATTAATCACATATCCCTGTTGAAAAAAAAGAAGCTGGTTTCCTGGACTAAAGCTTTTTCACACTTGGCTCATTTGGAGAATTTGTTTCAGAACCTTATGCATTTTGTAACACAGGTTAAATAAAGGGTTTTATTTAATTTGTGCACAATTTAGTTTTATCATATTTACTTAATATAAGTCAATAAGAGATGAAAAAAAGATAGAATAATATTAAAAATATATATTTATTGATGCAAATTTATTCTAGGTTAATGTTCGGCGATTGACCAATGAGAGCTCTCTGTCATTTTGCGCTGCCCGTGTTAACGAGCATGCGCAATGACAGATGAGACAGCCTGAGGGAGAAGAGCAGACAGGATCGATCGCTGTGATCCAAATTTAAGCCATTCAGTGAGAAAAGCTTTGAAAAGTTGAGATTTTGATAATTTAATGCATGCTGAACAAGAAGTTAGCTGCATAGATTACTAAACTCCAGTAGTTTAACCGAACATTTACCTAGAATAAATTTGCATCTATATATATATTTTCAATATATATTCTATCTTTTTTCATCTCTTATTGACTTATATTAAGTAAATATGATAAAAAAAAATTGTGCACAAATTAAATAAAACCCATTATTTAACCTGTTACAATTTTCTTTCTTATTTAGTCTGGTTCCTTTAGGCATATATGAACACAAAAACGCACTTGGAGCCTCACCCAAAAAATTTAACATTGTTGAGATTATCTGTACAAGGTTCAGACAAATAAACTTTGGAGCTGTGGTGATAAAGCAATGACCCAATGAAACAAAAACAAAAAAGGTTGTACCAGAAAGTCTGATGAGTAATTACATTACAGAATAGGGAGTACAAATACACTGGCAAAACATAACGATAGACTACTGAACGTAATCAGATACCAAGGAGACAAATTAGAAAGCAATGTTGGATAAAATGAACTGAAGCTCAAAAAACATACACGTAATGAAAATACAACTAAACAAAGACTTGGCTACCTTTTGAGGATGCATTCCAAGGAAGAAACACCCAAATTCAAAGTTAACTTCACTTCCAGTCTCCTGACATATATAACACAATGCTGAATGTGTCGTGAAGCATGTGTGAAATCAAACCAACAGTGAATGCATGTCAGAGACGGGATGAACTAGGAAGCTATAAGAGTATGCCAAATGCCAGAAGCGGCAGCTTAGAAGTGTCTGAAGTAAGATGTCGACAGGCACGCAGGAGGTGTGGCGAACTGTGATGCATCATTCCCTCTTCAGGAAACCAAGGTTCATAACCTTTCATTGGAACTTGTCAAAAAACGTAATGGAAACAAGAATGCCCCCCTTGTGAGCCCCAAAGCAGAAAAACAGTTAATCTGGTTCATGCCGCAGGGCAGCTCTGTGGATATGAGCTTGCACTGGACACAGCAGAATTCTTTGGTCTTGGTTATGGTTATGAAATGGGGGAGGACAGAGGCCTGTAGTATGATAGGCTGTGCCACATTAGTTGCTAGCTTAGGCACATAGGTACCATCCCGGGAGCAAGTCCCAAGCAAAACAGAGGGTGCAAGGCTTGAAGATCTCCTATTCTTTTTAGAGAGGTAATAGTGAGGAGGAACAGAACTTTTAAAATTAGGAACTTGGCTGGCACCTCCTCAATAGGTTCAAAGAAGGCCTGGGATAGGTCTTGCAGTGCCAAGAACAGATCCTAGGCCAGCAACTTATTGCGTGTCTCAGGAAACGTGTAACCAGTGGGTCTCTCCCCAGTAACATGCCACTCAAAGGTATGTGGTAAGCAGCTATGGCAACAACGTAGAACTCTATACCAGGAAGTGAAGGGTTTCCATTTCAGGGTGGACAGTTTCCTTCTGGAGGGAGCTCTGAGTCTATGAGCTGGGCCCCCTCAGAGGTATAGCCCACTGTTTCCACAATTCTGGGCTGAGATTGGCCATTGAGCCCACTGTCTGGGATGGGAGATCCCTCTTGATCGTTACCTCTCATGGATCAGTGGAAACCCGCTCTGCCCAGCCAGTGCAGTGCAATCCAGGTGAGACGGACCTTGTCTGGGCAAACTCTCTCCAGAAATCCCGGGAGCAGAGCAATCGGAGGAAAAGCGTAGAGACATGCAGTCATTGCCACTTAATCACAAACAACACCTAGAAAGGTGATCCTCTGCATAGGGGAAAGCACATTTTTCTTTGCGTTCAGTCTCAACCATTGCTCCCTCATGTGAGCAAGAATGACATCTCGATGGCAGACCTGTAATCTGCTGTGACTGAACTAAAATCAACCAGTCGTCTATGTAGTTCGGATTACTGATACTTTGGAGATGCAGTGGGCGGGCACTGCCTCCATGCATTTTGTGAAGGTGCGAGGTGATAAAGGCTTACTGATAGGCCTTGCCCCCGAAAGCTAAACTCAGGAACTTCCTATGTTGCTGAAGGATAGAGAATTGGAAGTAAATGTCCTTGAGGTCTATGGTGACAAACCAGTCCTTGGATCTGATTTGTGAAACTTTCTGCCTCAAGCTTAACATTCTTGGAATCCCACTGAGAAATATTTGGCACATGTTCCCACGCCGCCATAAATTCTACTAAGGGAATCAGCCTCTCAAGGCTGGCCTTTGGTAATCTTTGAGCATTCACACTTGGAATAACTGCTCTAGGACCCCGATTGTTGATATCTGGTCTTTTGAAACTAGTTAGGGTATTGCAAACACACACAACAATAACAATCACACTTTACACACATTTCACAGCACTTTCTGAATCCAAGTAAGCTGCTGCTTCCGGCATTTGGCATGCTCCTATAGCTTCCTGGTTCATGATGTCATCCCATCTCTGACGTGCATTCACACTATTGTTTCGATTTCAAATGTGTTTCACAACACTTTCACGTGAAGTGTTCCCATTGCGTTTTTCGATGCAGTGCAAGTTCCTTTGATAGGGAACTAATAATACTTATACCAACACCTGATATTATAATATGTTTTTGTGGATCCTTAGGGCCAGTTTTAAATAACCTCTGGTCTAGTGTTTGTTCAAAAACACTCCATTCACAGTCATGCACACACATGTTGGATTTTTTTTTTGAAGTTTTATGGGGACATTCCATAGACACAATGATTTTTACACTGTACAAACTGTAAATTGTACGACCTAACAATCTTAGGACGATTTTTACATTGTCAAAAAACATAACAGTATTATTTATAAGCTTCTTTTCTTTATGGGAACTAAATAAAGTCCACACGAGGTGAACTCTTAGAACTTTTAGATGTCGCCATCTTTATGGGTACATTTTGTCCCAATAACCTAGGGTATACCTGAACCACACAAACATCTGTCTCTCTGTCTCTCTGTCTCGCTGTCTCGCTGTCTCTCTCTCTCTCTCTCTCTCTCTCTCTCAGCCCTGGGAAATCATACTTTTTAAGAGCTATGGCTGCGCATAATAAAATACTAAATTTAAGACCTCACAAGATGCAGAAAGTCAGAACTTTATATCTATAATTTCAAAGAACTTTAAAACGTTAATGCCATTTAAGGTAGTTGTTCATATACTAGAGTATGAATAAGGTCGCAAGGACAAAGGTTTCAATAGATTTTTTTCTGTATAGCAGAGGTCATGAATTACTAACATCTGCTTACAGAACATGAAGAAGAATCCATTTTTATGATAACTATAACTTTTATTATGCCTTTATGACATTTACAATGTTGGCATTGTAAAATTGCTGTCTTGGCAATAACCAAAGGCAGTATTTTCTCTAGTATGTGAGGGATTGTTAATCTTAAACATTCACACAAAAAGTAAAACAGAAGAGAGAATTATTTCAGTTGCTTGTTTTTTATCAGCTGTGATTGATGTCATTCATTTGATGAAACCGACGGAGAAGAACTCACCAGATTCTTTGTTCCTCTTAAATTTGACATACTGGATAATATTTTAAAGGTGGCTTCAAAAAGTATTTGGTCATTAAAGTTATGCTTCAAAATGTCAGAATGACATTGCATTGCATTGGGCAAGGCAAGTTTATTTATATAGCACATTTCATACACAATGGTCATTCAAAGTGCTTTACATAGAAATAGAATTTAAAATTATCATAAAATAATCACAACGTATGCATAAAATTACATTCCCATTTAAATAAAGGCTAACATACTTTGAATACCTGAATCAGAACATTTGGGGCTCCCCTGTCTGAAAGTAGGAATCAGAGAGATTCAGTCTGCGAGACTCGTTTAGTAACTCCCGGCTTTCTAGTGACCTCTTCAATTGGAAGACGTTTTTCCAGCACCTTCTGCCCTTGATTGCTTCCCTCCAAACCCTCAATGGAATGGAGTTATCCCCAACCGCCTGCCTCTGATGGCTTTTGGTAATACATCAACTGCATCCATGAACCTGGTGTCGCAGCCTCACGTCTGAGTGCGTGCATAAACTCCCTGTCTCACTTCTTAATTCTGTAAATCAGGCATGTGTTTTGAGTCTTGAATGTTACTATTGGAACACATCTTATCTCTTCTGATAGCTGGTTACAGCTGCGGCTGGTCATAAGTGATTTACATTCCAAGGGGGGGCCAATCCTACTTCGCGTATTGAAGTACGACTCCAAAATCACACTAAGATTCTTGACTTAATTTTTTTTTTTTTTTTTTTTTTTTAGACCTTTAGCCAAAAGTTATGAGTTCACCTTGACAATTTCATCTTTGTTTCCAAATGCAATGACTTCTGTTTTGTAAAAAGAAAGTTTTGGCACATCCAACTGTGAACTTCATCAATGCATTTGCACAGGAAGTCAGTAGGACTGTAACTGTAGCTAAGTATATATGGGTGTCATTTGCATTGCTGTGGTAAGAAATTTTAACTTGAATTGATTCACTGGTTGAATAAGATTGTTGTAAGAATTTACTCTTAAACAAGGTGGAACATACAAAATCTTAAACAAGGTGACATTTTAAAGAAACCACAGGCACACTTTACAACAAAACGTTTAAATGTAAAACCTGAAAATACGAGATAGAGCTTGATATAAGTAAATAAATAAATAAGTGTTTCGCAATGAATTAGCTTTATACATTCATTAATTTGTTTTTATTTTACCCGACCTTTAAAAAATGTAGAGCATTTCAGAGAAGCTTTTACATAATTTATTTGCAGATACCACTTGCTTTGGTGTGTTTGTTATCTATTGCAATTACATTCATTCACTTTTAAGTGTGGTTTATATTTTGGGGGCCGCTGCAAGGTCAAACTCGTTATTGCACATTTCTTTGATGTTAAACGTCTTTTTTTCTCTCTTTAAAAAAAAAGAAGCAAATCCTTCACAAATAAGTCTGCATCCGTTTTAAAGCACCTGTAGTTTAACTTTCCCCCTCAGTGACAAAAACTAACCTGTGCTGCAGTATTTGTCTAATTTGTAGTGCATAGACCTTGAAATGACTTAGTATTTGTTAATTTCTTTTTCCAGAAAGCGAGACAGAGTTGTCTTGGGTTTTGGACTTGGCTTCCCTCCAGCAGTGTGTCCTTCCCCTGCCATCCTTACTGGAGCTCAGGCTGCACTGGCAGGCTGGGGAATGCTTTGAATGTTAATGAAATATGTCATCGTGAGTTGTCTCAGTAATTAATTGTTCACATCACATATTTGAAAGGCCACCAGGAAGCAGTCCCAGTAGTACTGCGGTGTGTTGCCTGTCTCAGAATAGAGCTCCACTTTGAGGCTGGAATCAGAGTGCAACTATTGAAGACTAAATTGAATTATTAGCAGCAGTCATTTTTCTGTGAACATAATCAAATTTCAGGTGGTATTTAAATAAGCTTAGTAAATGTTAGTACACTATTTTTTATTACTACACTATGATCATTTATATTTACTTTTTACATGAACATGACATTATTTTCTTTTTATGAGTTGTTAATTTGGATTTGGACATACTTTAAAGCTTCAGATGACCATAACCAGGTAAAATATGCATATCGCCCAAAAGTATATAAAGTAAGAAAAGACAATAAAAATTCTAATTAACCAACCTTAAACACATTAAAATACATACACAGTAACATAACAGTACTTTGTACTTGTATTTACAGATTTATTCCACAATTACTTTAGCTTTAACGTCAAGGTATTGTTTATTAAAAAAATAATAATAAACTAGTTCCAGACCAGACCCCTGTGCTGCAAAATAAATTGGATTGTCCCAGGGCTTCAAATATTTTTTAATGATTGAGACATGCAGCCTGATTTTTGGTTGAGCTAGGAAGCCCTGACATTTCTACTGGACCTCTTTATGGACAGGGTGCCATAACTGAGACAACTGTTTGCTTGGCTGAAAAGACACAAAACTTTTTTGAAAGCTGCAGGAGCTATTGATACCTGCCATGTCTGCATTGAGCCATAAAATGGCTCTGATGGTCACTGCTACAGGAACAGGAAACTGTTCCACACCCTAAAGTCAAACATGCAAAACAGTTGTGTATATATATATATACACAACTGTTTTGCATGTTTGACTTTAGGGTGTGAGTTGATTTATTCTATTCTTTCCTCTTTCTAGAAAAATATCTGAGCAATATGGAAGCTCTGCAAAGCTGTTGGTAGACAACACAGTGTGCAGTGAAAATATGAACACATCCCAGATGATTCGCCACTGGCAGAGGCCCGATGAGAGTCTCTATTGTGACAGCCCATTCAGGTCCAGCACCACCACCAGCTTCTCCCTGCTCAGCTGTTTGAAAGCGTACATTAAAAAAAAAAAAATTTCAATCTCATTTCTGTGAAGTTGATTTTTTTTTTCCTGACGTTAAACCTACTTTATGTTGTAAATAAACTACTCAGAAATTAAGAGAACACTAAAATCACACATTGGATCTCATTGAATGAAATATTAAATTTGAATATCTTTTTATACATTCCAAAATTTCACAAACCAAATATCAATGTTTGCAACTTCCACAAAACTCATCACAGAAACTCATAATATGAATGAGTAGTATGTCTGGCCGCAAAGTGCATGTATGCACTTATGACAACGTCTGGACATACAGGGAGTGCAGAATTATTAGGCAAGTTGTATTTTTGAGGATTAATTTTATTATTGAACAACAACCATGTTCTCACTGAACACAAAAAACTCATTAATATCAAAGCTGAATATTTTTGTATCAATATTTTAAGTAGTTTTTAGTTTTAGCTATTTTAGGGGGATATCTGTGTGTGCAGGTGACTATTACTGTGCATAATTATTAGGCAACTTAACAAAAAACAAATTTATACCCATTTCAATTATTTATTTTTACCAGTGAAACCAATATAACATCTCAACATTCACAAATATACATTTCTGACATTCAAAAACCAAACAAAAACAAATCAGTGACCAATATAGCCACCTTTCTTTGCAAGGACACTCAAAAGCCTGCCATCCATGGATTCTGTCAGTGTTTTGATCTGTTCACCATCAACATTGCGTGCAGCAGCAACCACAGCCTCCCAGACACTGTTCAGAGAGGTGTACTGTTTTGCCTCCTTGTAAATCGCACATTTGATGATGGACCACAGGTTCTCAATGGGGTTCAGATCAGGTGAACAAGGAGGCCATATCATTAGATTTTCTTCTTTTATACCCTTTCTTGCCAGCCACGCTGTGGAGTACTTGGACGCGTGTGATGGAGCATTGTCCTGCATGAAAATCATGTTTTTCTTGAAGGATGCAGACTTCTTCCTGTACCACTACTTGAAGAAGGTGTCTTCCAGAAACTGGCAGTAGGACTGGGAGTTGAGCTTGACTCCATCCTCAACCCGAAAAGGCCCCACAAGCTCATCTTTGATGATACCAGCCCAAACCAGTACTCCACCTCCACCTTGCTTTCGTCTGAGTCGGACTGGAGCTCTCTGCCCTTTACCAATCCAGCCACGGGCCCATCCATCTGGCCCATCAAGACTCACTCTCATTTCATCAGTCCATAAAACCTTAGAAAAATCAGTCTTGAGATTTTTCTTGGCCCAGTCTTGACGTTTCAGCTTGTGTGTCTTGTTCAGTGGTGGTCGACTTTCTGCCTTTCTTACCTTGGCCATGTCTCTGAGTATTGCACACCTTGTGCTTTTGGGCACTCCAGTGATGTTGCAGCTCTGAAATATGGCCAAACTGGTGGCAAGTGGCATCTTGGCAGCTGCACGCTTGACTTTTCTCAGTTCACGGGCAGTTATTTTGCGCCTTGGTTTTTCCGCACGCTTCTTGCGACCCTGTTGACTATTTTGAATGAAACGTTTGATTGTTCGATGATCACGCTTCAGAAGCTTGGCTATTTTAAGACTGCTGCATCCCTCTGCAATATATCTCACTATTTTTGACTTTTCTGAGCCTGTCAAGTCCTTCTTTTGACCCATTTTGCCAAAGGAAAGGAAGTTGCCTAATAATTATGCACACCTGATATAGTGTGTTGATGTCATTAGACCACACCCCTTCTCATTACAGAGATGCACATCACCTAATATGCTTAATTAGTAGTAGGCTTTCCAGCCTATACAGCTTGGAGTAAGACAACATGCATAACGAGGATAATGTGGTCAAAATACTCATTTGCCTAATAATTCTGCACTCCCTGTAATCATGATTAGATGGTGTCTTGGGGGATCTTCTCACAGACCGGAACCAGGACATCAGTGAGCTCCTTGTCAGTCTGTGGTGCTACTTGATAGCTTTGAATGCTCCAATACATGATGTCCCAGAGGTTCTTAATTGGATTTAGTCCTGGGGAGTGTGAGGAATAGTTCATGGCATCAAAAACTGCACAGTCTAGCCACATTATCATGCACCAGGAGAAACCCAGGGCCCACAGCATCAGCATAACTTCTGACAATGGCTCTGAGGATTTCATCCCGGTACCTACCAAGAGGACCAGTCTCTGCTCCTTTATGAGAGGAGGAACAGAAGAAGCATTGCCAGAGCCCTACATAATGACCTCCAGTAGGCTACTAGTGTGCATGTTTCTGACCAAACTGTCAGAAACGGATTTCTTGAGGGTGGCATGAGGGCCGAATGTCCTTAAACGGGTCCTGTGCTTACAGCTCAGCACTGTACAGCTTGAATAGCATTTGCCAGAAAACACCAGAATTGGAAGTCCACCACTGGTGACTTCTCCGTTCTCTTCACTGTTCTTTTCACAGATGAGTACATGTGACAAACGTGAAAGAGTCTCAAAACAGTGTGGGGAACATTATGCTGCTTGCAACATCATCCAGAATGACTGGATTGGTGGTGGGCCAGTAATAGTCAAGGGAGGAATATCCTCGGAGGCTCGCACAGACCTCCACATGCTAGCCAATGGTTCCCTTACTCCTGTTGGGTTGTTGCCCCCAGAAATATATGTATAGACAAATGTTTCATTTACAAACTAAAATAAAAAATGTACAAAAATTACTTTTTTGCTTAATTTACAAATTATAAATGACATTTAAACAATATTTATACATTTCTCAACCATGCTCTAAAGCAAAGAAAACAGTCAGTCCATTCTTATACTGTTCTCCTCTCCTCTGTCTTGCTTAAACTTTATGTCCTCCCTAATTAGGCTCATCCTCACTGCTTCTTTTTCTCTTAACTGGTCCTGGTGCTGGCTCCTCTTCATCTTGGTCATCCACTGCTGAACTTGGCCCTGGTGTGTCCTCAGGGATGGAGGCAATTAGGAAAGGCGAGTTGGTGGAACGCCTCTGTCCCCACAACTCATCCATGAGGACAAATTATGTTGAATTTCCAGTAGTGGGTTTCCCACTCACTCCCTTACCTGTCCCAGGACACTTTAAATCCCTAGGCAGAGCAAATAAAGCATGCCTGTTGTTAACAACAAGAACAACAAAATCTCAATGTATTTTAGCAAAGATGTGTAAATTAACTTGCCTTCACATTTATTTTAATTTTTTCTCTGCAAGGGAGTTACCTCCCTCAACACAACAAGAAAAAGGAAACAATTATGAAAAATATATGACATTAAAAGGTATGAAACAGCAGGGCATGCATACAAAATACTCCAGAAATTAGATTTTTGGATCCTTGAGTTAGTTAAAAACATTTGTAGACGTCATGCATGATAGCACTACAAGAAACAAATTTAAAAAACTACAGGAATCCCTCGCCACTTCGCGGTTCAAGTTTTGGGGCCTCAGTGCATCGCAGATTTCTCAAAAATGTTTATCGAGAAATAAAAATTCTAAAATACCGCCATATTGGCAGCTGTATTGCGGAAAGCAATGTTGTTTTATCGTGATGCGCGAGATAAACAGTTTCCTAAGATGCCAGACAAATAGAAAAACTTTGCACAGAGGCTTTGTACACACCCATGGGCACTCAGACAAGACACGTGATTGGTTCCCGGCGTGAGATCATCGAATGAGTGCACGAGTGGATGTATATCGTAAGCTGATTGGCTAATCCTACTTCGCGGATTTTCACCTATCGCAGGGGGTTCCGGTCCACATTAACCGCAATAAAGGAGGGATCACTGTATTGTCTTTCTGCTGTTTCCCTTATTATTTTGCCTCAGAGCACCTAACAAATTAAGCTGCATAGTTGTAACATTTTTAGTTTAAGTTCACATTTTCTAAGAAACATGGGTTTTAACACTTTTTTCGGTAGCTATTTGATTAAAACACAATAATTACATTCTTTTATTAAAACTACTGTTGCCACTGACAATGAATTCTCGAGTAAGTTAGGCCATGAAGGGTTCATTTGTTGTATTCTTCATTGGCCGAGATACAGAGGGCAAATTTGAAGGAGATTTTGAATTGGAGCAGCCTTTGTCACCGCCATTGGTGATGCAATCTACCATTGCAGCGTTTGAATTGGGACACAGCTGCTATTTTCGTTCCTAAATGAATCAGTGTTTTGAATTAATTGGTTAAATAAATGATTCAATGACTTAATTGTAAAGACAGTTCAGTCATGACAACTCTCAAAGGATTTGGCATAGGGATGGATTTGGGAATGTTAATTTATTTGTTCTTTTATTTGTTGGAATAGATATATTATGCTGCTTCTACTGATGATAATTGCTGCTTCTGTAGAGCAAGTAGAGAGACTTGCTATTGCCAATACATTCACAGACATGCTACTGTGGACATGAAATTCATGCTGCTGCACATATAACAGACATGAAAAGAACTGTAGCAAAGCTAAGCTAAATACACTGGAACACGGTTATCTCAACGGCCTTGGGGGTTGCAAAAAAGCAAAGAGATAACAGATTATCGAGATAACCAACAGTCAGTATGATGATTTATTTGATGAAGTGATCGGCATGCTATAAAATGTACATACAATGTATATGTTTGCTAACAACAAAAGGCATATGTGCACTAACTAACAGTAGAGATTTACCAGTATACAATAAAAAAACACCTTTGATTCTTGATACAAACCTTTAATTATATTCTCCAACATTGCAAACACAATTTTGCTCACGGCATAAACAGTCATAACATATTTGTGAGGTCATCACGCTGTACTAGATTGCATACTTTCTTGCGTTCTGCCTGCTTAATGTGCTTTCTCAACAAATTCGGCTTCGTCCCGTCTTTTAACAACCGGGTACTTCAATCCACAGTGGTTTAGATAAACACACACACACCTGCTTTTGTTCTGACGCGCGCTCTGCTCTGCGCATAAGAGCGATATGTACTTTCACTTCAGAGACTTCACTGTGAGAGAAGCGTCACTGACAGAGCGACGTGCAACGCAAACTCAGCGCATGCGCAGTGCACTAGGTGCGCTCAGTCACGTGATAACCATGTGAAATGGCGAATTTGTCCCTCTTTTACGCTCAAGATATTAGGGTTCGACGACATCAAATAATCGATATAACCCATAAGAAAATGCTAAGACAAATAGGGAGTTTGGCGCTTCCACTCCCTAAAACGTCGAGAAAATAGGATTGGCGAGTTAGTCGTGAGTCGAGATAAGTGAATGCCAGTGTATATGAGGAGCTTAGGGACGCAGATCTCTGATGGGATCACTGACAGTTTACTATGGGACATTTAACACTTCATATTCTTCAATTGTATTGATTCGCCTGCTCTTTTAGAGCTGCTGTTCAGCCAAAACACACTTTGTTTTTGTTGTTTTCCTGTGACCACTGTAAAGCTGCTTTGAAACTATCTGTATTGTAAAAAGCACTATATAAATAAAGGTGACTTGACAGTATTTATTAAAAAAAAATCATTCATTTATTTAGTCAAAACATATACTTAATCACAATAAACACATCTCCAAATCACCTGTTTGGAAGTTTCAAATCCTGAACAGCTTGATTAGCTTTCTCAGGTGTAAGTAGGATTTGAGCTAAGCTTTACAGAACAGTGGCCCTCCAGGAACCGAGTTTGACACCCTTGCTTTAAGTCATTTTGTAGGTTTATAATTGCAAAACCAAAATCTTTCCAAGTGTGATTGGAAATGTTTGCCATTTCATCACCATTGTATATCTCCAAAATAACAAAAGGTTAGGGCATGACACCTTTTTGTTAGAGAAACAAACCAAAACAACAGAAGCAGCAGCATGTTCTTTCTAAAATCTAATTTTAAAGTTAAGGAACATCTTAAAAGTTACAATCAAATAAAAAGCTTGCTCTTATCAAGTTATTGGACTCAGGAAAGACTGTATCCTATGAACATAGACCAGAATGACTTGAGTTCATAATGTGGAGGAGACAGCAGTTAAGTAGTAGAGCTCCTAAGTATGATGGAAACATTATTTAAGAGCGGTAACTACCTCTATCATTACTGGTACAAGCAGAACCATTCAGTCTTTGAATAGTCCTAATGCAAGGGCAGCAATATCAATTTGTGACTGTATATGCACTTTAGGTTTAAAGACAATCAATAGCACTCCATGATAACACAATTACAAGACTATGGCCAAAATGAAGGAGCCAACCAGTTTAGAACCCACTGTTAGCTAATACTGGATCAATACATATTCATTCTCAAATGAAATTTTGTTCTTTTTTTTTCTTTTTCCAGCTGCAGGATTTGGTACGTAGGGAAATGGAATGCTTTGCGATGACATGCTGCATCAAATTCTGATAGTAATGTCAATGTTAAAGGATAACTTTAGAGTTAAAAAGATTCAATGATTAATATTTTATATATATATATATATATATATATAGTAGATATTATATATCATATATATTATTATTATTATTATTATTATTATATGTATTTATATGTACTTTTTAAATGTACACAATATTTAATTAGCATATGTTTATAATATTTAAACTGTGCATGCACACCCAAACAGATGAAACTGACTCACAATCACTTATGCTTTCTTAATGGACTTCTAGAAGTTTATTTGACTTAGTGTTATATTGTGATTAAGTTTCCCGTTTATTTTTTTGAGCAGTACACATATATATGTACATACACCTATTTTGTTTTTAACAAATTATAGCATGTACAATGTTGGATCTCAATTGATGAAATATAACGTTTTAAAATCTTTATTTATATTCGTTCTCTAATTTGCGAGGAACAAAATTATGTGACAACAGTCAATGAAAACCAAAATCAGCATACTGAGGGCTGGATTAAAAATCAGTCCAACAATCAATGTAGAAAAACCGAAGTTACAGGCTGATCCAACTTGCATGAAGTTCATCACAGTAACTCATAATGTAATTCAGTAGGGTGTATGGGAACCACGTGCCTGTATCCACTGCTTCTGTATGTTTCTGACGAGACCTGGATCAGGGCATCAGTGAGCTCCTGGACAGTCTGTGGTGCTACTTGGTGGCTTTGGATGCCCAAGATAGATAATTTACCAGAGGTTCTTAATTGAATTCAGATTTGAGGAACGTGAGGTCAGGTCAGTGGCATCCATGACTTCGTCATCTAAAAATTGCCTACTGACTCTAGCCACATGAAGTCAGGCATTTTCATGGAGGACCCCAGGGTCACACTGCACCAGCATAACATCTGAGAATGGCTCCAAGAATTTAATCCTGGTAACTAACATCAGTAAGGGAACTATTGGCTAGCTTGTAGAGGTCTGTGCGACCCTCCAAGAATATTCCTCCCCAGACGATTACTGACCCACTGCCATACTGGATGCTGGATGATGTTGCAGACAGCATAACGTTCCCCACAGGATCTCCAGACTCTTTCACATCTGTCACATGTGCTTAGTGTAAACCTACTCTCATCTGTGAAGAGTATGGGTGCCAATGGCAGACTTGAATTCTGGTGTTCTGTGCATGAGCACATGGTGAAGTCATGGTCTGCACCCCAGTCGGCATATCCACACTTCATCACAGTCCATCTTCCTCCAAGTGTGTGCATGCACCCGTCAAGGAGACTGTTAGCCAGGCTCGGTGAGGGTCTCACTCTGCCTTCGAAGCAGTGTAAATTTATGGCTCATCTCTCCGATAAGACGCCTCTGCTGGCACGCGGCATCCACGGTGCATTCTATATCGGTGCTGCAGGTCTTTCAGGCCAAGCTTCTGCAGTCCAGACAGCAGACAGCTGCAGTGTGGTTGCATTGAAAGACAGACATCATGCTTATGGTACCTAATCTCTCTGCCCAAGCCATCGGCAATTTAATGGGCTTCATGGTCGTCCTTCAACGGGACCTTTGAATAACCCTCAAGATCTCGAGTCTTTGTTGGTGCCCCACCCCATCCACAGGGCATCGGGACAACAGTCTGCGTGTGCAAAACCTGCGGCTCCCCATTCTAGATGTTTGCTGCAAGCAGTGATCGGGAATCGTTAAGAGGTATCACAGACCCAGGAGCCAAGCCTTCATCCTGATTTAACTGTCAAGAGGAGGACAGAGCTTGCAGGGGTGGCCTGAGCCCCAAGAGACGCATTCTGCATTACGTACCCTCTGCTCCTGTAGGCGATTATTACAATGTGTGTGTATGGTTTCTCAATAAAATCACATACTTGTTCACAAAAGTCAACACTGTGTCACTTGCCCTGCCTCAGAGCAGCAAGGAGCCACAATCTGCTCTTGTTGTGCCCTCCATATAGGCCGGCATTCCACTGCCGCTCATGATTTCTTCTGTGGTCAAGTGGCATTCAGCACATCCTACACTTTGTCATTATCTAGATGCATGGAAAGCTATTCCAGGCATCTCGCGTTGGTTGCTGGGAATGATTCAGCACAGGTATTCACTCCAGTTCAGATGCAGACCACAGTGCTCCAGTTTTGAGACACAATCACAGTCTGCTCGCAAATGAAGCGATAGAGCGCGCCCCTCTGAGCACACTGGAGAACGGATTCTACAGCTGCCATTTTGTGGTGCTCAAAAGAGACGAACCTGAGACCCACCAACAGTGTGCAGGATTCACTCTTGATTCTCATGCAATTGTCGCTCCTCTGCTATTTAGGGGAGGAAGGGGACTTTTCAATGTCGCTTTCCCACCTATCAGGAAACTGAGGTTACAAGAGTAATTGTTTAATTGTTTTGATCAGTGTATTTATAGTAATCCTACACTGGAAAAAGCCTAATACATTCTAGAATAAGAGTTCTTCACATCCCTTAACTGATGCCACAACCTATTCAGAGATCTTGCACACTCAATGATCGTAAAGGAAATTATTTCTCCTGCATGAAACCATACACGTCATGTCACCATGGCAAAAAAGGAAAATATCAAAGTTCAATTTCATTTTACAAAGGTGATTTAAATGTTCTACTGTGTGTAACTATACTTTCAGTCCTGAAGTGTCTTGACATATAGAATAAATATAAAGCTGAAAGTTATCTTTACTGAGGGTGAATAAGACTGCAATATTATACTTAATGGAACAACAGCTTGACATTTGTGTATTTTGGCAGACACTTTTTTCCAAAGCAACTTACATTGCATTCAAGGAACACACTGACATTTTAAGCAATTCTTGCTTTCCATGGGAATCAAACCCATAATCTTGGTGTTGCAAGCACCACACTCTACTGTTTCTGCTACAGGAAAGCTTGATTTATTTTCTCCATGCTTTGGAAATCATGTTGTGGCAATGATGGGAAAGTTTCTAATAGTGTTAATTATATTTTATGGAAAGTCGTGTAATTATTTTGGGTAAGATAATTTACAGAGAGTGGATTTAGAAATGGATATTGTCTTTCAATATAGGTATAAAGTACAGCTTGAAATATATATATATTTTTATAAATAAATAATGTCGACATACTGAGATAAAGTCCATATTGCTCAATGCCAAAAATAACAATGCAAATAAATAGCACAATATTTGAATAATAGGAATCTACGTTGTCAGGTAAGGCTGTATTTATTTAAAATCATATGCTCATGAAATATGGTAGAATGTGGTTTCCAATAGCCTGATGACATAATAATAACATTGACATTTTTAGATACACAAGCTCCTTTTCAAGCTGTCAACATTCTACAAACTTTATAGACAATAACAGTTTTTAAAATGTCTTGTTCCGTTAATATTGTGTGTAGCTTTGCACAGTTTTGAAGCTTAGACTATATAGAACGCCAGCTCTTTGTTGATGATCTGGGAGCAATTTCTGTGCTCCTTTAATAATAACACAGGCTTTGGTTTGGACTGGGGTTGTAATTTTTGGATCATTGGGCAGAGGAAATTATATTGGAAACCAAGTGGTCCCGAGTGGCTTTGTGTACAGACTTTCCTTCATTTAATACACTATTGTCCTCCAGATTAATAATTCTTGCGCAGTGAATGACAGTAATTACAGTTGTCCTAATATTTTAGTCTTTTTAATAGTGTTGTTGCATTACATTGAAAGTCATGAAGAATGAGCAGCTCAAACTTTTTGGACCAATGACCTATATGACTGAATAATAAGACAATTTTTCTTTATATCTTATGTCCTGAAAGAGCTTGCTCCTATGGGGAAAAAATCCAAAACATAATTCTTAATTCAAAATATATTTTAAAGGGGTCATAATAGATAATAAGGAATCAAATTACCCTTGATCTTGTGAGATAAAAGAGTGATGTACTAAGGGAACAAAATGTAACTTCAAGACGTCAAAAGTCCTAGTTCAAAAAAACATTGACGACATTGTTGAAACTAAACAGCAAAAAGTAACTCATTCTAAATTCATGCAAGTTTCCATCATGGCTAAAATAGATTATTTTATTCCTACACAGTAGAGGTAATGCTTCAAGAGTAAAATGTGCTGTTCTGACCTGTATAGTATCGGCACATCGTATCTGATTCTAATGTTGTTTTATTTTATTTTGTGGAAGAATTAGGGAGAACACATGGTGTTACAAAAGATTTCTGTTTCAAATAAATGCTTTCTATTCATCAAAGAATGCTGTGAATATTTATTTTTTTATCATGGTTTCCATATTTTTTTCAATGGTGATAATAAGAAATGTGTCTAAAGAATCAAAGCATATTAGAATGATTTCTGATTTCTGACACTGGATGTGGGAGTGACTGAGCGCAGGATTAAACTGCATTTTAAAATACAGTAATACCTCAGTTTACGAGCGACTTGGTATACGAGCAAATCGGTGTACGAGCATGGAGGGTCAAATCGGTGTACGAACATTGTATCAGTGTACGAGAAAAAAATTCCCTCACCCATGTGCAGTTTCGTGTGGAAAAAGTCCTAACGCTCAGCATCCTTGTGCGCATTTTTACATGAAATATCCTAATGACAGCCTCTCATAACACAGTCAGGAGGGTCCAACTCCTTTATAACCCCTTAACTCATTCATTGGCTCTATCATTCACCACAGTGATACTTTTATAAGTGATTTACAGAAGTTTTTACCTCATATTATAAACATTAATTAATTGTGATTGCTATTGTTCACGTAGTGAAATATACACGGTTTTAGCCAAATAATAAACAAAGTAATTGGGTTAGACAAACCATATTTTTATACAAATAACATACAAGCCTCTCCTACAAATGAGCACTGTTTTCATGTTTGTCGGACCTGCCGTTTCTCTGCAGTATCGGCAAAAGCGCAAGGAGTAAAATGTGCCTCCTTACCCCGTGAGCGGGGCTCGTTTTAACACCATGTTATCCAATGCAAGTTCATTCACGTATTTTTATTATTTAAATATTATTTATTATTATTTTTATATGCATAACTTATGAATTAAATATAAATTTTTCCTTTATTTTTTACATTTGTTGTGTTTTGAACAATGTAATGACATGAAAAACGTTTGAATAGGTTAATACAATGCAAAATATATTATTATTGATGCAGCCTGTTCAATGCGGCTGTGTTACAACTAACCCCGCGCTGTCTTGTTTACTTCAGGACTGGATAGCAGCCACTATGTGTTTTTCACGTCTTTCAAAATGGTACCATCTTTTAGCCAAGAAGATGGTAATCATAACAATATAAGATTAGACTAACAATCTTTCACACATTCTTTGAAAATCGAAAAACAACTACTATAACAAAAAATATTTACATGCTGCCAAAAGAGTTTTTCCTGTGCTTCTCATCCAAACTTCAATGAAATTTCTCAAAAAATGGCCAGAAGACGTGTGCAAACAGTGTGATGAAAAGCCCTTTAGCACGTCACATTTAAAAAAAATAAAATAATTGCTGTTACTATTTACCCCGCGTTACTTTGTGCCCCGCGCTCCCCTAGCTCTCTTGCGGCTCCCGCAAATTAGTTCTCTCGCGGCTCCCGCGAATTCGTTCGTTCGAGGCTCCCGCGAATTCGTTAGTTTTCGGCTCCAGTGAATTCGCTCACATGTTCCACGACTTTAACTCTGGATTATCACTTCATTTGGTTTCTGCACTCTTACAATAAATTCACTCATTTGCTTTCATCCTTGCTTTCCCCGCTCCCCCCTTCTCCCTCCTCTCTCTCCTCCAAGCAGGCTGTTCAAACCTGAAGTGCATTGCAGTAAATTGTCAAGTATTTTTAGAGTTTAATTGTCAATTATTATTTAGTATTTATATGAGATCTTAATGGTTACAATTTTAACTGCAATTAATGATGGGGTAAAACCAAAAAAATATTTTAAATGGGCATTTGTGGTCATGTGGAACAAATTCATTGATTTTTAGTGTATTCTTATGGGGACATTTGTTTTGGTGTACGAGTAAACCGTAAACCGAGGTATTACTGTATATTAAAATTGAAAACAATTTAATTGTAATAACATGTTAGTGTAAATGCAAACTTTGTCAACGTAAGAAACATAAATGTAAATAGTACATAAATAGTTTGATTATCCGTTTAATTGTTTTGTTACAAGCACAAAACTATAAATGTACAGTGTGAGTCAAGAGATAAAATAGCTCACCTGATTGCAGAAACACCTACACATCAGCTCGGTCCTCTCCTGCCTGCAAACTCAATAATGAATTCAGCATCTCTGGTTGTCATGGTTGCATAACAGCCTATGCACCCACTAGAACATAGACAACACCTGTTCAGGACCATTACAGATGTAGAAACAGTAGATTTCACACATTCCACAGCCAAGAGTCTGTCAGATAATTTACAGCTTTGCAACACATTTCGTCAGCCCAGAGCGAGCATCGCTATTACCTGATCTGAAGCTCTGCTGTCATTACACACTCATCCCGATAGCACATTCATCTCTCTCAATGAGATAACCTTTTCTACTTTTCCAAGAAAGCCTACGGAGAAGTGGTGAGGGTGACATAACCTTCAGAACACAATCCTTGCCTGCAGGCTCTACCATGTCATGTTTCATTATTGCCATTTCCCATCTCTAGCCAGTGGCTTAGAGCTAATCTCTGCTATTCTAAATCAACTATTTTGAGAAACATATTTTGTTATTTCTGTCTTGTGTTGGGTTCGACACTGGAGGCCTTGTGTATTAGACAGGCATTCTGCAAATGCAATAGTGCAACTGACAATTCATAGCCACAGCCAATTTGCTATGGGAAGAGCGACCAAAGATTTTGCCCTCTGCCAAAATAACTTGGATTCTGGTTTCTATCACAGTTGAAAAGGAGTCATACACTCTCTCACCTGGTGCTTCAGTTTATTGCTACCACGCAGATGTGGATATTTGTTGGAACTGGCTAAAATGAGATTATAGATAAACTGATAAAGCAACAGTTAAAATCATAATTAATATCACTGTCATTAGTTATTTACCCTCATGTTGTTACAAATCTGTATGCTGCTTGGTTGAATTTAATTAAAGAGGCCATATAATGCCATTTTACAAAGTCTAGATTTTATTTTCAGGGTTTACTAAGTTCAAAAGACACATTATTATAATTGTCATGTTTTACATTGTAGCAGCAGTCTAACAGTACTGCTGTTTATAATCTATGAAGTTCGTCCTTCCAATAAGTGGAATGTGCTCTGATTGGTCAGTTGGACCAGTATGTTGTGATTGGTCAACCGCTTCAAAGGTGTGTTACAGAAATGTCACACCCCTTACTGAAAACGTGAGTTTCAACACACTACTAACACAACTCAACCAGACCTCGTCCCTTTTTTTCATATGCCTTGGGGGGGAATTATTTAAGCGAAAAAATTAGTAACGTGTACATTCCCGGATGAAAACTGCAACATTTCTACAATTTAATTGCTACAATCAAGGTGTTTCAGGAACAGTTGCTTTGCACAGTCGTCATGTATCACAATTATTCGCAATCGTTTGCTTCAGTTTGTGTCGCTAAAGATAACTCCAAGAAACGTAAACGTTTGAGAGAATCAAATAACTCAAGAAGAGTTTTGGACTGTAGAGGAGAAATAAAACATTTCCTAACACTGTTTAACAAGTTTATAGCACTGTAATAAAATACAAATGCGTTGGGTATGTTCAAATGTACTTTTTGTATGATTGTTTTGAACTGTGTTTAATTTGACAAATAGGACATGCACTGGTAGTGATTTAGCATAAACCCCTTATGAAAATTAACCATGGTTATTTTTTGAAAGGGGCATTACTCGCATCCAATTCATTAATAAGAAATAAAGTCATGTGATCATATGTAATGGTTATAAAACTTTATTTCATTACCTCATCAATGAAAAATGCTTTTTGAGATTTCCATCGGCAATGGAAGTGATGACGACCATTCCCATCCCATTCTATGCATTTCTGTCACCTGTATCTTCAGTTAGTTTAATTTTCACTGACTTTTTATCAAATGTTTCCTTTGTTCTAGTTTCCCATCAGTTTCCTGGGACATTCATTAATCGTCACTGCGGTTTGTTCATCACCATTGTGCATTTAATGGTCCAGTTTTGTTTGTGCTTGTTCCATTCTGGTTTATCATTGTGCTGTGTTAAATAAACCTCATTGTTTATTGGAACTACCTTCATCTTGATTAGACTAAATTAAATGCAACCTGTAGTGTTAAATATGACATACTGTGTAACATTACAACTGTTAAATGATTAGATAAAAATTACAGAATCCAATTTCAATCACAGAATTCTATTAAATGCAATACATAATTTGATATGTGAAAATGACACTGTGACAGAAACGGTCACGACTTTCATTAAAAAATGTCAAAATTCTCCTATGGTGCATCTGCAAACACCATTTGTCATTATTAAAATAAAAAAAATAATAAAAACAACTGAGTGTGAGAAAAGTCTAAAGAGTTAAAGGTAGCCATAGAAGGGGTGTGCAGTTCTTGTCCTTATAAAGTTCATTGTCACCATGTCTGTTAAGCTTGAAAAATGACAAAAAAAAATTCCTATTAAATTCCAAATCTAGTCCTTTTGACTTGTCTCGACTTTTTGTTGTTTTTGTTTTTGTTTGGAATGACATGAGGGGGATTAAATGATGACAGAATTTTTATTTTATTTTTATTTTCACATAAATGGATTAATCTTGCACACCAACATTACAGAATGTTGTCTTGTTTATTAACATGAACATGTTCTCTCATGTATTTCTGATGTTGAAACTTACTTGCACAGAATCATTTCATTCATGACTTAAGTTTGATGCAAGTATGAAAGTGTATGAATTCTCATCCTTGATGTTCAGAGCCAAACATCCATATTTAGATGTTAGAAATGTTACTTACACATCACTGTATAAAGTTTCCTCTTAACACATTCAAATGAAGGAAGTTGTTTGAAAACTTCTCAAGAAAGAACATGTCAGGCTAAATAAATAAATAAAAAGTTACGTATAACAAACTACATTTTTATTAGCAAGTTTTGCTTTTACAACTCAAATAAGAGCATGCTGGAGCCTTGCATTTAATTGTACAGAGACCTTCAGCAAGAATGGACGCCTTTAATCATGCTGCACCAGGCCCAAGTGGACATATAACTGTAAACGTTCCTTACCTTTCTTAAAAACGTTCGCACCCAACGGTGGAAAAGCGGCTATTGACAGTTAACCTTTTAAAATTGGGGTGAACTTGTTCTGCAGCCTCTTTCATGGTAATGTCTATGTTTACTGTGGGCAACAATAACGGAGCATTCTTGGTTAGACATTTCCCTGATCTCTTTCTCTCCTTCCTCTGAAATCGCAAACATATCTTTGATCTCTTTCACTCCCTTTCTGTCATTCTTTCCACAGTAAAAACACTACAAGTGTGCACAGATGTTTTCTAAATAGATTAAGTGATTAACCTTTGCTGTTGGACTGACTGATGTTATAGAAATATTCCATGTTCAGTACAAAGTCAGCTCAATCAACATGATTTATGGCATAATTGTTTTAACACAAATTACTTTGACTTGTCCCTTTAAATAAATAATGACAAAAGCAAATATCCATGTTACGTTGGAGCAGTTAAAGTATAAATTATGTATAAAACCAAAAGTGTGTTTTAAAAAAAAATAATTTTACACAAGCATTTCTTTTACATTGTTTCTATAGCTATAGTAAAGCTCTTTAAATCATAATTTTTCACAGCTGTTGTAGGTTTTCTGGTGTTAGGGTTTTAACATGCATTGTCTACATCTTATATTATTGTAACATTCATTATTTTAAGGTTCACTTTCATTTGTAAGTTACAAAGACTCCATTGTAACCCATATTTTTGCTGGGAAAGGAAAGGCAGTACAAGAAGGGGTCATGTGATGCGTTTTCATGTTTTCCTTTTTCTTTATTGGGTTATATAGTTTGTAGTACATGCATACAATCTCCAAAGTTACAAAGCTGAAAGTCTCCCACAAAAAAGATTTATTATATCTAAAAGAGAAGGCCGATCCAGACCTAGCTAAAACGCCTTGATCAAAATCTCCCTCACCGACCTACATCATATGTGAAAGTATTTGCATAATGCCGCCCAAATGCATATACATGTACAATGAAAGTGTTCGTAGTAGTGTTGTCACCGCCATGTTGAGATGCTATATGTTCAACAGCACTTTATTTGGCCTTCCAAAAGTAGACACGATTAGGAATCAGTGGTTGAGATTTATTTACTGTTCTGTTCCAGAACATTACAATGTAGTGAATCTAGCTCAAGGGACGAGAAGTATCTTTTCCTTTAATTTGTAACAGGGTCGGTCACCGAAGAAGGGACTTATGGATGAGCAATTCAGGGACAATCACGTATGAGTATATATATTTTAATAATCAATAAACAAAACATACACAGATTAACTGAAAGAAAGAAGGAGAGAGTGAGAGAAAGCAAAGGTAGTATTACCGACAATAACCTATTAAGAACAAGCAAGGAATCAGATCAGATGACCTAATCGACAGTTTAAGGAATACTTGCATAGGCCTCTTTCGTGCGTGTGTGAGGAATTCCACGATCTGGTCCGTGTTTGGAGCTTGCAGGGGGGGTCCGTTGGAGTCCGCAGGAAGTTCAAATTGGTTCTTTGTCTGGTAATGTCCTTTGTGGAAAGTGGCGCGCAAGCGATCCGAGAATCCGCGCCGAGGAAGAGAAGTGAGGAGCAAGGAAAATTAACGAGAGAGTGGTCCTTAGGCTACAGGCGTTTTTAAAGGAATTTCCAGACCGTGCCTCTTTTGTCGGGACAGCCAATCAGAGCGAAGGAACTAAGAAGCGGGAATCTTTCCTTTGTCTTTGGTCTCATCTGATTAAAATGTTTTATGGCCTTCTTAAGACTGCAGACTTTTGGGTTTTGACATAAAATAAAGAGTTTGATACATCATAGCACAGCGAAACAAGCATAGACGGTCTGCAAATTGAGAGACAAAGATTTCAAGACCAATCACGGCTATATTAACTCTTAAAATGAAGGCAAGGTAAAGATTGACGTGGTTATACATAAGTAATTACTGATTATAAGCTCCTAAACTACAACACACACCTTAAATGGTCATAACAAAAAACACAACACATCTAAAAATGGAAAATAACTAGGATAAAGTCACATGGCATATTCTTGTATGTTCTGGTATGTGTCTGTGTGCTTAGTGTAAATGAGTGTCTCTGGGTCCTTAGGGGTGGGGGCCGTTTTTATGATGGTGTCCTTTGAAATGCAGGAGGGAGTTAGAGTGGAGGAGGAATGGTTTGTGTTAAGCTGTCACTTCGCAGACTGGCTGGGGCCATCTGTGAAATCACTTTTTTCAATCAAAGAATGAATCTGATAAGTCATTCATGATCACCATCCATACTCCACAACAACCTAATTTTTCCAACACAAGCACATTGGGTCAGCTGGCCAATCAGAGCACACTGCTCTTTTTGGTAGGATGGGCTTTGTAGAAATCAAAGCGTTTTAGAAAGACTGGTCATTAGAGGTGCTGCAGTAATGTACAGTATGTGAAAAAAATATGTATTTTTTAACATTAAAGTATAACAAATTCTGTTACACCTAATACACAAGATAATAGTTTTTGAAAATAGCATCACTTGACCGCCCTAATTTTTGTAGCCACACTTTCAATAGTTGTTTTTAACTTAGTACCTACATCAAAAAAGTGTATTACTGCAGGAAGGTAAAAAAGGTATGGTACAGGTAAAAACCTGTTAAATGGTAGTTAAATAGTACATTCCCTTACAAATAAAATGTGTGATTTTAAAATGAAATAAAAGAACAATTCCTCTTATAACTTGCATTAAAAAAACTTGGCCAGAACTCTGTGTGACAATTGATATTCAATGGTTTTTCAATTAAATAGCAGATTTTTCTTAGTTTTCTTTTCTTATCAGTTATGCACACAAGGGTTTTACAATCTTATGTTGTTAAATTAATGTTTATGGCCTTATTTTAGTGCCATGTGTTATCACAATGATTGTATTTGTGTGTATGACACTGTACACCTTCTGTATACTAAACAGGTTTGATTGATAAATTGTAGAAAAGCTACTTGTGATGAACTTTGATTTATCATGTGACTTTCTTTTGACCAATAGTGTTTTTAAATTAACTAAAGTTTTAGTTTTTTTTTCTTTTACAGTGTTCTTATTGTGTTCATTTTATATTGCACAAAAAGAAGACTTTTGTTGCCATTGAGGTTGAATACTGATAAGGGTGGGTGTTATTATTAGGATTAAAATGTTAACAGTTAATGTTAAGAGTAAAATGTTAATCTTTTAAAAACATGTATGAACACAATAAGTGCAAATTATTAATGATTCATTAACATGTTAGTACATTGTAGTTAAAGACACGTAATATAAAGTGAGTTTTATATATATATATATAGATATAGATATAGATATATATATATATACACATACACATACACATACATATTCCTTTGGTTTCTTGTCCTTTTACTGATAGATGCTGGAACTACACCATTTGGCAGCTAAACAAATTTCTCTCCAATGACACTAATTCAGAATTATTAATGGTGTATTCCAATTCATAGCCTTCTCCTACATTTTTCAGACTTTGATTGTACTAAGTAAAATTAAATCATAGTTTTTAATAAAACAGTTATCTATTTGAGCTCTGAAATAAGTGTTATATTTCAATAAAACAAAAATATGACACATATACTGCGAACACGTGAACAGCACAGTGACAACGGTTTAAAGTTTTATTATTTTTGAATAAATTCAGTAATACAAAAACGTGTGCCATTTCACCTCACAGTATTTCATCTTTGATCAACACTTTCCTCAGAGTCTAACACAGCCAAATATGACACTCACAATCTTGATGAAAAGTCTCATTAGTAGACTGAGGGAGCGTGTGCGGAAGAGTGATGTCCCTGCGTTCTGCACTCGAAGGGTTTAATTAAAGAAAGAGAAAAACAATACAATTCAGGGCTGATAACTTCACCTGTCTCAAGCTTCTTATTAGAGGTAAAATAAAATATATGTACATATACTATACTATCACTATATCTTTTTAATAGCTTAATTGTTTCTCCTAGACTGGAAGGCATGTATATGATTTCATTCTTTTCTGAGCTAAAGGACATTACAATTTAATTTTATTTAACTATTTACAAATGAAGAAGTTTTGGTTGAATTATCCCTTTAAAAAACATAAAGACTTTCTTTTAATATTCAGTTTATTCAATTAAATTCAATTTTATGCAAAAATGTAACAACCCACTGACAATGAAATAGACCTGATTATGAATTATGGGGATTATTTGAAGTATGTAAAAAGATAATCCTAGAAAAGAAAAGAACAATCATCGTTTAATCTGTGTTCTCTTGGAATTAGGCTTAAGAAAACAGACATACATGACGCCGCATTATAAAATCCCGAATGCACTTCATGTTTAATCCCCCTGAACAGTCCTCAATTTTTTCTGCCTAGTTATTTCATATCTCTGTGGTACAGGTAACATTTATTTTTCTGTCAAGGTTGAGTGTATTTGAATTCACCTCTCTTCTCTGTTTTCCTTCATGCTGTTTTTCCTTCTGTTGTTTCACGGCCCATTATTATAGGTGGAAAGTGGCCAGCTCTGAGTCTGTTTACACTTTTGTCGACTTCACCAGATGATGCATAACTGCATGAAGCAAATAAACAAATATTTGTCCAGGATGTTGACATTATCCCTATCTCTTGTGTTTTATGCCAGCATTTAGACCTGAGCGGAGGAACCGCGCTAATTTTTTATTTTGTGTTAGCCTGATAAAGGTCTCTTGTCAGATATAATTGTACCTCTGGGAGGCAGTACCCAAACGTGCGCTGTGAACCATTAGCTGTAATGAAATTCAGAAATTCAAATGTAAAGAGGTCTCAGACATTGGAATAAAATCTCAACATGCATCGAACTGTGTAAACAAAAACTTTTGGAGGATTTTAGGCATGTGTTTTGGCAGAAGTCCTGTTCTGACACCCAAAAAATGTTCTCTCTGTTAAGGATTCTTTGATAAATGTTCTCTTACACCATAGGTGCATCCAATTAATTCCCTTAATGACATCAGACAGTAATAATGGCAGTAGGGCCTGAAACATAGAAAGTAATTTTGGGCCTTATTAGGCCTAATGGTTTAACCTTAGCCATGCGTGCTAGTTAATTACCAAAGGGAACACTAACAATAAATAGGAAGCAGTCAGGCTGCACACTCACAGAATTTATGGGATACTAAGGGATTTTACTTAGAACTCAAACAAGTGAAAGTATGTCAGACTTTGGGAATTGTCTAAAGTCCCTTTATTTAAAGGGATTATTTTAACCATCTAATGAAAGGGTGCCAACTAAATTGTTTTTGGCCATTAGGTGTTTATACGTGTTCCTGAAATAGCTATTTACGAACAGGAATGACTATTCACATTCAAAGTAGCAAGAAGAGTGTGCAACTAAAGCAGTAACAAACACTCACCTTTGTTATCTTGGCACTTTAGCCACACTTAGCAGTGCAATTTATTTGAATGAATGACAGTGTTCAAAATATTTGATACTTCTGTTAAACTACTGTTCATTAACACTTTAGTCTTCACACAAAAACCTTGAGCCTGTTACTCTCAAATTAAGTATCAGATGCCACAAAGTTTTCATTGTCACACGTCACAAGGACTTTTCCCAAACTCGTCAATCACCATGGACACTAATCACCATCACAGCTGTTCATCATTTCTCTTCATCGCCGTGTGTATTTAGTTCTTCCTGCTCATTCTTGTGTTTTCGGTTGTTGTTTGTCCACTAACGTGTCTGTAGAGACACTGTTGTTAAATTACCTCCATCTTTGTAGATTACTGTGGCGAGCAGGGCGGGGTCGAGGGACCGTGAGAGCGTCACGAGAGCCGGTGGCGTGATTGAGAATGAGCGACACCTGCGAGCCATCGGTCTCTCTATTCTCACGGAGGAGCGGAGACTTAAAAGGAGGAGCGACGACAGTGAAAGCGAGAGAGACCGATGGCTCGCAGGTGTCGCTCATTCTCAATCACGCCACCGGCTCTCGTGACGCTCTCACGGTCCCTCGACCCCGCCCTGCTCGCCACAATTACCTTTGTTTGTTTTTGGATGAAAGTATGTTTTGAACTCATTAACGTCATCTTCATCATCATTCATGACATTCATCCCTCATTCACATTCGATTTTTTTTTATGTTGATCTATGACTCATTTTTTGCACTTGTCTTTTCTTTTGCTGTGGCATCAGATAATCGAAATAACAAGCTCCTAAATAACAAATCATATTAGTACAAACCATGTAACCTTAAGTCATTGAATTATTCATTCTACTGATTTGTTTTGGAATGAAAATAGAAACTGTCTGGGTGAGTGAATCACTGGATCATTCATTTAAACAATTCTTTCAAAAGATCAATAATTCAGCAATGACACCACCAATGTTTGTTGCTCAGTGTTGCAAGGATTCTGCGTTTAGTTTTAATATTTTTGCAGGCAAAGCAAAAACACATAAAGAAAGTGTGCAATATGTCTAAATATTTAATATTTACACAGTACTAACTATTTGTGATTGGACTATTGTTTAAAAGCAATGACAATACATTGTGTTACCTACTAAAACCTGCCTGATGTGGCCAAAGGCACGTTTTCAAACTACATATCTTTTTAAATAGCACCACCATGATTCTGAAACAGTGGATTAAAGGCAGGGTAGACCAAAAAAATGTGTTCCCAAAAATGTAGAAAATATATATATATCTCGGTCTGAATGGAATGAAATTATATTCTACCTGCCTGTCACCGTATGCATTTTCATACCTCTGCGACATCAGACGTTATAAGTTAGTTTCATGCTGTCCAGAGTTAGACAAGCAACCGAAACAGCAGACACCATGGTTCCTCCTGAACCCAAACTACTGTAATTTGGAAGAGATGGAAACCAGTGACATTATACTTGGAGTGGCTCATGACTCAAATTGATGCTTTTCAATAGCAATACTATCAACACTGAAATGAATTCGCAAAATTGAGTTAGTTTAATGCTGTCTCTAGTGACTAGTGAATCTAGTGTCTCTATGCTTAATGCTTTCAAAGCTAGCTCGCTAGCCTCTCTATACATTTTCTAGCCTACCTTTAAGCTGGAGTTACAAATGAATTTATAACTAATACCAGCAGGCTATTCTTTATTCTTTAGAGAATTTAGTCAAATTTGATCCTATCTAAGTTTTTTCTGAGATAAAGTTTTATGGTGTTTTTTTCTTTTTTCGCATTCCATTTAAAGAGGCCATTTTACGCTCTTTTACAAAGTCTTGATTTTATTTTTGGGGTCTGCTAGAATAGGTTTTCATGCTTGAATGTTTAAAAAACACCATAGTTTTCATACTGTCTGTAACACTGTTTCATTCCTGTTTTGATGAAGTCCCTCCATCCAAAATGTGCCCTGATTGGTCACCTGGATCAGTGTGTTGTGACTGGTCAACCGCTTGAAATGTGTTTTGGAAATGCATCAAATGGGAAGATGAGCTATTTTGTGAGGAATAAACATTTCCATATAAGACCACAGTTGTGGAGTTTCAGGGGGATCAGGGAGAACAACCTTTTTTATGCTCAAACAGAATTATTACACACTAAAGAAGGTTAGGGAAAAAAGTGTAAAAAAAGAAGTTTTATATTTTTTTACTTCCTTTAGTCTGTAATAATGCTGTCTGAGTATGATTTTTTTTGTAATGAAAATAAATTGATGTACGGTAGCTTTAATGCCATTATTGCTGGATAGATTTTCCTTTATTACATCATTTCCTTTGTTTTCCTTATTAAGAAGAATGAATTTGTTGGTTTTAGATAAGAGATATTATTGCAGAGAATATGACTGTATATTAGTCAAGGCTAAATTGATTGTTTCTCCAATCTCCAATGCAACATCATCACAAGCTCGCAATGCCTAAAGCACATCAGTTAATGCTCTGAAGCCAGACTGACTGTGCCAGAGACTCAACTGACTCAGATATAACATAATAAACTAAGGAGCGTTATCTGGCACGGACCATAATGCAATTCCAGAACTGAAAAAAAACCCTCAAGATTTATATTCAGTGTAGGAGGAAGCAAGTGAGTGATCTTTGATTTACGTTGAGTTTGAATCACACACCTCAATGGGTCTGAATAATGCATTTGTCTCTCATTCAAAAACATTTGATACAATTCTTTACAATCCAAATGTTCATGGGAAGTTCATCAGGACTATCTTAAGACTCTTATGACAATGCTGCAGCACTAACTTCATCAGGTCTGTGGTTGCTGCCTCCTTTTTCCCTCTTAAAGAAGTGAGCCTGCCTCATACAGTAGATTTACTCAAGACATTTCGAATTTTCACGGATTTTAACTTTGATTTAGTGAGTAATGTAGAAATCCTATCAGAGCTGGGCTTCTTATTCCACCCTCTCTGCAGTATTGCACTGCCAGATTTATTTCTTTTTGCTGGTGCTTTACACAAGTGTTTTATATTCTGAATCTGTGTCACATCAATGAATCTTTGCATATAGATTTCACAGTAATGCATTCATATTCAAATACATATTACATGTGTCTGAACAGAACAGGATTCCAGAGCTTGAAAACCTTATCTGTTTCCCTCTAATTACTAAGAAACAAATAGTATAGATGATAACTTGTGCAGGATATTTTCATGTTTCTGTATGCATTTCGAATGAGTAATGAACAAATGGTTACACTTTATAATAAGAATACTGAAATAAATGGTTTACAAATCATTTACAAATAATTAATTCATAATTTACAAACTGCAGGTAATATTTTAATAGACTATATAGTATGTTCATCATACATTGTCATTGAAATTAACAGTGTTAGTGTTTAATCAGTTCATATCTAAAGAGATAAATAATGTTTTGTTAGTGCATAAACTATAAATAGTTCTGATTTTAGATTAGGTCTTGGAAAATGGGAGTATTGCATTAATCAAGTTCTTTATCAAAACCTTTATTGGATATTAATTGTATTATTATTTTAAGAGTTCATCAAAATAAAATGTTTAAAAACACATTAAGCCTATTCCCAAAACAAAACAACCACTTAAAAATAATAATAATGATGACGATGTCAATACGAATTACATGCAAATACTTGTTTTAGGGGAAAGAATATAGTTTATAAACTATTAATTAACTATAAATTAAAAAGTGCTTTATTACCCTATACTTATAAAGTGTTACCAAAAAGTTTTGGAAAAGATGGAAATACTATTTTTTACTTGTCATTTATTACAATCATAAATAAATGTAACTGTTTGAATATAATAAAAATAACATTTGAATAATGTTAGAATAAATAACTACTTTCACAATGAAACACAAATATATTCAATATTTTTAAGTTAGAGGTACAGTAGTGTATAATGCAGGAATAACGCAGACACGACTGCTGTTGTCTTCCTCTCTCAGAACTGTCAAGATGATATAACTAGACATGTTTGTGATTGTGACATACTGTAATATGATTTGACAGAATCCTGCAGGCTGATTTCATGAGCACGTATAGGACTGCCCTTCAAATCTGATCACTTAGATTTCTCTGTTGTCCTTCATTTGTTTTCCAGATGTAGGGCTGTGGGAGTTTACTGACTGAAATGTGTATCTCTGTACTCTCATGAAATGTGACACGGTTGAAACTAAGATTGGTGCTTGAAATTTATAGACTTCACTGGATTAGTCTGCTTAATTTTCTGCAGTGCGTTAACTAAATGTACATCGCTTTGAATTCAGATGACATGGTTCTGGGACCTTCCATCAAAGCACATTATCTGATCTTTCTGGTTCAGTTCTCCCTTTTTTATGACTTTCCCCACTGATTCTATTTCACTTATATAAGGTTATGCTTAGTTAGGCAAATTATTGCATTTCTTTGGCTATTTTTACACTGAATTGAGGCAATTACTGGACTGCTGACACTTAGAGACATTTAAAATGAATTATGTAATTTATATTCTGTGTATGCACCAGTTCGGCTGGAAATCTTGTCCTGGACCCTGTGATGAGCCCCACTAAATGTATTTTTACAGTGTAAATCAAGACTGATGCTTTTTATTTGAAAAATATTTTATATAAAAATAAGATCAATGTCTTGAGAAATTCCCTGCATGATTCATTAGTTTGGCAGGATAACAAATAGTCCCAGTTCCTTCATTTTGTATTTTTAGATTTCATCTAAAATCTAGGAAGTGAATAATCATTAAGAACAAACACTCTCAGCAGGCACTGTCAACAGTTACTAAATCTAAAATGATCTCATAAATATGAGGAAAAGGCACATTAATTTGTTAAAAACAGATCCAAGCTTTAAAACTGTGATATTGATGTTATGTAGACTTATTAGAAGATATTTGCTTTTTTAATTACAAAATGGTTGCAGAGTGGTCACTGTGGACTTCAATGTTTTTGTTCAATAAATCTGGACATGTATTTTTAGTCTGACGTTTTGGTCTTGACAATTGATTTAGTCAGTTTGCTATTTAGTAACAGACTGCTGGAAAGGAAAATGACAACAAAACCTCTCTTTTTTCAGTTCACTAGACGGTAAGGAGAATAAATGGAAAAAACAGATTCTTTTGCTGAGAAAAAGACCTAGGGTTCTTACATGTGTCTCCTTTGGAATTTCAAAAGAGATCTCAACAGTGTCACACACTGAGCTCATTTCTGACAAAATATAAAGTCTGCAGCCAAAAGATCAATTTTCTCCGCATTTTTCCCCTCAGAAACACACTTTTGTCCAATTTAATCCAAAGAGATTTAAAGGCTGGAATACACCGTTTGGTGATTTATCATTTGTTCATTGCCGTATGAATTTTTTGTTGTTGATATCATTCACGTTTATTTTAAGTCTTATTGCAAAGCCATTTATTATATCTTGAACAAAAACAGGCTAAAATAACACTTACACATTAACAAAAACAACTAGCCTTGCTAATTTCAAGCGTTATTAACGACAAGTAAACACTCAATAAGAGTCAATAAAAAAAGAAATTGCACAATTAACTGAACAAAGACACGTGTAAAAACTATACACGTGTAACTATAAACTATAAACAGTGTTATACGATATTTATATATGTTACAATAATGAACCCTGTTACTCCCCCGTCTGGCTCCAGAGAAAGCTCTCACACCTATACTGACACACACTACACTACACTTCCCATGATGCTGTTCAGCGGACTGATTATTGCACCAGCTTTACTGAATTACATAAACTATAATAGACTCACTCACACAAACTGCCATTACGAAGTCTTGTTTAAGGGCCAGTCACACAGCCGATCACGCACGAATCACTCACAAATCACGCATGAATCCCTCATGGAGCGCGTCCAAACACACACGCTTCACGAACAAGCACTTTCAGAATCCACATTGTCAGTAGAATTAACGTGATACGTGCGCGGTTCATGCGTGGTTCATGAGTGATATGAACGTGGGGCGTCAGTGGACGTGCGCGGTTTCGAACCAGTTCTGACGCATAAGCACTGATGGCCGACGCGTGTCCCGCGCATAGTCACGCATACTTGACACATAAACTACGCACGCTGACTCATGGATAACGCACACCGGCGCACAGTTGTGCGTCAGAAAAATTTGGAACCGTTCAAAACTCAAAATCACGCACAAACTGCCTTCGACGCACATCCACTTACAATCACTGATGGTCCATGTTCTTTCCACCGACGAATTACGCATACGACGCATACGACGCACACTCCGCGTAGAAACGAAAATCTATGCGTGATTCATGCGTTTTCGCTGTGTGACTGGCCCTTTAACCCTTGTGCACAATTCTGAGTGGTTTTCATAGTCCAGTCTGTTTGCCTGTATCTCAACCACGACCTTGCCTGTTCCTTGTATTCCGTTTGTTCCTGTTTTGACCCTGCCTGCTCGACTATCCTGTGTTTAAATAAAGACACGCATTTGGATCAACCCTGGTCTCCATGTCGTAACTATATATATATATCTCCAACATTGCAAACACAATTTCGCTCACAGCATAAACACAGTCACAACACGTCATTTTGCTCGGACACAGTTCTGAAAAGTATTGTACACTTGTTTACTATGGTTTCTTTACAAACTCTAAAATGCTTTGTTGCTTTTTGCCTTTAAGGGTCTGCTTGAAAATAAATGCTTCTAGGCTTCTATCAGTAACAACGTATTTGTCAATGTGAATGTAATCTGGGAATTCCTGGACAGTGAAGGTGAACTCCTGTGTCTTCTCTTCCAAGTTAGCATCTGTAAAGCTTGATTTTTGTGTGCGTTCTTCTGCGGCTGGACAGCACTGCGCCGCAAGAGTGAGTGAAGCATCATTGGAGTGAGTGACCAAACGGACTGATGCATGTGCAACGAGAACTCAGTGCATGCGCAGTGAACTCGGTATGATCATTAGTCACGGGGATCGAGATAACCGATGTGAAGTGGCGACTTTGCCCCTCTTTCGTGTTCGAGATATCAGGGTTTGGAGACATAAAACAATTGACATAACCGATAAGAAAATGCTAAGAAAAATTGTTAAATATTATACATATATTTATATGTATAATATTAACGCAAACAGCTTTACAGATTATACCAGCTGAAAAAACATAAAAAAGATTTTTCAGTGTCTTTCAGTTAGAATTTCAGTTTCAGCTTCTACTAAAGTAGCTCTCCAGTATGTTTTTATTTTTTATTTGATCTTGACAGTCTGAACAGAAGAAGATGTCCATGTCAAAGAAGACAGAGCCCTAGAGCACACCTACCTATCATGTAATCATCACGAAACAATGGAATTATCTCGAAGGAGCAAACCGAAACAACATTTTTTAAAACGTTTGCTTTGGCAAGCTGTTGCAAACTCCAAAAGATAAACTCCAAACGAACTTCTAGTAGACCTGATTCTGTTAAAAATAAGATCACACCAGTTCAATCTTTGATTTCACTTTGAAATATATCTGTACCTTAATGTTTACACTTTTTTTCTGGGGAAGCAACCTATGAATCACTTACAGTTGACTTTGCATATTGGGAAAGAATGTATCCTTTGCAAGCACTTTACAAAAATTACAGATTTCACCCTTAAATAAAACTAAGTGAGACCTTGGTTAAGCCTCTTAAGCTTTGAAAGAGCAAGCTCTCAGCTATAAAACTTTCTTCAGGGAGAAAATTTGGAACTGTTAATCAAATCTCTTAATCAAAGTTGTAGTCAAGGCCTATGGGAGAGCTCTTTTTTAATAGTGCCTTGACAGAAAATGCGATTCACATATTCCATTTAGCAGACACTTTACAATCAAAGCCAGCACATTTCAAGCCCCAGTTACCTGCCAGCTCAAGGGCGCTGTGGAAAGCATGACCATGATCTCAGTATCACTCCAGTTCCAAGGAAAGCCCTACTTGGGACTGAACCTTTTTCTCTATTAGCAACCCAGGATCAAAAGGCTAGTAGTACATATGGAACAGGCACACTAAGCAAGCAACCGTTTAACTTTGATTATCAATCAGCCTGTCATGATGAAATATGAATGATAAAGAATGAATCAGTCTCCTGCACTGAACCTGCAGGGAGTCTTATCAAGGAGGCCCAGACCCCGCTGTTTGACACCAGCTGAAATTTGTGCATTTAATGTTGGGCAGCAAATGAGGGGAACTAGCAGTAGGTGATTAAAGAATGTGCCTTGCGTGTTTGTTTAATAGCTGAAATCATAATTAATGCTTTAATGAAGCATCTATCATGCATGTGTCATGTTGGAGCTGTCAGAAAGCATGTTATTTCCTGATATTTGTTTGTGTTATTCAGGATCACTACAGGGGGTAGTTTGAATCCACTCATGTGCTGGGTCTGAGTGTGACAGGCTCTGAATCAGGCTGAGGTGAATCTCTAGGGAGGTTTCCAAATAATCAAGGGAGCCTACAGCGAGCACCTTGGGTTTTAAATTAAATGAAAGCCTTGTCTGCGTGAGCTATCATGGGTCCCAAGCTCTAAAACAACCCTTCGACTAAAAAATAAAAATGACAAAATGACAAAATTTCTCTGATATGGTATATAAAATATTTTATATATTTATATATTTTAAGCACTTGCTGGTATTGAGGTGGTATAAAGGAAAGATTGGGGACAGGTTTGATAGTATAGTTATTTTGAGGTTGGGTTAAGGTGTAAGAGAAGTTCCAACAGTGTAATTATAAATGTAATTATAGAAGTTAATTGCAGCTATAATTACATGCAGGTATTTTCTAAATATAAGTACAAGATGGTGGACTGGAGGGACTTCCCGGGGGACTGACAGAGTTGCTGCCGGCTGTATGGGTTCTGGAGGGGCCGCTGCCATCTGAGAGGGAACTGAGGAGTTGCCACCATTCGCCAGTAGCCGGAGCCTGCTGCCATCCACCATCACGGGAGGAGTAGAGAACAGGGGACTCTCTTGCCAGCTGACCAAAACTTGAGGAGCCATTGCCTTCCATTAAATATCCAGCCGGTATAGGACTGGATGGCGATGTGTTTTTGGTACCGAACCAATAATTTTTTTTTTCCATCTTACCCCCAAGTACTGTGGCCACTATGCCTGGCCCCTTGCATGACACATCGACCTTGAGGAGTTCCAGAAGAATAAAAGGGATGAGTGACGACAGTGAAAGATGACAGAGGACCAGGCCCAGACTATTTATGTTGTGTTTTGTTTGTTTAACTTTAGTTTTGCTCTTTATTTTATGATTAAAGCTTATGTTAAATGTTCACCCAGTTCTTCCCAAAGCCTTAACGTTACTGCACAGACATATTTTCTTTTTTCTGTTAAACACTAGTAGATCCCAAACTACTCTTTTCCATACACGTGACTGTAAGCATGATAAACTGCGCAATGAAGAAACTCAGCTGGTTTCAGAACAAATAACACGCTTTAAATACAGTAAAAATCTATAGTTCTTTACATTGCCAAGCTCTAAAAATTACCATGGAATCATAAAAATAGGTTTTTGCTTGTCAGTTTTTGTTTTATGCATCACATTTTTTGAGCTTATTACATTTCATGCGTCAAAATATGTTTTTATGGTCTAAACTGAATCGTGTAATCAGCATTCCATTAACATTAACTCTTCAAGACTGCTTTGACACCACTGACTGGGACATGTTCAAACAAGCTGCAACTTACAATAACACCACAGACCTCCAGGAGTACTCAGAGACTGTTACTTCTTACATCACCAAGTGCATTGAGGATGTAACAGTCACTAAGTCCATCACCATCTGGCCCAACCAAAAACCATGGCTGACAGGGAATGTCTACAGACTTCTGAAGACACGTAACGCTGCCTTCAGAGCTGGAGATGAGGTGGGCCTGAGGACAGCAAGGGCCAACCTGTCACATGGCATCAGGAAGGCTAAGAGACAGTACTCCAGGAGGATAGCCCATCGTTTCAGCGACAGCAGAGACACAAGGAGCCTGTGGCAGGGGATTCAGACCCTCACGGACTACAAACCCCCTGCACGGACGTGTGACAGCTCCACACCCCTTCTAAATGAGCTGAACACTTTCTTCGCTCGCTTTGAAGCACACAACAGCACCACTGCACAGAAGTATTCATCTCCATCCGGCTTCAATGACTACCGCCCAGTCGCACTTACCCCCATCCTTATGAAGTGCTTTGAGCGGCTAGTCATGCACCACATTAAATCTGTCCTCCCCCCCTCCCTGGACCCCTACCAATTTGCATACCGGTCAAAACGCTCGACCGATGATGCCATCACCACTGCCATCCACTCAGCACTCACGCACCTGGACAATAAAGACACTTATGTCAGAATGCTGTTCATAGACTTTAGTTCAGCATTCAATACAATCATCCCCCAACAGCTCACTCACAAACTGTCTCAGCTGGGACTCAGCACTTCGCTGTGCAACTGGTTGCTGGACTTCCTGACAGGAAGACCTCAGGCAGTACGGGTCGGCAGCAACACTTCCAGCACCATCATCATGAACACTGGAACCCCTCAGGGTTGTGTGTTGAGCCCACTCCTCTTCACTCTGCTTACACACGACTGCACACCCACACACAACAGCAATTTAATAATCAAATTTGCGGACGACACGACTGTAGTTGGTCTCATTAGCAACGGCGATGAGACTAACTTCAGGAGTGAGGTGAGCCGCCTGGCCAGGTGGTGCGGCGACAACAATCTCTCTCTGAACGTGAAGAAGACGAAGGAGATTGTTGTTGACTTCAGAAGAAGGGACACCCAGCATGCTCCTCTGACTATCAACGGTGCGACCGTGGAAAGGGTGAGGAGTACCAAATTTCTGGGTGTTCATATCACGGAAGACCTCTCCTGGACCACCAACACCACAGCACTGATTAAGAAATCGCAGCAGCGACTATACTTCCTCCGTAAGCTGAGAAGAGCCGGAGCCTCAGCCCCCATCATGCGCACCTTCTACAGAGGCACCATTGAGAGCATTCTGACCAGCTGCATCACTGTGTGGTACGGCGCCTGCAACGCATCCTGCCGCAAGGCACTGCAGCGCATCGTGAGAGCAGCTGAGAAGATCGTTGGTGTCTCTCTCCCACCCCTCCGGGACATCTATAACACCCGCCTCTCCCGAAAAGCCCTTGCTATTGCTAGGGACCCCACCCACCCATCCCACAGCCTCTTCAGTCTGCTGCCATCAGGGAGGAGACTACGCAGTCTCCAGGCACGGACCAACAGACTGAAGGACAGCTTCATACCCCAAGCTGTCAGGGCATTGAACTCTCTCCCGACTCTGCCACCTCTCCCGTCTTCTGCACCAAGGACCTGATCTCTGAATCCCCCCCCCCCACCCCCTACCCACCATCAGTTATTCTCTTATTCATCCACCTCATTATGTTGTCCTTGCATTTCTCTCCTATTACATTTGCACTGCCTTAATTTGTAATTTGCACTATTACTATTTACTATTGTTTGCACTATTTGCCATCGCCACTTTACCTCCATAACTCACTTTATCCATCTAGTTTAATTTTATTGTATTTTATCTTCATCTTCTGTTGTTGTTGTTGTTGTTACTGTTAAATTATTGTTGTTGTTAACTGTATTCGCCTTGGGTCTGAGAGTAACGGAATTTCAATTCTCTATATGTATGCACTGTATATATTGCAGAATTGACAATAAAGCTGACTTTGACTTTTGACTTTGACTTGAACAATATATACCAAACCCACCAGTTCAGGCCCAAGAGTTGAAAAACAAAGGCCCCATGAAGTGAAACAGTTCAAATGCCATTCTACTGTGGGATGAAAAGGTCTGTGATCGTATGCTAAAACTGAACATGTTTGGCAGGATGTCATTGTGCATGTACTAGATTCCCCTGAACTTAAAAATCTCATTTAGTTGGACTTCAGATGGATAAATATTAATGTAAGTAACATTATCTGTCATCTATAAAACATGATACATTGCCTTTATCATTGCTCTCTCGGTAACAGTAATTTCCTGGCTCAGTAAAGTAACTTACAGTATGTAGTCTATAGACCTTGACCTTGAATTTTGTGTTCACCCTTGTTGTACAGCAAAAATTTATTTATTTAGATAATAGGTTACAATCATATGTAATTATGATATAATTTTTGAGACTCAAACATGCAAATCTTCTACAAGCAGGTCTTAGTTGTTTTTTTTGTGTCCATGTCTCATGTGTTGAAGCAGAATTGGAGATTATTATCCAAAGTTTCAGTTGCAGTGTTTGAAATAACTGTTCCGGTTTGTACATGATAATGCTATTGTAGATTACCTGTGCTTTTACAGGCCACTCAGAGCGTGTCAGGAAATTGGGATTATTATGGACAGAATAGTTGAAATTGCCTTTTCCGTTATCAAGTCCATGGGGTAATTCTCTTTGAGCAAAATGCATGTTATTTCAGACACCGAAGCGTGATCAGCCACAAGAAATTGTTAAAGTACTAATAAAACAGCACATGCAGGTGATGTTTTCTGTTTCATGTACTTGTCATCTATAAACACAGAACACCACTTATATAACTAGCAGTTAGTGAATATTACTGAGTATTTCCAGTCAGACATTCCACTGAACATAAATAAATTCATAATAATGTGAAAAAATTATTCATCAGTTTCAGTAGCAATATCATTTGAAGTAATACTTTTGGATGTGATGTGTAGCTCTACACCCCTGAGCATAAGTCATTTGAGACAATATGTTTCAATATGTGTGTTTGTCAACATGCACACATGGTGTATTTAGTATGCCAAATATTACTTCATGTTGAGGACACAGAACTTAGTTTTAGTTTTTTTTTGCTATAGACATATACAAAAATTAAAATAACGGCACTCAAATTTTGCTGTATATATGCGAAGACACAAATTAATTTAAGTTCATTAGAGCAGCTCATAATGTAAGTCAGTAGTATGTGCCTGTATGCACTCAAAACAACGTCTGGACATGCTCCTGATGAGATGGTGCATGGTGTCCTGTAGGATCACCTCCCAGAATGGGATCAGGGCATCGGTAGCTCCAGGACAGCCTGTGGTGTTACTTGGCTGCTATTGATAGTCCACTCAATGTCATCAATGCCTTCGTCGTCTAAAAACTGCTTACACACTCTAGCCACATGACATTGGGTGTTATAATGGACCATTATATGGAGGAACCCAGAGCCCACTATACAAGCATGAGTCCTCACAAAGACTCTGGGAATTTGATCCTGGTACCAAACAGCAGTAAAAGAACCATTAAGGCCACCCTCATGAAGTCTGATTCTGACAGTTTGGTCAGAAACATGTACACCGGTAGCTTGCTGAAGATCGTTTTATAGGGCTCTGGCAGTGCTCCTCCTGTTCCTCCGCAACTGAGCAGATACTGATCCTGCCACTGGGTTGTTGCACTTCTGGTTCAGGTCTCCTCGTGTAGCGGCCTGTCTCTCGGTATCTCCTCCATGCTCTTTAAACTGTGCTGGGAGACCTCCTTGCGATGGTATGTGTGGATGGGTCATCCTTGATAGGTCGGATTGGGTTGCAGGAACTGCCTCATTCTACAAAGTGTGAAAAGAACCCTAAGAAACCACAAAACTAAAGACAAATCAGTCAGAGAACAATTGTTTATGGCCACCATCCTTCCCTTATTTTTGCTGGTTTTTTTTTTATTGCTGTTGCCTCTCCAGTTATCACTTTAACCAAAATAGGTGAAACTGATTCACAATAACTTATGCTTCCTAATGGGATAGATTGATATCCCAGAAATAAAACTGACTTATTGTTGTACGTTGAGTCGCGTGCATGCTTGTCTGTGACATCTTTTGTGCGACTTATGATGTCCGGTCCCGATACTTTGGTCTGGTTCAGTTTCGGTTTTGGATCGGGATTTGTGCATTCATAACTCATGTGTTCGTCCTGAGCTCGCGAGCTGAGTGGTTCCTCGTTGTCGTGAGCTCTGTTTTGTGAGTGGGCACGGTTGAAGCGCTGCGCGAGCCGTGTTCTCTCGGGTCTGTGTGCCGTGTTGTGTTTTTGTGATGCGTATTTGTTTTGTTAACATGCGGCGATTCGCATTGGCTGCGTGTTTGTCTTGTCAATGTTTAACCCTCCCACCTTGTTTCTCTGCTTAACTTTGATTTTCCCCAGCTGTGTTCTCATCAATTACCGTTCCTCATGTGTGTACTTAATCCATCCGTGTCTGTTGTCTTGTGCTGGTTTCTCGTCGTTATATGGCTGTGTGGTCCTGTCTCCAGTCAAGTTTCTGTCAAGTCTAGTTTCTAGTCCAGTTCATGTTCTAGTCCTGTTTTCCCCCTCGGGGTGGTTTTTGTTCTGTTTTATTTTTTATTTGTAACAATAAATCCCCAATCCTCGTCACATCCCTTTCACCCACACCTGACAGAAATAGCCTCCAATTTATTTCTTTTAAACTTAAGAAAGGGTATAAAAATGAGTGGGGGAGCTGGACAAAGTAAGAAGTCAAAAACTTACCACTTCCATACGGAGTGGGAGGCAGACTTTTTTTTTCACTGTCATTTTCGCTATACATCGCTATACCGAAGAAGGGAAATGTGAAGCGGCATATGTAGTAGGTAGATCATTTTAACATGGTCATTTTATAAGTAGCTCACAGGCCAAAAAAGTGTGGGCACCCCTGGTCTAGCCTATGGAGAATTGTTCTTGTTGCCTAACAACTGTGACAGGTGCCATTGACGAGTGGGAGTAATGTTTGTACTTCAGACCTTTTCTTTTTAAAGATATATTCAAACGTCTGAAAATAAAATGTGTATGCAATCTGTCTAAATATCCCCTACGTCTATTTTATAGACATAACATCTATAAAATTGCATTTGAACATTTGAACAGTTTTAAAGTGTTTTTGTAACATTTTGCATCATTATATATTTAAGTAAGTTGAAACCCCAAAATATTTTTCTCTCCCCCCAAAAATGTATTTGTCATTGCCCACACTATGAGTCTTGGCTATGAAGGATATGCTTGTTCTATCCATTGTGGGTCAGGAAAAGGAGGACGAATTTTACCGGCTGCATTCAAATGAGCTTTCTAATTAGTACAGCCTTTGTTGTGCCGTGTTGATGCATTCGGTCCTTCCCGAACATAGCCTTCAACCTCTGAATTGGGACACACCTACTAATAAATGATGTTTTATTAACAAAGTTCGGGAGGAGCACGTTCAAATGATTAACACAATCAACACGTCATCAGCAATTACTCCTCATCCTATCAGCGGGAGAGGAAGTACGTATATATAGACATGTTTGACTCACCCACAGCTCTTCGACATTTTTCGGCATCTCGACAGTTTACGGCATTGCGGCTCCGCCTTCTGGTCGCTATACACCCGAAATCGAGCTCCACTCGTCAGATGGATTCTCCACGAAAATCTCCGGACCCAGTAGCGATCCCCATCCGCTCAACACTATGCTAACTATATTATATCACCCTCAGCAATACATCACGGGTGCCAGACCAAACAATCGGGTCCTAAGCAACAACAAGCAACGCACAGTAAGACTTGAGGCCTGCTCTCGCCACCAAGCAAACATCCGTATCCAGCAGCTCTACATCGGCTTTAATCGCTCCTGCCATTGAGAAAGGACGATAAAGCTGGTCGAGCTACAAGCTCGACTCCCAGGCAATGCCGCTTTCTTCCTGCTAGCCAGGCCGCCGCCGCGAGCCTCAGCAGACCGCGCTGCAGCTTCAGCTCACACTCTCTCTGTCCGTCAGCTCACACAAACAAGAGCAGCTGTAATCCTTCCCGGCGCTTTATTTCTGCATCGCTAAATCACGAGCAGTTGTGCCTCTCAATACTACTGTTCCGGGGAACCCACGCCTGAGATGTGATTGTTCTAAAGTAGCGCGCTGCTTCCTCGCAACTCAAGCAGTAGCGCGCACCGAAGCCAGACCGCGCACAGTACAGTCCGATCGCACGCGCCGCTTCATATCGCGCTCATTACAGTCGATTGCGCGCTCAGCCGCCCACACAAGAATCAAGTACTTATTGCCAACGCTGCCTTGTTGTTTCAACTTAATCGGCTATTAAGTGGACTCGCCGGAAAGAAACCATACGCACTTCCTATTTTCAAAGTAATTCTTTGCCTTCACTGTTTCAATCCTTTAAGTCCATGATAAGCTTTATAAGTCGATAGACGTCCGTAACCAAAATAATTCAAGAGATTGAAACACTGAACAGCAACAAGCTTCGAGCGCTTTCTCTGGCTCAGCGCCAGCCAATGTGTTCAAATCTAGCAGGCGATCATGTGATTCCCCGCCTTGCGCCACATTGTCCAAGAGCAGGGGCAGCCAACCCGCACGCGGCTCTTTGACTGCTTTCGCGGCTCTCATCCGGCCCGCTGAGACCTTTTTGTCTACATAAACATAAATTTACATGTATCCTGCCAAGATCAGCCGCCGCTCACGTGGACATGATGTTTTCCGAATTCAAATAGAGGCGCGCAGAAGCGCGTTCCCTTTCGAGAGTAGGAACGAGTTGTTTAATGAAATGCATTCGGGAACTCCTCCCCTTCACGTCATTTCTGAAACTTCACGGATAACAGCAGTGGACAACTGGCCAATCGTAGCGCGATGCAGATCTGGCTGCCAGACGGTATAAATATCTTAAATAGCATTGCCTTCATACTTCTCTAAACGAAATATGATAAAATTACAGAGGTTACGATAGTAACCGGAGACGTTTCCAACCGATCACTACATTACCAAGCCGCTGCTTACTTTTATACTTCCTGTCACCGTCAATGAGATGATATACCGTTTTTCCCGCATATATAATCCACAGACGCATTGTCTCTGCATGCTTGCATAGCTCGTGGGTCGCCATATGTTAAAAGTATTAAAGAATTTATTTATAAACATATTAAATGTGTGATATATGTGCGAGACCTTGCTAATGTCAAAAACCCCATCAACAAATGCGAATTTAACAGTCTTTCATGCGGCTCCGCAGCCACGAGCTTATTTCGAGGCTCATTATGCTGAGCAGGTTGGCCACCCCTGCCCAAGATTGAGATGTACCAGTTTCACGATAAACTCTTCCTCCCAAGTTCCTTCATTGTATCCCACTGTCGAAAGGAGCTCTTGCACTCAACAAACACTGCAACCGAGCCTCCAACAACACCACGCGGTCGCCAGCTCTTCCGCTCCGTTGTCGCACCCTATGACGCCGAGGCTTGCCTTCACCTCCACCATCAAGACATCCACCTTCTTGCCCAACTTCCTACGACACCTCAGCACTCGTATCAATAGTAAAGGAGGACGATCAAAGCAAATTAACTAGAATAGGTCTCGCTTCAGTCAGCCGTACCATCTCCAAATCAACTCTACCTTCAAATGCCTCAAACGTACGTTCCTTAAATCTTCATATCTCTCCCTTGCAAACCAGATTTCCAAGCGTTAAGACGCAGCAGCACACTGCAGTTTTCCAGCACTGCACCTCACATGCCAGCATCTAGCGACAAACGCCGCCCTTTAAGCGCGAGCTTGCCTCCGCCAGCGGTGCAGGGTTAGCAACGGCAGCACGTACCTAACTTCTCCCCTATGTTAGGCCTGCAGCCCGGCCTTCCGATCCTAGCGTGAGGCTGCCTCCGCAAGTGGCTTCGCCCCTGGCCTTTCCCACCTAATTCTCTCCACCATGCTAATTCTCCTTCATCCCGTTCTCTGCCATGCCATTCCACAAACACTGCTGCTTAGAACCACCTCTGTCGCCAACAACAGTCGAACGCAAATCCCAACTGAACTTAAGGCTGCTGCCATCAGAGGTGGACCTATTCCCAACCAGTACATCAATATTCAGAGTTGATATTTATCGACGCTAAATGTTCATTCTTCAAGCTTTCGCTTCAAACCACTCCCTCGGAGGATTACATGTGGAGTGGAAAAGTTCATGACTTTCCACTCCACACGTGGTCTGCTCCACATGGTCTCTACCGTAGTGATGCACCTCCTCACTCCCGCATGAGCTCAGTTCAAATAGAAATGATTCCACCGCTGCCCCCATTGCCGCAGCAATGATGTTCCCCCACACTCCCGCAGGAGTCAGCCAAGGGGGAATTTTCCCACTGCCGCAGCAGTGAAGCCATGTTCACACTGGCTTGGTTACCTCAGATGCTCATAACCCACCATCACATCCACTCAGCCTACTTTCATTCAGAAACTCGCAGGCTAAACTCCCATCCGTCCCACTCTCTATAGACGATTCCACCCCATTACAAGTTCCGGTTCCAAACTTCTTAAAGCTACGCTACCCCAAACCGGATTCCCAACAGACCATTCATCCAGCCATTCATTTCGCACAGGTGCAGCAACCACGGCGGTGCAAGGCCTTTTCCCAACAGTAATACAAGCATTGCGCCGCCGGTCTCCAGAAGCTTTCAAGAGCCACATCAGACCAAACAGATCGCACATTCAAACAAGGTCTTCCGTTAAGCATCAGCTCCTCCCCACTTACAACTTCATGGCCATTGCTTCCATTGCCGCAGCACTGACACTCCCGCAGGAGCAAGCTATCTCTAACTTCAACTGCCGCAGCAGTGATGCTCCCGCAGGAGCAAGCTATCTCTAACTACCACTGCCGCAGCAGTGACGCTCCCGCAGGAGCAAGCTATCTCTAACTTCCACTGCCGCAGCAGTGACGCTCCCGCAGGAGCAAGCTATCTCTAACTTCCACTGCCGCAGCAGTGACGCTCCCCCAGGAGCCAGCTTCTAATTGCATCTGATATAAATTCAACTGTCAATTTATAATTGAAAGGTTTTACTCATGCTTTTACAAACCATACTGATTTTGTTATTTCTTGAGTGTATTTAGACGTCTGTAACCAAAGTAATTTCAAGACTCCCTTTAAGTCTATGATAAGCTTTATAAGTCCATGATATTTGGATGAACCCCTGCTCAGGGTTTATTCAAAGCCAATAAGTTTGTGAACTTTCATAAACTTTGACATTCCGATCTCCAACAGGTAAGTTTGTTTTGAAATTAAATATGCAACATGCATCTGATATAAATTCAACTGTCAATTTATAATTGAAAGGTTTTACTTATGCTTTTACAAACCATACTGATTTTGTGATTTCTTGAGTGTATTTAGACGTCTGTAACCAGAGTGATTTCAAGACCCCTGAAATTGAAACTGAAAACTGAAACTGAAACACTGCACAGAACTCCCTCTGCCGCAGCAGTATCGCTCCCGCAAGAGCAAGCTCTCTCTAACTTCCACTGCCGCAGCAGTGACGCTCCCGCAGGAGCTAGCTCTCTCCAACTTCCACCGCCGCAGCAGTGACGCTCCCCCAGGAGCCAGCTTCTAATTGCATCTGATAGAAATTCAACTGTCAATTTATAATTGAAAGGTTTTACTTATGCTTTTTACAAACCATACTGATTTTGTTATTTCTTGAGTGTATTTAGACGTCTGTAACCAAAGTAATTTCAAGACTCCCTTTAAGTCTATGATATGCTTTATAAGTCTATGATATTTGGATGAACCCCTGCTCAGGGCTTATTCAAAGCCAATAAGGTTGTGATCTTTCATAAACTTTGATATTCCGATCTCCAACAGGTAAGTTTGTTTCGACAGGTAAGTTCGTTTTGAAATTAAATATGCAACATGCATCTGTCATAAATTCAACTGTCAATTTATAATTGAAAGGTTTTACTCATGCTTTTTACAAACCATATCGATTTTGTTATTTCTTGAGTGTATTTAGACGTCTGTAACCAAAAGACTACAACACTGAACAGAACCCCCAATGCCGCAGCAGTGACGCTCCCGCAGGAGCAAGCTCTCTCTATCTTCCAGCTCTCTCTAACTTTCACTGCCGCAGCAGTGACGCTCCCGCAGGAGCAAGCTCTCTCTATCTTCCAGCTCTCTCTAACTTCCACTGCCGCAGCAGTGACGCTCCCGCAGGAGCAAGCTCTCTCTATCTTCCAGCTCTCTCTAACTTCCACTGCCGCAGCAGTGACGCTCCCGCAGGAGCAAGCTCTCTCTATCTTCCAGCTCTCTCTAACTTCCACTGCCGCAGCAGTGACGCTCCCGCAGGAGCAAGCTCTCTCTATCTTCCAGCTCTCTCTAACTTCCACTGCCGCAGCAGTGACGCTCCCGCAGGAGCAAGCTCTCTCTATCTTCCAGCTCTCTCTAACTTCCACTGCCGCAGCAGTGACGCTCCCGCAGGAGCAAGCTATCTCTATCTTCCAGCTCTCTCTAACTGCCACTGCCGCAGCAGTGAAGCTCCCGCAGGAGCAAGCTATCTCTATCTTCCAGCTCTCTCTAACTTCCACTGCCGCAGCAGTGACGCTCCCGCAGGAGCAAGCTCTCTCTATCTTCCAGCTCTCTCTAACTTCCACTGCCGCAGCAGTGACGCTCCCGCAGGAGCAAGCTATCTCTATCTTCCAGTTCTCTCTAACTGCCACTGCCGCAGCAGTGAAGCTCCCGCAGGAGCAAGCTATCTCTATCTTCCAGCTCTCTCTAACTTCCACTGCCGCAGCAGCGACGCTCCCGCAGGAGCAAGCTCTCTCTATCTTCCAGCTCTCTCTAACTTCCACTGCCGCAGCAGTGACGCTCCCGCAGGAGCAAGCTATCTCTATCTTCCAGCTCTCTCTAACTTCCACTGCCGCAGCAGTGACGCTCCCGCAGGAGCAAGCTATCTCTATCTTCCAGCTCTCTCTAACTGCCACTGCCGCAGCAGTGAAGCTCCCGCAGGAGCAAGCTATCTCTATCTTCCAGCTCTCTCTAACTTCCACTGCCGCAGCAGGGAAGCTCCCGCAGGAGCAAGCTATCTCTATCTTCCAGCTCTCTCTAACTGCCACTGCCGCAGCAGTGAAGCTCCCGCAGGAGCAAGCTCTCTCTATCTTCCAGCTCTCTCTAACTGCCACTGCCGCAGCAGTGACGCTCCCGCAGGAGCAAGCTATCTCTATCTTCCAGCTCTCTCTAACTTCCACTGCCGCAGCAGTGACGCTCCCGCAGGAGCAAGCTCTCTCTATCTTCCAGCTCTCTCTAACTGCCACTGCCGCAGCAGTGAAGCTCCCGCAGGAGCAAGCTCTCTCTATCTTCCAGCTCTCTCTAACTGCCACTGCCGCAGCAGTGACGCTGCCGCAGGAGCAAGCTCTCCCTATCTTCCAGCTCTCTCTAACTGCCACTGCCGCAGCAGTGACGCTCCCGCAGGAGCAAGCTTCTAAATTCCACTGCCGCAGCAGTGACGCTCCCGCAGGAGCAAGCTTCTAAATTCATTCATCTGCCCTCCCGAACTCACATTTTTCCCCCCCTCAGCCATAACTTCGCAATTCTTTGGGGGGTCATCAAAATCTTTAGCGGCTGTCCGACTAGATTGCAATTTTTGGGGGAGTGCTCCAGGTTCGGGCTGAATACCGAGCTCGGAGCCCTCTCCTCGGACAGCACGCCAAATATGCTTACCATTTATTGCTCCTGAATCATTCGTAAGTGTGAACTCGTGAAATGATGTTTTATTAACAAAGTTCGGGAGGAGCACGTTCAAATGATTAACACAATCAACACGTCATCAGCAATTACTCCTCATCCTATCAGCGGGAGAGGAAGTACGTATATATAGACATGTTTGACTCACCCACAGCTCTTCGACATTTTTCGGCATCCCTCCACCACCCCAACTCCTCACACTTAATTGTTCCTATCAAAAGTCAGGATACGGGGGGAGTGCTCCAGGTTCGGGCTGAATACCGAGCTCGGAGCCCTCTCCTCGGACAGCACGCCAAATATGCTTACCATTTATTGCTCCTGAATCATTCGTAAGTGTGAACTCGTGAATCACTGAGAGAACCATATATGGTCTACTGTTCTCCATCGCTCCATCGTGTGGTAAAAGAATAATGCAACTACTAACAAACTCAGTTTTATATTTGGTAATTGTGACTTCTTTTCTCAAAATTGTGAGATGTAAACTTGCAATTGCAAGTTATAAAGTCCAGTTCTTAAAAAAAAAGAATTTTTTAAAAAGTATTTCTCATAATTCTGACTTTATATCTCATAATTGTGACTTTATATCACACAATTCTGACTTTATAACTTGCAATTGTGTGTTTATATCACACAATTCTGACTTTATAATTTGCAGTTGCTACTTTACTTTGCAATTCTGAGAAAAGAAGTCAGAATTCTAAGATAAAAACTCACAATTACAATTAATTTGTTGCTTGTAACTAATGGCATAAACAAAACTTCCATAGATTTGTTAATGTTCTACAGATTGTTATTTTGATTAGAATTCAATGTATTTTGGTTAACTGATCACAATATTGTTGAACATTTTTGAAGGGGCACTTTTAATTCATTTTGAATAAAGGCAGGGGCTTGAGCCCCTACACCTGTATAGCATGCCTAATAGTGACTTCATATGATGATTGGTCACTGCATTGTACATTATAAATGGATCTCTTAAAGATTATGTGCAGGACTGTGCTGATTAAGGTGCTTTTAACACAGTATACACTACCATGACACAGAATTCAAGAATTCTTGCTAGGATCCTTTACACATCTTCAAAATGTTTTCATAATGGAAGGACTAACAGCTTAACCCAATGGACTGGTTGGATCCAGTAGAACAGATATTATCCTGACATTCAGTAAACACAGCCCTGTAATGAAATCAGTTTCCATGAATCATGTTCTCCATCCAAAGAAAAAATAATTTACATCACATGCATATTTTACTGTTGAACTGTCCATCTGTTTGTCTTTTGCGCAACATTAGAAATATTATCAGATACATAACAGAGCTGAATTCTGGGTCACACTAATTACATTTCACATCTATGATGTGGAAAATGTCACAGAAGGCATCTGAGAGATTATTAAACCAGACAAGCGATTTTCCGAGATGGAATTTCAGGAAAGTTACCCAATTAACCAAAGAATGGTTGTTGTATTATCAAAAGCTCTAAGTTTAATCTAGTGGCTGTGATAGAAACTGAACACAGGCTTGGTAAAAGATGAGGAGAAGACTCTGACAGCTTTATCTTCTTCTCCTCATCACTTCTCAGATGTCTTGCCAAACTGATGCAGTGAAATGAATAATGGGCATTTCTTGTGCTTGCAACTTGAAATATACTGTGTAGGAAGTCACACATTATTAAAAATCATGAAATATGGCAATCTCAGTGTTGTATTTAATTTTTACATTTTTGCATTTCAGTCCAAGTGAATCCAAAGAGAATTTATAATACATTCAAACAATATATTTAGATTTCATGGGAATTTCATGAACTTGAATCTGATTTAGTTTCAGAGTCTACAAGCCAAGACTATAAGACATTCTTTACAATTCCGAATACACAAACTTTGAAGTGAAATAAATAGTTTTATACCACAACCTTTCTTTGATTCACTCACTTCATTGGTGACAATCCATAGAATCAATTACAGATAATGGCACTGCAAACTTGTCAGAGTCTTGTCCCGTTGTTCACATCCGGGTCCCTTCTATGTATCTTCCAGGTCCTTCACGCACCTGTCCATGTCTAATCACTTACTTAAGTCTCGTCAGCTGTTTCCCATCTTCCTTGTGTATTTATACCCTCCTGTGTTCCCTTGTCTTTGTCGATCACTGAAACTGTTTTGCGTGTATCTGTTTGTTGTCGTATGACAGTGTTCATGTGGATGTGCAGCTGTTTGTGTGGATGCCGTTTCCTCGAGTTTTGCACTATGATACACCGTTTTCAGTTTATGTATGTCTTTTGTTTCTGTTTTGTGAATAAACCTGAGTTTGCTGCAGTGCTGCATTTCCGAGTTTCTCTCCCCATCACACAACGCACCACGAACCTGATAACAAAACTCATTTAAGACCTCAACCTCATGCACATACAAAATGATACCTGTTCCTTAAACCTTCCTGGTTTAAGTTTCAGCCAACTTTACTCTCACCCACCATATTTAAGAGTAGCACAGCTTTACTAAATAGATCAGCTTAATATGAACACAGAAAAAGACAAGACTTAAACTTAGACTCAACTTGCCCCAAGGTAACACTGGAAGGGGGGATCAGAAGGAATTCCACACCATTCCATGAGGGGAAATGCGAGCTGCATGCCATTAGTTCAACACTAAACTAGACTTTGACGACTATGCATGACAGTCACAAAAGCAGATCTCTGCAGTACAAGTCTGTTTCAGAAAGTGTAAAGTCTAGCCAGACTCTTGCCCACTCTTGCAGTTCAATAGCAACATCATAATGAGGAACTACTGCACTCCTAACTCCTTGTTCCTATAAACTCCCGTCCAGTCCTAGTTATCTATCTATCTTCCTTGCCAGTGATCCTAACCAACTGCACATGACACCTTATACTGCCTGACTATACTATATCTATACTGTCCTGACTTAAGTATAAATTAATTATTTGGAAGAAATCACTAACTATTTGTATTTTTGTAATCACTAATTATTTGAACAGTATTTTAAAGTGAAAACTCTAATAATGACTGAAGCCTCTGTATGCTTTTGAGGTTTTTTGTCACCAATTTTACAAATTACAAATCAATACCACTATACACTAACCTAAAGGATTATTAGGAACACCTATTCATTTTTTCATTAATGCAATTATCTACTCAACCAATCCCATGGCAGTTGCTTCCATGCATTTAGGGGTGTGGCTGGTGGTGGTGGTGTAATGGTGTGGGGGAAGTTTTCTTGGCAAACTTTAGGTCCCTTAGTGCCAATTGGGCATCGTTTAAATGCCATGGCCTACCTGAGCATTGGTTCTGACCATGTCCATCCCTTTATGACCACCATGTACCCATACTCTGATGGCTACTTCCAGCAGGATAATGCACCATGTCACAAAGCTGAAATCATTTCAAATTCACTGTACTAAAATGGCCCCATAAGTCACCAGATCTCAACCCAATAGAGCATCTTTGGGATGTGGTGAAATGGGAGCTTCATGCCCTGGATGTGCATTCCACAAATCTCCATCAACTGCTAGATGCTATCCTATCAATATGGGCCAACATTTCTAAAGAATGCATCTTGTTGAATCAATGCCACATAGAATTAAGGCAGTTCTGAATGTAAAAGGGGGTCTAACACAGTATCAGTATGGTGTTACTAATAATCCTTTAGGTGAGTGTATATCAATAATACAAATATATAATATAAATTTCAGTGAAAATGACAATTGAAAAAGAAAGATTATGTGTCTCTAATTTATTTGTCAAACTTCAAAACAGATCTCTTGAGACCACATTTCATTTTGTGTCCATATTAAGGCCACACAAATCTAAATTGTGTTTCAGTTTAATCCACTTTTCCGTTGCCTTTCTTTTGGGCAAAAATGAATTTACAGCCACAATATAACTGTTATGATTCCTACAGTGTGCTCCTCTAGTCTTTTGTAGACGTTTGTTTTATTTCCTGTTTTGTATCTTTTTACTTTTTCTTGTTGATTAGTTCCTGGGTTTGCCAGGTGTGTCTTCTTTGCCCTTTTTATATAAATACCCTAGTGTTCCTCATGTTTTTTGACTAGTGTTTTGCTATGTGGATGTTTGTTGGTGTTGACTAAGTTCGGTTCCTCATGGCTTTTTTTCAGTTCTGTTTCTGTGAATGTGTTCTGTTTTGGTTTTCATGGTTGGCTGTGTGTATTTTGTTAATAAACCCTGTCAACTGCATTTGAATCCAGCTCTCCCTCATTTCTGAGTTCTCCCAGTATTACAATAACACAGAGGGAGTTCTGCAGGTAATTGGATTTGTAATTGTTCTTGTGACTATCATCACACAGCTTGTATCGCACCAGCCATCATTATTTATCCTTTTCATATGGAGAGCCTTTGTGTCCTGTTGTTACATGTGTGTTGATATAAAAGGTCTCATGTTGCTCTCCACAATCTCCGAAAATACACCCTGATGACAAACTTGGGGTGCCAGCAGATGTTGGTGTAGACAAGCCACAGGGTTTTCACAAACTGACACTCCCTACGGGTCTACACCTCTCACCTGTATGCACTGAAATCCAGACGTGTCCTCTATCTGCACTATGCAAGTGTCCCCAAATTCAAATGTGACTCTGGTTACACATTATGCACTCCAGATGAACTAGGTACACGCCAAAATTCATTACAAGGGATGCATGGCATAAAAGAGCAAGATGCAATTAACATTCTAGTCCCGTTGTCCTATATATGACCCTCTTTTTCATAAACATGCAAATACAAATATCACTGAGTACACTGCACAAATGACTCATTATTCTGTCCTCTGCAGAGAAAGTTGAGAAATTAGATTACAATACAAATGCAGTGCCCATTACTATTTATTTTAGAGCATAAACATACAGTAAGTTAAGAAGAATTGCTTTATTTAGCAACATGGTTTATGTTGTCATGGCAGGACTGCTCTTCGTTTATAAAGCAACTACAACTTATGGAACAAGCCACTCATGAATTAAAGTAAATTTACTCATGCTACACTTTTTATAAAATAGTATACTAATAAATTTAGCAATCTTTTATTTCTTTTAAAAATTATTATGTGATGATAATAACTATGAACTATATTTTTTGAAGCTCATTTGAAGAATGATCACAATTAAAAGCAGCATTAAAGACTAAATCCAACTTCAAAAGTATTAGAAACTCCATCATTTAAATAACTAAAACACAGTAATGAAAATAATTTAATATTTTTTAGTAAAAAACAAAAAAAACTATACTCAAATTAGGATAAAACACTCAGCGCTGTGCTGAGACTCAAGTCAGTACACACACACACACACACACACATGCACTTACACATGTGTACATTAGGATGATATACAATTTTAAAGTCGGCATGAAACCGAAGTTGTGATGGTATTTTCTTGACTTTGTCGCATAGACAAAAGAAACATTTAGGCAGGACTTGATTGGATGGATTCACACTAAATACAAGTAATAAAACTAAAACACACTCACACAAACACCATAATTCATGAGGGAATCAAAGACATATTGTGAACAGAAGTAGTTAACTAAACATTTACTTTTGCTCCAAAAACATGATAGCATGCTGGGACTTTTGGCAACACTAGTGACTCATTCAAAAAATTATAACACTTCATTTTGGTAGTTCTCTTTAGACATTTTACTAACTATAAGTATCTTTGCAACTACATGTCAATCAGCTCTCATTGGAGAATTAGTATACTGTAGTAAAGGTTTGTGTTAGGGTTCTAGTTAGTAGCATAAGTTGACACTATGAGTACCTGCAAAGTAAAATAAAATAGTAGATATTAAGCAGATAGTCTACTGATATTATAATGACTGCTAGTTGACATGCAAATGTACTTATAGTTAGAAGAATGACTAAAGAGGAAATCAATTGTTTCCAAAAAGTAAATAAATTAATTAATAGGTTTATTGAAACTATATTTTCTTCCTGTACTGCTAACTTGCTACTCAAAAAGAGGTTTTGTTATATTATCTCCTCAGCTTCTTTGGTTGTAAGGCTGCAGGTTATGTTATGCTGCAGTTTTGCACTTTTCCTTACAGGTAACGCAACAATAGTTTGAAAATAGCTGAAACACTGTCATCAAATTAATTGTATTAGTAGCAATACTGGTTTTAATTATTTACTTTCCAATACTTCTTAAGATAAGTGTATGTTTATTTTGTGTCTGGACAGTTGGACAGTCATGTATAAATGTGCTGAGTCAGTTCTGTATGTTTCAGATATAAGAATAGGTGATTGTGTTTTTTAAAAAAAAGTAATCCTATTATGACCACAGTTATGAACAAGATTATGGCAAGATTAGTCTGACAGTTTCATAGCTGCTCAGAGGCTGGTCTAGACCCTTATGTGAAAAAAACCTCCCTCAAAACTAATTAATTGCTGATTTATATGCAGCTAAGTGATGGGTAAGTGTGAGCCACAACTCACAATTAATTAAAAGGCGGAAGGATGACTTTGCCTTTAAAACTGCCCCGGTGTTTTGGCATATTAATGTACAATAAATGTCATTTTTTTAATGTGGTTCTGACACAGCGGTTCTGCTATTAAAAATGAAAAGACTAGGATGATCACTGTAGTCTTCCCTGAACAGTGGACTTCCCTAGAAAAGAAGCTCCAGTAATGCATTAAGTTTAATGAGATAGACAGAGATTGAACCAATGTTTGCCTGAAGAACATGTCACTAAGTGTCATACAATGTATTAGGATGAGGCTAGAGTAAAATCTTTCCCCGCCAGTGTTTTGAGAAAAGAAAAAAAAAATCCACAAAGGTTTCATGGTCCCAGAATGTTTTGTTGTATGGATATCTGAACATGCAATATGTAGACTATGTTTGAATATTTCAAGTGGTAAAATTAGGCAGTTTTGATTTATTTGCTTTTTGATTATGTCGATGATCATGATATTTTACACATGCATCTGCGTACATTTGTTATTGCTTGTTTCTGCTTGTTCTTCGCCTGTTTTCTGGAGGTTTTGTACCCTCTCAGAATATGCATGATAGTACATCCTACCTTTAACAGTGAAAACACGAAAAGCCAGGAAAGTACGCCTGCTTGCAGCTGTCCGCTTCGCCACTTAATCTGATTATCTCAATCATCTTTCATAGCCATACATACAATGCGTTCATAGGATGGAGTAAACGTTGTTCAAACTGTATTAACTGGAAGAGCTGTGCAGTTTCATTAAGCCTTGAAACGCACAAAGGAAGAACAAAAATAGCCTGTATGTCACAATGTCCCTGAAATTATTGTTTTGCTAAATTCAGCTGGTCTTTTGGCTAATGAACACAAAACCCCACAACATTTCAACGCAGATTTATTGGTTGATTGTGATTTATGAATTAAATGATTCATGAAAAGTAATTACATACTATCACCATAGTTTGAGAAAGGAAATGAAAAGCATAATATCAGACTTTTCCCTTTACTTCATTTCATGAAAACATGTGGCAGATCATTCCTATCTAGCATAAAGTCACAGCTTAACACGGTCTGAGGTTAAACCATAACCATAGTAGAAATTTGTCATCAGAAGAGACAGGGAGGGTTATGAACATGTAATATGTGTGCCATGTGCTGTGAATAATCTGCATCTGAGTTTTAACATCAAGTGAAAATAGAGGGAGACAGCTCTGGAAGCTAATTTGCTCACCAGATCATATAATTCACTCAAAAAATTTATACAATTGATGATTCTGTCTAGAGAAATATGAAATCTATAATTTAAATATACCCTTCACACAGAGACACGCATGCCAAGTCAGAACTTTTAGGAGAAAATATGCAATTAACACGTCTGTGGGATTTAACAGAAAACACTTTACATTAGGGAACACTAAGGAAAGTTTTACCTTAACAAACTTCTATTTTTGCTTATTGATAGTAAGTAAGGTAGTAGTTGTAGTGGTTATTTTGGTATGGAGTAGGATTGAGGGATGTAGGATTTGGTCATACAGAATAAAGCATTAATATGTGCTTTATAAGTACTAATATCCTCTAATATGCGTGTGAATAAGCAACTAGTCAATAGTGTTCCATAATCTAAAGTTACTGAGAAAAGTAAAATAACTTGTAGTGTAATGTAATGCAGTTACATTGTACTTAAATAAGTATTACGTAATATTTATTACGTATATATGTACTTACTATAGTTACAGTTAGTATTTCGGGTTGGTTTAGGGTTACTTGTAATTATGCATAATTTACTGTCATTACTATAGTAAGTACGTGTAGTGATGTGTAAATATATCACTTTAAATTAAAGGGTTATCAAAAACACAAACTAAATTCTATCTAAGTATTGGACACAAATTTGGTCGTTGTAAAATATCCTAAAATCCACCCTATAAACTAAACTGCTTTATTCAGGATGATTTTCATGACCAGATACTGCTGTCAAATGTACAGAACTTCAATTGCAGGCTTGGGAGGAGGTATAAAACAAGGTGTAAAAGTTTTATTTTAAAGGATTGGTGGATTGCAACTGTTGCAAATAAAAAAGTGGATCCGCAGTCTGTTCCCTCGGTACAATTTCTGTCAGATTTTCCATCACTGGCTAACATCCCACAGTGACAGTATCGTATCATCATTCTCCTCCTCAGCATGTCTCTGAAGGGTTGGTGTGTAGAAATATACAATAAAAACTAAATTATAATAAGATATCATTTCCTACATATGAATATGGCTGTTCACTTCGCAGATATTTTGAGCTAATGTTTTAAAGTTTTCTTAACATTAGTGTGCTATAATATTTTATACTGTTACTGTGGCTTGTGGGATATTTTACATCAATGTTTTTTATTAAGCTTACAGTAGTCAGCTGCTGACGCTCCTTTCCTTTTGTTGTTTATGCATAGTTTAAGTTTAAAGTTTTCTACAGTTACATTTGATAACTTAAATTCACATTACCGTATTTTATTTCATTCCAATGAAACAGCTGCAAGTGCTGAATTACTTCTCCTATAGATCACTTTGTTTGATGAATTATCCCACAATTTTAATTAATCAAACAAAGTGATCTATAGGAGAAGTAATTAGGTGGCTAGTTTGAGACATTTGCATTAAGCAGGTGCAGGTTTAGTTATATTGCAGTAAGCTATATCAATATTAAATTATCATATTAATAAAAACTGAATGAAGTGTGTTGCTAAATGTCATGCAATTCATTTTTAAAACATTGTGTGGTGGATAAAATGCTGATACTACAAATAAAGCTCTATTTGATTATTCTATGTTAGCCACTTGACAAAATAGCGTTTTCTGAGATACTCAAAGTAAAGCGAGAGATTCAAACAATAAGACAAAAATGAAATACAAATACATTTATTTCATATTAATTACACTATTACATATTTACTGATATCGCTTTTGTCACAGAGCTGTCAAGTTTGTTTACATTCTTCTCGGTTCTCCATGTGCTCCACTGTGGTCGCGTTATTAATCACCTTGTTAGCATTGTCAGCTGTGTCTCATTTCTGTAGATTACCCTGTGTATATATTCCTGGTGTTCTTCCTCCATCTTTGGCTGTTCTGGTCAGCATTGTCGTCTCAGTAATGTCAATGTTAGTGTTGCACGTTCTTCCTCTTCTGTGTTAAATCTCCATTTATTAAGTTGATTAATTAAAAGACTATATTTATACTCCTTCACCCTCGTGTTCTCTCGCCACACTAACCCATGACAGAAGAACAGATAAAAAAAAAAGCAGGAAGCAAAGATAAATCTGGCAGAGAGGATAAAGCGGGCAGAGGATCATCTCCTTCTCTTCCTCTGCCAGAATGGACGGCTGCTGGAGGATTACGTTGAGGAATTCCTGGAGCTGACACAGCTGGTGAGCTGGAATGACACCATGCTCAATTCATGCTTCTGGGTGGGACTGAATGACAAACTTTGTTGATTCCCTCTCCTGGTGATTGTTACGTGCCTTTAATGGACTTCCTTAATCATGTCCTTTGGCTTAACGTTTCTGATTTCATTGTTAAGAAAGTAGAGGACATTCCCAGCCATCATCCCATCCCATCCCATCTGGAAAGCAGTTGAGTGCTCTAGCTTACCCCAAAGTTTCCACTCAGTCAGTTCCAGCAAAACAAGCTCCCCAGACACTTCCCCGAATGCTCTCCAGAAGAGGTGGCGTTGACTGTGATGACCATGGTACTTTTATGTGTGTAAGCTACAGAGTCTCGCATTTCAGAGCTTAGCCCAGCAGCCGCTCTTGTCCCAGAGGAGTCTGCAGAGGCTGAGGCGAGGATTAAAGCAGGCCTAACTGTGACAGTAGTAGTCATTGTGTGTGTCTGGGCAGCACACATACCTGTAACCAGGACATTTTTGTAGGGGCTATACAATCATCACGGTCAAAGAGACCATCCGGATACATTGTGATGGCTAAGGAGGCCATCCGGTTCCCTCATTATGGCCAGGGAGGCTGACCTGTTCTCTATTTCCTTCATCACAGCCAAGGAGGCCATCCTCTGAGCTGCCAGTGACTTCCTGGCTCCCTGAACTCCTGGTGTTGCCCTGGCTCCTTGTACTATCAGGACCACCCTAGAGGACTCTAAGATGCCTGCCTGCCCTTTCACAATTTTCAGGACGGGGTAGTACTGTTACAGAACTGTCAAGTTTGTTTACATTCTTCCTGGTTCCCCATTTCCTCCCCTGTTGTCATTGAAGTCACCTGTTGAGTCATTCATCACCTTGTTAGTATTGTCAGCTGTATCTCATCTCTGCCGATTCCCTTGTGTATATATTCCCTCTGTTCTCCCTCTGTCAGTACCGTTTGTGTTGTCTCTGTAAGGTCCATGTGGATGTTATTGTTGCGTGATCTTCTTTTTCTGTTAACTACCCATTTATTGAATGTATATTCTGAGTTTCTTCATTGAAATACTGTTTACATTATCCTCCTTTGTCCTCATGCTCCCTCACCACACTAACACACTTCCTAATATAAATATAATAAGTAAATTTTATTTGAGTACTCCTTTGCACAATGCACGTTACTTAATATTAAGCCTAAAATGTGTTTTATATATATATATATATGTGTGTGTGTGTGTGTGTTTTAATAGTACACTATTAATAAGGATGATATGATCACCATATAATATCAGTATTTAAATGAAAGATATTTAAAGTATACCCCTAAAAATTAAATATACGCTTAGCATCTTCGCTTGCATTTTTACTGGAAATATCCTAACGATAGCCTCTCACAAAGCCTATCACCCCTTAACTCATTCATTCTCTCAGCGTCGCTCGGTTTGGTTGCATCATTTACCACAGTGCATACTTTTATAAGTGATTTACAGCGGTTTTACCTCGTGTTGTTAACATTAATTGAGATCGCTATTGTTCACGTAGTGAAATATATACGTACAGTACAGCATATAGACAATGGACCCCAAGATGAGTAAGAAAGAAGGTACGAAATCTTCCCTCTAAGCAGTAAAACCCTCCTCTCGTCTCCTTCACGCCAGCAGCGACGCTACTCAAAGCTAAAGTGCGCGTTACAGTAAATTGTCAAGTATTTTTAAAGTTTAATAGTCAATTATTAATTAGTATTTATATGAGATCTTAATGGTTATAATTTTACCTGTAATTAATAGCGTAAAACCAATATTTTTTTAAAATGGGCATTTATGGTCATGTGAAATGAATTGAGTGATTTTAATTGCATTCTAATGGGGAAATTTGTTTTGGTGTACGAGAATTTTGAGTTACAAGCTCTTGGAACGAATTCAACTCGTAAACCGAGGTATTACTGTATTGAGTACATAAATATATAAATGTATTGGTAGTATATTTAGCATTTAATAAATGAATATATAGCAGTTAACATGCATTGCTTAAATATACAATTAAAGTTTAAACTGAAAAGTTAAAAGCTTAAAAAATAATACCATTGTAAGTATTCAAAAAAAGCATGGTATTGCCATAGTACATGAAAAAAACCAGACAAAAAAGATGATACTTCCTGGTACTGTTTTAGTCGTGTGGACATGCTTGCTTGATTCTAAGCCAATTTGATGAGTTGTCTGAGTTGGTATGTTGTGAGCATTCAGGGGTTTTGAATGTGTAATGCTCTCAGTCTCTCCCAGAACCATACAAGAATACGCTGAGGGATCAATTAGTTGTCATAAATGAGAAGATCACCCACACTTATTTGCATTGGAGCTTTCATCAGGACCCCAACTCCCATCAAACTCTCCAGCTTCCCTGTGGGAGAGCTGGGATCAGCTGGGAGTGGAAGTAGCATGTAGGCCAGATATCAAAGGAACCTTAGAAGCTCTGAAATCCTCAGTCAGAGCACCAGGCTGCCCGCTCTATGTCAGCTCTTAGCATGATACTTGGGGTGGTTCAGGTGAAAGTAATGGAGGCTGGTTCCAGATGTCAACAGGGAGGAGAACAAAAATGATGGAACACATTTGTCTCACTGTGCTGAGGAAAAAATATGTGAACCCACTGTTTTCTTGCATAAATTGACTGTAAATTATGTGGCTCTTCCGCTGAGACAAAACAATTGGCAAAAACAATTTGTTTTGACTGTAGTGAGCATTAACCATTCATAGTGGATGATGGGAAATGTGCATTGTGAACCCTTGAGTTTAATAACTTGTTGACCCTCCTTTGACAGCATTCAACCAGATGTTTCCTATAACTGTGGATCAGACCTGCACATTCATTAAGAGGAATTTTGCACCATTCAGCTTTAAAAAAAAAAAAATTCTGTTCAGCAGCAGTTTGGATCTCTAGTGTCATCTCAATAGTGTTGAGGTCAAGCCTCTGCCAGAAAATCATATTTACTTCCATTGAAGCCATTATTTTGTTCATTTACTCTTGTGCTTTGGGTTTTTGTCCTGTTGTACCATTCAACTTCTGTTGAGCTGGCCTTATTCTCCAGAAACATGTCCTGGAAAACCTGGAGATTCACTTTTCTGTCTATGATAGCAAGCAGTTTAGGCCCAGAGGCAGCAAAACCACAAACCATCCAACATACACTCTCAGTAAAAAAAAGGCACAAAAGCTCACTGTGGCAGTACACTTTCAAAACCCTTGTGCAAAAGAAGTGTGCTTAACTGCATTGAAAGTCTATTGAAAGTGTATTGAAAAAAACTGTATTGTTCAAATCTTAAAAGTATACTTTTTAAAAAGTGCTCTTGCAGATAATCTAATACTTCAGACAGTACACTTTAAAGTGCTAATATTTCTTAACATACTTAAATTAATGTTTTAAAAATGCATTTGTGATCATGTTTGATTGTTTTACGTAAACACAATTTTAATATTTGTGATTGTGTAATGTTTTACATAAGTACACTTATTTTTATGTATTGACTACTATAGTAAAGCACATGTAAAATAATTTAACTTGTCACATTGAGTTTGTTTTCATTCAAGTACTCCCACGTGTTTCATTCAGTTCATCCTTGTCACCTGCGTTCTGTCAATCACCTTGTTAATTAGCTCATTAGTTCCCTGTGTTTGGCAGTTTGTTTATACCCCGTGCTCTCCTTTAATCTCTCTCTGTTCTCATTTGTTTATAGATTTGTGGTTGTATTTCTCCTGTTTGTTGCGCCAAGTTTATGATTAAAATCAGTTCCCTGGAATTCTCCCTCATTGTGCGCTTGCTAACTACAGGTACACCATGACAGTGTTGTCATCAGACATTAAAGTGTATTAAGTTCACGTTAATTTTTTGTCAGTACATTGAGTAGTGCATTTAAAAGTTCAATTAAATTTAATTTAATCTGTGATACAGTTCAATCAATTACATTTAATATGCATTTAGTTACCGTAATTGAAAACTAGCTTCAACTTAAAAACTAACTTTGTACCTGCATATTGACATTTAAAATGTACATTTTGGTAACTAAATTGTACATATTAGAACCTTTTTAAATCGTCTCAGTGACAGCTTTTTACCATTTGTAATGTATTGTTGGAATGAGGTTTTAATGTAATTGCAAGTCCTTGCAATTTTCCAGACTATTTAGCCATATTTTGAGTTGCCTTTGTTGCTCTTCTCCAAACAACTCGTCTTCTGTTTGATCTTTCCGCAGTATATTTGCAATATTTTCAGTTGGGTTTTTTCTTCCCCAATCAGCCATGCATTAGAACTGTTTTTGTCAAAACAAATTCTCTTTGACTGTGCATTTGTGCAGAATATTTTGAATATTTTGTAATTGTTGTTTATTCCTATCAGCTCATCTTTGGTTTCATCTATTCACAGAATATTTGCAATATTGTTTATTTATTTTTACAAACAGCCCAACTGTCATTATTTTAATTTGTTTTGATTCATGATTGTGTTTCTGTTGGATCCGGTTTTCCCATGTGTTTCATTCTTTCATCCTCTTCACCTGTGTCTTGCTAATCACATCATTCATTTAATCGTTAGCTCCTTGTTTTCCTCTGTATATAAGCCCTCAGTTTCTGTCCAGTCTTGGTCTAGTATTGATTTGTGTCTATGTGAATGTATAGTGATTGGTTTGTGAGTCCCTTGCCTGTGGTTGACTTTTGATTGAAAGGCTATTTCCTGGATTTCTCCTTTGTTGTGTGCGTCATCCTCAACCGGTAACACCATGACACCAAATTTGGTGTTCTCTCATTTCATTTATAGATTATTTATCTTACTGAGAACTGAGGAACTTGTCCCTAACTAAGTTAAGATTGAACAATCCCTGCCAGTATTTCTAGAAATCTTAGTAGTGACACAAAATATTGACTGCAATATAAACTGTTCTGAAACACTGCATTTTGCTCTGTATAGTAAATGTTACCTGACATGGCATTGTTCACACTGCACTGAAAAATCGGGGGAAAAAGGTAACCGAAATGGTAAAATTTTTTATTCAAGTCCAAAATCTAAATTAATATCAATCTAAATACATTTATTTCAGAAAAAAAATGTATAGGTTTAATCTGGTAATAATAAGTTGTAATAAACACTGTTTGTTTGTGATTTGCGTTTATATAGTGTGATTGATTTTAAATTTCTCCTATCAAAGATAAAATCAAACCTTTTCCAGTGGGGTTAAGAGTTTCCCTGGAAATATCTATTCTGAAGACATGTGAGAATGTGTTTACACCTCTGCATGGATTATGGACTTTTAATGAGCTGCGAAATAAAGTCGATTTCAGTCGGAGTATATTCTTCTCTCTCGCTGGTGGAAAGCCACTCAAAATCTCTAGAATCATAATAAGAAAAGCTAGCGTCGATACCTTGAAAGGGTTCATTCCACTCTGCTGTTTAGCAGGCATTACTGGAGCCAGTGTCAGGCATCAGTATGGGCATCAGAGGTTCACAACCTAGTGCTCCACTGCGTTTGAAAGAAATGCCCTGACTTCACAGCAACCACTGATTCTGGATAAAGGAGGTTTAAGACAAATATGTTCCAGTTGATTTAATATTGCACTGTTTTTATTGATCTTTTTGAGGCTACTACCTCTGTTTCTTAACATTTTAGGAGTTTATATATCTAGTCTGACCCAAATTACTGGTTATTTACTCTAACCTTGAGAAACTTGATTGCATACTAGATGTTTCATGTATCTGCTATGGCATTAATTAAAAGCTCTTTTTAGGCTGAACAAAAGCAATTAAATAGAAGTTGATTCAATAGCATGGATGAGGCACTTCAGATCCGCAGCACTTCAGATTCTAAAAGCCCCAATCTCTCCATGGGGGGCTCAAAGTACATTCATTATGCCTCTTGTATTTACAAATACATATATACAGTTTGACTACTGCAAACTCTTGTAGTACTGTATCTTTAGAAATTTACTCATTGACCTTTTGGATGTTTTTAAGAAAGCTGATATTTGTGTTTGCCTCAAAGCATTTTGAAATGATCCAGCTGAGAGTCAAGCACTAAAATATGTAAGCAGAGACAATCAATAAATTTGGCATTGACTGTTTGATAAACAACTGCAATTTCTGATTCCTCCATGTAAGCTTCCACCATCCACTTCTTGGGGGGTTCTTCCACTGTTAGCTCCTTGGTCTTTTCACTATTATTGCTGCCTTGGTTTCTTCTGCCACCATCTCCATAGTCTCCAGTCCTTTGCTGCCCCCTCGTCCTCCTCCTGAGCCCCCCTTGGACAGACATTAACACGCGCACTGTCACACCTGTTGTGTTCTGTTTGCGTTAATTTCATTTGTATGTACTTTTTCTCTTTGGTCACCTGTTTCCTTTGTTCTAGTTTCCTGCCAGTCATTAGTTTTCATAGACATTAATTTAATCATCATACCTGTTTACCGTTGAGAATCGGTATTGTTATCTAAATACTGTTACATTACCTACTTTCCTGAGGATTATTTAAAAATTTTTTTTAAAGTTTTTAATCTTATTATATCTTCATGATTTTAGTCAGACCTAGAACATTACAACGACATAACCGCAGTGTACACTTAGAATAAACGGGACATTATAGTTTTATTATTTATAAAATATTAAGATTCATAAGATTTTATTGACAATTATCTTGCTAATACTAAGGGAAATGTATCATATAATGTGTCTGCTGTTATGAGGGATTATGTATTTCTGTCGATCTTCTCTGTGTACAGTATCAAAACTCTTAGCTATGTGTTCTCTACCACAGCTGTCAGTCTCCATTATTTGCACTGTGACCGAACACTATGTTTTGTGATCCTAAAATTAATTTGAGCTCAGATCTCATTTTGTATATTTATAGTCCTTAGTGTTTTAGGTACAAACTAATGATAGAGACTATTTGGAAATCCATTGCCGTTGCTCGGGGGTTGCAAAAAAGCATTGAGATAACTGATGGTCGAGATAACCAACAGCCAATATGGCGATTTATTTGATGAAGCGATCTGTCAGGGTTCAAAGACAGAGGATCCATTTGCAGTGTCAGAAAGCTGTTTATTGAATCAATGTAGAATGGGCACAAGGTGCAGGTGAAACAGGGAGTCCAAGCTCTGAGCGTAAACCTCGGACAGCAACAGTCCACAGCAGAGAGAGATGGCACCAGGGCGAGAGATGATGGAGAACACTGGGCGGAGAAGGCAGGTGAGGCAGGCGGGGGAACAGGGACCAGCAGGCGGATGAATAGGAAGGCTGGGGACAGGGAAAACCCAAAAGGGAAAAAAACAAAAAAAAACAAAAGCAAGGCTGAACTGGGGCAAAAAGGTAGGAGAGGAAAAAACTAAAAATGAACAAAACCACTAAACTAGATAAGAACTAAATCTAAAGGCTAGAAAGGAGAGCTTGGTCAAAGAAACAAAAGAAAGAAAAACTAGACTAGGCTAGACTAAAGCAACAAGGAGCCGACTAAACAGAAACGAGCCGAGAAAAACAGGCAGAAGCTAGACGTGACTTTTCAGGAGAAAAAAACACACAATCTGGCACGGAACACAAAACACGGGGGGAATATATGGGGAAGCTAATGAGTGAAACACCTGAAGAGAATGAACTAACAGATAATGAGCTAACAGATGAACAAGGGGGGGGCGGGGTGACAACTGACAGGCGAACGCATGACAACACAACAAGGTGCACGTGCCGAAGCGCATGGCGAACGGACAAATGACGTCACAGACAAACAAACACGGAGCGCCATGCGCTCCCGACGAACAATGCACAAACACAAGACAGATCAAACCGGCGTCCTGACAGTACCCCCCCCTTCCAGGGGCATCCCCAGATGCCCCATGGGTGAGAAGAGCCTGCTGTTGATGGAAGTCCTCGATCAGCGAGCGGTCCAGAATATCCCGGGATGGTACCCAACATCTCTCCTCCGGGCCGTACCCTTCCCAGTCCACAAGGTACTGATATCCCCTACCACGCCTCCTGGAGTCAAGTAATCTCCTGACAGTATACACAGGGGTCGGCCCTATGAACCTAGGTGCTAATTTGCGTGCCGGCACCTTAAGAGGCAGGTCCTTAGTAGATAACCATACTCTCTGCCCACAGACATACTTGGGTGCCGGAGTCCGACGACGGTCTGCTGCCACTTTGGCACGCCCCCCTGCCCGAAGCAGGGCCTCTCTGGCTCTTTTCCAGGTCCTCCTACAGCGCTGGACAAAGGCCTGGGCAGAGGGAACAGCGGCATCAGATTCCTGCGAAGAAAACAGAGGAGGCTGGTAACCAAGAGAACACTGAAAGGGCGACATACCAGTAGAGGCTACAGGGAGTGTGTTGTGTGCATATTCTGCCCAGGTGAGCTGCTGGCTCCAGGAGGCGGGGTTGTGTGATGCCAGACAGCGAAGCATACACTCCAAATCCTGGTTGGCCCGCTCGGACTGCCCGTTGGTCTGCGGATGGAATCCTGAAGTCAGACTGGCAGTAGCCCCAATCAGACGACAGAACTCCCTCCAAAAGTGGGAAATGAACTGGGGCCCCCTGTCAGACACCACGTCCATAGGAAGACCATGAATCCTGAAGACGTGATTGACTGCCACCAGAGCAGTTTCCTTAGCAGTGGGCAATTTGGAAAGGGGAATAAAGTGCACCGCCTTAGAAAAACGGTCAACCACCGTTAAGACCACGGTGTTACCATTGGAGGGGGGAAGGCCAGTAACAAAATCAAGGGAGATGTGGGACCAGGGGCGGGAGGGAACGGGCAATGAATGCAGCAGACCAGCGGGAGGCTTGTTAGAAGACTTATTCTGGGCGCAAACCGAGCAGGCCGCCACGAACTGTCTGGCATCTTGGTCCATATTGGGCCACCAAAAACGTTGACGGGCAGAAGCCAATGTTCTCCGCACACCTGGATGGCAAACTAGCCTAGATGAGTGACTCCACTCCAGAACCGCAGCACGCAAAGGCTCAGGAACAAACAACAGACCCTCAGGGCACCCAGCAGGAACCGCCACCCCCCGCAGTGCCTCCCTGACCCGTCCCTCGACCCCCCACGATACGGCAGCCACCACGACTTCTGCAGGCAGAATAGTGTCGGGTGACGACCCATCCCTAGGGCAGTCAAAGAGACGAGAAAGGGCGTCAGGCTTGATGTTTTTGGATCCAGGCCAGTACGAGAGGGTGAAACGGAACCGACCGAAAAACAGCGCCCATCTGGCCTGCCGAGAGTTCAACCTCTTCGCTGAACGGATATATTTGAGATTTTTGTGATCCGTCCAGACCAAGAAGGGTTCAGCTGCACCTTCCAGCCAGTGGCGCCACTCACCCAGGGCTAAACTCACCGCGAGCAGCTCCCGGTTACCGACATCATAGTTCTGTTCAGCTGGGCTCAGGCGGTGCGAGAAGAACGCACAGGGATGTACTCTACCATCGAGAGCGGATCGCTGGGAGAGGACTGCTTCAACCCCCACTTCAGACGCGTCTACCTCCACTATAAACTGCAGATCAGGGTCAGGAACAGACAAGACAGGAGCAGACGTGAAACATTTCTTAAGTTTCTGGAAAGCCACCTGGGCCTGGTCTGACCACCTGAAAGGCACACAAGTGGAGGTTAAGGCTGTCAAGGGTGCAGCGGTTTGACTAAAGTTGCGGATAAACCGCCTATAAAAGTTGGCAAACCCTAGAAACCGCTGCAACTCCTTGCGGGAGGTGGGGACTGGCCAGTTGGAGACAGCCCTCACCTTTGTTGGATCTACCTTAATCCCCTCCGCTGATATAATTTGCCCCAGGAACGGAACCGAGTCTGCATGAAAAGTACATTTCTCCGCCTTGACGTACAGCTGGTTCTCCAGAAGACGTTGCAGCACCTGGCGTACATGCTGAACGTGTACCTGTAACGAAGGAGAAAAGATTAGAATATCGTCCAGGTACACAAAGACAAATCTATTGATCATGTCTCTCAGAACATCGTTAACCAGGGCCTGGAAGACAGCTGGGGCATTAGTAAGCCCGAAGGGCATCACCCTATATTCAAAGTGCCCAGAGGGTGTATTGAACGCTGTCTTCCACTCATCACCCTCCCTGATCCGAACCAGATGGTAGGCATTGCGGAGATCCAACTTCGTGAAGATCCGCGCGCCCTGCAACAGCTCATGAGCAGTTGACATCAGCGGCAGGGGGTACCGGTTCTTTACAGTGATGTCATTCAACCCACGATAATCGATGCAGGGGCGGAGAGAACCATCTTTCTTCTCCACGAAGAAGAACCCAGCGCCTGCAGGAGAAGAGGAGGGTCGGATGAGGCTGGCCGCCGAAGATTCATGGATGTACTTATCCATAGCCTCCCTTTCAGGCCCAGAAAGGGAGAACAGGCGGCCCTTAGGCGGAGAGGTGCCTGGGAGGAGGTCAATGGCACAGTCGTACAGCCGATGCGGGGGGAGAGATGTTGCCCGGGACTTGCTGAAAACACGTCGCAGACCAAGGTATTCCACAGGAACGCCGGCTAGATCCGCCACCTCCTCCTGTAACACAGAAGAAACAGAGCCAGAAGACGAAGCAGCACCCAAACAAAGCTTGTGACAAAAAGGACTCCATGCCAAAACAGAATTCTCCGCCCAACTCACATGTGGATTGTGTTTTACCAGCCAGGGATGCCCTAATACAATGGCGGTGCTGGGGGACTTCAGGAGGTAGAATACAATCTCCTCCTTGTGGTTACCAGAAGTGACTAGGCTAACAGGGACCGTTACATGAGTGATTTGGGCTAAGACGGAGCCGTTGAGTCCTCTAGCTGAGATGGGATTTTGGAGAGGGGAAGTAGGGATTTTCCAACGGGCCACCAGATCAGCATCAATGAAGTCCCCCTCCGCTCCAGAGTCAATGAGAACAGAACAAAGTCTAGAGTAAGGACCCCAGGAAACCCTGGCGGGAAGAAGTGTACGGTTGCAGGGGAAACAGGACAGGGGAGTAACGCTCACCAGTACTTCCCCGACTACTGGCGAGCTCTGGCTTTTAACGGGCACTGTGCGGCAAAATGCCCTGGCTTGCCACAGTAGAGACAGAGTCCTTGAGCTATGCGGCGTTGTCTTTCCTCTGCAGCAAGACGCATCCGCCCCACCTGCATAGGTTCTGGCTCAGGAAGCGGCTCAGGGCCACAGCTTGATACCACTGAGGGTGGCTGAGTATTTCTCACAGGCACACGCATAGCGCGTCTCTGGCGACGCATCTCCAGACGAGTCTCTACTCTGAGGGCTAAGTCCACCAGGCCGTCGAAAGATGAGGGCAAATCATGAATGGCAATCTCATCCTGGAGGTCGTCGCTAAGACCCTCCCGGAACCGGTCCCAGCAGGCCTCCTCATTCCAGCCTGTTAAGGCAGCAAGCGTGCGGGAGCGGATAGAGTAGTCGGTCACGGACTGGGCGCCCTGTCTCAACCTGGCGAGTTGGCTAGCGGCTTCCTTCCCCGCCAACGACCGGTCAAAAACCTTTAACATCTCCTTCTCAAACTGCTCGAAGGAGGCACAGAATGGTGACCTGGCTGCCCACACGGTGGTTCCCCACTCCCGAGCTTTGCCAGTGAGCAAAGTGATGACGAACGCCACCTTGGTGGCCTCAGAAGCATAGGTGGTGGGTTGTAAGGCAAAGATGATGGAACACTGAGTCAGAAATGATCGACAGGACAAAGGGTCACCATCGTAGGGGGTTGGCGTGGGCACACGGGGTTCAGAAATTGAACGGGGGTGACTGGGCGCCGGAGGAGAGGCGGAAGCAGCTGCTATGATGGAATCCTGGCCTGTTCGCAAGTCACGAAGCTGAGCAGTGATCTCCGCCATCTGGCTGGCCATCACCTCAACATCACGGGTGGTGGTCGTAATCGGAGAGGCGTGTTGTCCCAGCAAAATTCCCTGCTGGGCGAGAGCGTTTCGTACAGCATCGGACTCTGCTGAATCCATAACTGGCCAGATTGTACTGTCAGGGTTCAAAGACAGAGGATCCATTTGCAGTGTCAGAAAGCTGTTTATTGAATCAATGTAGAATGGGCACAAGGTGCAGGTGAAACAGGGAGTCCAAGCTCTGAGCGTAAACCTCGGACAGCAACAGTCCACAGCAGAGAGAGATGGCACCAGGACGAGAGATGATGGAGAACACTGGGCGGAGAAGGCAGGTGAGGCAGGCGGGGGAACAGGGACCAGCAGGCGGATGAACTGGAAGGCTGGGGACAGGGAAAACCCAAAAGGGAAAAAAAAACAAAAACAAAAGCAAGGCTGAACTGGGGCAAAAAGGTAGGAGAGGAAAAAACTAAAAATGAACAAAACCACTAAACTAGATAAGAACTAAATCTAAAGGCTAGAAAGGAGAACTTGGTCATAGAAACAAAAGAAAGAAAAACTAGACTAGGCTAGACTAAAGCAACAAGGAGCCGACTAAACAGAAACGAGCCGAGAAAAACAGGCAGAAGCTAGACGTGACTTTTCAGGAGAAAAAAACACACAATCTGGCACGGAACACAAAACACGGGGGGAATATATGGGGAAGCTAATGAGTGAAACACCTGAAGAGAATGAACTAACAGATAATGAGCTAACAGATGAACAAGGGGGGGCGGGGTGACAACTGACAGGCGAACGCATGACAACACAACAAGGCGCACGTGCCGAAGCGCGTGGCGAACGGACATATGACGTCACAGACAAACAAACACGGAGCGCCATGCGCTCCCGACGAACAATGCACAAACACAAGACAGATCAAACCGGCGTCCTGACACGATCGACATGCTATAAAAACAAAAGGTAACAACAAAAGTCATATGTGCACCAACTAACAGCAGAGATTTACCAGTATACAATAAAAAACACCTTTGATTCTCGATAAAAACCTTTAATCATATTCTCCAACATTGCAAACACAATTTCGCTTACAGCGTAAACAGTCATAACATATTCGGGAGGTCATCACGCTGTACTAGATAGCATACTTTCTTGTGTTCTGCCTGTCTAATGTGCTTTCTCAACAAATTCGGCTTCGTCCCGTCTTTTAATAACCGGGTTCTTCAATCTCTGCTGAGCAGAGCTCACGTCAGAACAGAAACAGGGTGGGTGTGTGTGTGTTTGTGTTCATCTAAGCCTCATACTCATTGGTCAGTAACCGCTCGTTGAGAAAACCAATCAAATCAGAGAAAGGCTTTGTGCACACAGAAGCGGATGAGGTTTTGGGATGGGGGTGGACCCATGTCAGCACTCGCTGATTGAGAAGAATAAGAACGTGAATGTGCTTTCCCTTCAGAGAGTCCTGTGAGTAAAGCGTCACTGACAGAGCAAACATATGGACCGCGATCCGCATGCAACGCAAACTCAGTGCATGCGCAGTGAACTCGGTACTATATTCAGTCATGAGATAACCATGTGAAGTGGCGAAAACGTCGACATAATAGGATTGATGAGTTAACCTTGAGTCGAGATAAGTGAAATCCACTGTATATATTTCTTATTTGTATATTCTTTTATTTTTCTTATTTGTACCTATATTATTTTATTTGTCTTATTTTCATATGTTCTTTTCCTTTTTCTTATTTGAATGATTTTTAAAGAGTGATTTATAATCAAGTTAGAGATTTTTATTAGTTAAAGCCTTTCTTTACTTTTCTGTATTTTTCCATAGAGTAAGGATGAAGTGTGTGTTACTATGGTCTGTTTTGGTGAGGTGATTAAGGAGCAGCATAAGCACCATAAGGAGATGGAATGACTTGTTCTCGACAAGCCACGTGGAAGGTCACTAACCCATCAACCATGTGATCAATGAAGATATGCTTCAGACTCTTGTGTGGAAAATTACAAGTTTTGTTTATCTTTCTTTCTTTCTTTCTTTCTTTCTTTCTCTCTTCAGAATCATTTAACCATCATCATTGACATAGTTAGCACCCTCTGTTAGAGTATTATTGCTGTAGCAATGTTATTGTATGTGGGGCGGCCTGCGAACTCCTTGTGAGACTTGAAACTGGCTTCTGCTGATGAAACTGCAAACTAAACTTCACTAAAATTTCTTCTATTGACTGCACTTTTGACTCCTGTTCTTCGTTCAACATATCTGGTCCTCGGCTCTTAGCTGTAATTCACCTACACTAAGTTTATATTGTTTGGTTAAATGGCAGAGCAGTCAAATATGTTATGCTGTGATTATGAAGGTTTCACTTGAATTCAAAGAATTCACTTGAATTCTCAGTTTTCCCAAACTATTCTCCTTGAATTCTTGCTATACAAATCAAATAAAAAGAGACTCAAATTAATGACAATTTCCACATATAAAGTACACATTAATGTCCCATGGCTTTTTTAAATAAAGTATTAAAGGCACAGCATGTTGCAAGAACCTTGCATGAAAATTAGGTCGTCAACACTTCAAATGTCTCAATTGTTTGTTAATTCTAATTTTGAGTCTGGGAAGTATAAGCATAAGTATCTGGATATGTGACTTGCATTTAAACAGGATTCAACAGGCAGTTGTTTGAATTGCCGCATTATTTTTGAAATCTCACAAGGACCATATCTGGGGGGGGGGGGGGGGAAAGCAGCTGTTGTCTCTAAATAAGATTCACTAATTAAATATGTCTCCAAATAAGACAGCCCTCAGTCACAGAGATAAATAAAGGATGCAGTTAAGTGTCCCAGATAAATGTGAAAATCGTGTTGCAGCGAGCATTTTAATGAGCCTTTTGTATTATTGAACATCTCAGAGTGATTTGACAAGTGCCTAATTGCTCACTGCACATGTTCATTAATTAGTTACATGACACTGAGCATACACACAGCACACACAAAGTGAACATGTCAGTAGAAGGTTTTGGTGCTTATTACATAAATCCTATTTACTGGACTAACAGAAAGCCCTGTCCTGGACACATACCATCAGTTTACTCAAACTAACAAATACAACAATGTTAGCTGACTAACAAATTGCTTTCTTTTAGTTATCTTGCATATTAAACTAGTAAAAGGTATTTTAACATTAAAACATTTTAACCCTTTTAAGTTTGCTGTGTCTCAGCCATGTGATCCTCCATACCGTGTGCCGGTTTCAGATGATACTTGAAGATTGTGATTGTGTCTGTACTGTAAATCAAACAGAAACTGCAACATAACCAGATTTAGATTGTTTATACAAAAACAAATTTAAGAAAGTTTCTTCATAATTGGCTGTGGACCCGTTAAAAGCTGTAAAGACAAACATGCTCAGGTGTCATTCAATTTTCTGGTTAATCTTTTTTCATCTTTTTTCATCTTCATTATGGATTTAAATTTTGTAATTTTGTAATTTATCATAAAATTGGAATTTTGTAATATAATATATAGTTTATATGCTTAGTTAATTACATAGTTAATTACATAGAATGAAATTCATATGAGCAATGGTAGCTATGTCAATAAAATAACAGTGAACCTGAATTTGAATGTAATACAATACAATAAAAATAAATAAAATGATATATATTTAATTATTATTATTAGATTATTATTATAAGTTTAATTATTGCAGATAGCATGAATTACCTGTGAAAAATGATGTCACATTAATGTCATTAATGTTTTCAATGTCACCACTTTTCATTCATTATTAATTTTCATGGTTCCTAATTAGTTACACACCTGTTTCCTGTTTCTTTGATTATCATACATCGTGTATAAAAGCCCTCTGCATCCTCTATTCAGAGTCTTGCGTCAATGTTAATGGTTTAATGTGTGGTGTACTTATTGGTGTTGGTGTTCATTAAATAGTATCTTTGTTCACTCTGTCATGCATCTCATCTTTTCAAGTATACACACAGCTGGCCCATGACAGAACGCAAAACCCAAATTAGATTAAATAGCAGAAGTATGGATATTCCTGCTTTGATATTCGTTGCTTAATCAAGGAGATTGTTCCCTTGAGGACCACACAAGTTTTTTTTAGATCTATCATGCCTCACCCATTATTCTGACTGCTTGCTCTGTTCCTTTAACTATATCAGTTTTAATGAGCGGTTGAAGGCATATCAGCCCTTGGAAGATCTTCAAGGGAGTTTCACACAATATGTGGAGTGGGTTCAATATGGTTAACTGTTTGGCACCACTCTGGAACCAGTGCCCAATCATGGCCTTCAGCCACACCCACCACAGATCATAAGCCAGAGCCCACCATGAAGATATAACCAGAGTGATTGCCAGAAGCTATGTTCGTCCCAGAGCCCGAGCCCATTGTGGAGTCTGAGCACGTGTGAAAATATGGCAACAACATCGGTCACAGAGGGTATTTTAGTGGAGTTCAATGGAATTAATATCCTAAATGCCGGATCTATTTATTTCCTTTAATCTACTCCTTTTATCATAGAGTCATAGAGTATATAAACTTGAATAATTAATTTCCATGCTTTTTCACAGTCATTAACAGCTGAGAGAGACTCCTCTGCATTTGGTGCTTTTACAACTATAGAACTAATCTGAAATATGTTTTATATGGGTTCAAATGAGAACCACAGAGAAGCAGGAGGGACATTCTTTTTTGAACGGCAACAAATGAGTGTCCCAGGGCAGAGCTTTCTTAGAGACAATGCAATTGACTGCGGATTTAGCAAAGAAGAATGTGATTGCCCCAGGGACCTGTGCAGCATTTTAAACCATAAAGCGGCAAGGTTGTTGAAGAGAAAGCTCAGTAGATCATCTTCTAAAGACTGGGAGAGGAAAGCGTTGGTGCAGAACCGTGCAGTGGATGGCACGATGGAATAGACAGGCCGAATTACAGAGTGTTAAATGACCTCCACTTCTGAGCGGATAGGGAGAGCTGGATAAAAGGGAGATACAAACAATGAGATTCCAACACATGAATGTTAAAAAGGTCTCTGAGCTCAGACTGCGCATTTTAACATTTTGCACTGACAGTCAGCAAAAATGTAAACAAATATCAGGATTTGAAGTCAGCTTAAATACAGCTTATATCTTCTTATATTTAGTAGACAGAATTCTTTGGCAGCTTAATTTGCATCTAAATCTCTCTGAAGCGATCTCTTCCACAATCCACAATCTTTGAATGAGGTGGCAAGATCTCAGAGCATTTCATTTGGTTTTCAATCATTTCAATTCTCACCTCTTTATATTTCCCCATCTCCCTTTCAAATGCTTAAGTATTTGCATTTGCGCTTTTTTCCAACATGTTTTGCAGCATTTCTACTTTGTAGGAAATCTTCATGTCTCCCTACATATTTTAAACGGAAAATGATTTTTTCACCCAAAAATGAAAATGATCACTTAGGGTTAGGGTTCTGTCACGGTCTTGTCCTGCATTCTTCCCTTCCAGGTCCCTTTATGTATCTTCTAGGTCCTGCACATCCCCGTCAGTGTCTAATCACGGTCCTAAGTCCCGTCAGCTGTTCCCTGTCCCGTGTTTGTCATTAAATACCCTCCTGTTCTCCTTTGTCTTGGTCAGTTGTGAGCGTTTCTATGTCTGTGTAGAGTCGAGTGTGGATGGCTTCCTGTTTTCGTGTTCTCCCCTTGTTTGTACTGTGAAGTGCTGTTTTCAGCTATATTTAAAGTGTTTTTGTTTTAGGTTTGTAATAAAGAGATTTCACTTGTATCCTCATCGCACTCGTTCCCCAGCGTATTGCAGGTTTTTTTGTTCCAAACCCGACTTTAGATAAAAAGACAATTTAAGATATTTTTAATGAAACCTAAGTGATTTCTATTCCTCTGCTGAAAGTCCAGGAAACCAAATTTAGAAGATTCAAAAAGGTCATAAAAGTGTTGTAAAACAAATCCAAAGAAGAAATATGATCACTTTATATGCATCACATAATAGAAGCTTGTGCATGTCACACACTGGAACAAACATCATTAGTTCGCCTGCATGCACATTTTAGCTTCCGTTTTCACCATAGGTAAGGTTTCTCTATTTATATAATTGTTGTTTAGATGTAGAAATATGGTCAAAAGTATTGGCAGTGACAATTTTTTGTTGGCAAGATTTGCAGTTTCAGTATTTGTAGATTATTCTTTAAATGTTTCTATGGTAGATTGGAAAACAGTGATGAGTATTTCATAAGTTTTCAAGACTTTTATTAGCAAACCCATTCAATATATTCAAAGATTCAGAGATATACAGTATATAGTGTTAACGCAGTAAATATATAGCAAATAGCCATGTCATGTTTCAGCTTCTAGGCCAAATACTTACTGATGGTGATCCATTTTTGCCTTATTAATGCTCAGAGTTGATCACAATTTCTCATACTTCTCACACTTATCCTGTCCACTCACCTTTTGAGGATTGACCACAGATTCTCTGTGGTATTGAGATCTGGGGAGTTGCCTGGCCACGGATACAAAATTTCAATGTAATAATCTCTGAGCCACTTCATTATCACTCTTATATTGTGTCATGGTGCTCCACCATGCTGGAAAATGTATAGATCATCCCCAAATGACTCCTTGAACTTCGAGAGAACTTGCTCTTGCAAGACGTTTTGAACCATTCTTTATTCATGTCAACGACTTTGTTTAGAATGGACAGAATAAAGAGAGAAATCAGAATTGAGCACAGAATTGTGAGAGAGACCCATCATTTGAAAAGCAACCCCAAACAAGAATGATCTCAGGGTTCTACCCTTTTTTGCCCGACACACGACTTAATGCACAAGTAGCATTCATTCTTTTCTTCTCCTGACAATAGAGTTTTCACAGGGCTTCAAAAGAGAAAATAACTTTACATCAGCCATGTGAGCAGGATATACACTCACCTAATGGATTATTAGGAACACCATACTAATACTGTGTTTGACCCCCTTTTGCCTTCAGAACTGCCTTAATTCTACATGACATTGATTCAACAAGGTGCTGAAAGCATTATTTAGAAATGTTGGCCTATATTGATAGGATATCATCTTGCAGTTGATGGAGATTTGTGGGATGCACATCAAGGGCACGACGCACCCGTTCCACCATATCCCGATGATGCTCTATTGGGTGGAGATCTGGTGACTGTGGCCCACACCATTACACCACCACCACCACCAGCCTGCACAGTAGTAACAAGGCATGATGGATCCATGTTCTCATTCTGTTTATACCAAATTCTGACTCTGCCATCTGAATGTCTCAACAGAAATCGAGACATCAGACAAGGCAACATTTTTCCAGTCTTCAACTGTCCAATTTTGGTGAGCTTGTGCAAATTGTAGCATCTTTTTCCTATTTGTAGTGGAGATGAGTGGTACCCGGTGGGGTCTTCTGCTGTTGTAGCCCATCCTTCTCAAGGTCGTGCGTGTTGTGGCTTTACAAATGCTTTGCTGCATACTTCGGTTGTAACAAGATAAAGTTGCTCTTCTATCAGCTTGAATCAGTCGGCCCATTCTCCTCTGACCTCTAGCATCAACAAGGCATTTTCACCCACAGGACTGCCGCATACTGGATGTTTTTCCCTTTTCACTCCATTCTTTGTAAACCCTAGAAATGGTTGTGCGTAGGGATGGCTGACACGAAACTAACGTTTCGACACTGAACCGAAACTGTGATTCAAAACACTCGTGTCATATGACTAAACGAAGCTTCTGCACGTTTCACAAGTGTTTGGACAGGCGGTGCTTGCCGAGTCTGCGTTTGATTGACAGCAACAAACCAAACAAATTGACAGGAGTTAATGCAACTTCACCTTATGGAAGCCCATTTCCACCACAGTTGAGAAAAAAAAAATATTTAAGTCAAAATAATGACTTAGTATCTCGAAATAACGAGAAACTTTCTCAAAATAAAGACTTAACTTCTCGTGTTTCTCCGCATGGTCAAAGCGTGTAAATGCGAGATCACAGCTGTTAAAGTCAGTGTGTTAATCAATAATATAATCAAAGAGCATGAATGATATATCACGCTTTGACCATGTGGAGAAACACGAGAAGTTAATTTTTTATTTTGAGAAAGCTTCTCATTATTTTGAGATACTAAGTCATTATTTAGACTTAAATTATTAAATAATGTGGCAAAAAATAGAATTTCATAGTAGATAGATTAATAAACAAATTCATATTCATAAACCCATAAATGCATTGAAGCAACTGCCATGTGACTGGTTGATTAGACAATTGCATTAATGAGAAATTGAACAGGTGTTCCTAATAATCCTTTAGGTGAGTGTATTAAAGCTATAATTCCCATATGGCTTTGACAGCATGTATTATTATACTATGCGAGACAGATACTGCCTGACCCCACCCTAGATTTACAGCACTCCACAATTTTACAGACTAAATCTGTGTTGAAAAATACAATTACAGTGTGCTCCAATTGAGAACCCTGCTTATTTTCACATTTCCTCACTTAAATCTCACTCCAGACAAAGACAATATCAGTCTGTTTCAACTATGCGTATAACTGCATCAGGTGAGTAACTAGTTGGCATGTCTGTTCTTTGTATCAAATAAATGAAAGTTGAAACATGTGACTACCCTTTTGTGAATAATTCTGTTGAGGTTGTTTTCTTTTCTTCATCGGAATTCATCCACAACTTGTAACTTTCTAAAACAACATTCGGAGACAATACATACTATATATAAAGAAAGCATTCAATGCATATCTGTCCATTAAACGCTAGATCGGCACCCTCAGGCTGAATAACTCAAGAACGTTAGACTTCTGTTAAAGGTGTGTCATGTGTTCAGGGATTAGTATATACATTTTTGTCATAAACTAACACTAAGTTTCAGAATCTACCCTTCCTAAATTTGTAGTCAGGAGCAGTACTTCTGCACCAGTCTTCTGCTGTCCAATCATTGCATTTTTAGTGAAATATCCAGCGAGTCTGTCTTTAATATTGTGGCTTTCTTGCTGCCCAAAGTCTTGGCCTTACTGTGCATGCCGGCGAACTCACACCTGTTGACAATATTGAGCAAGCTCTGCACTGGTCCTGGCATGATTCTGTAGAAGAGGAGCAGATGGTCCTGATGCTTTTTGGATGCTCTGGGACATAATGAAGCCTTCTTCACGTCAATTGAACCTCTCTCCTTGAAGTTCTTGATGTTTCGGTTAATGGCTCTTTCCATTAAGTGCAATATTCTTTAAGTAAGAGTGATTTCAACTCACTACTTGTTCACACTTTCCCATGTGCTGATGATATGATTAGTGAAATTATGCTAGCTGCTCATTTTGTTCCTGGGTCCAAAAACAATGAAAATCGTTTTTTCATTATAAAGTTGTTGTTTTTTGGTCAATGAATAATCATTTTTTGATCACTTTGCACAACAATCTAAAACCATGTCAATCAACATCACAACTGAAACTAACATATTTCTAAACATCTTTTGTAGAAATACTTTCTTAAATTGCTTGCATTTTACTAGTCTTGTTGTTTTTGTTTGTTTGAACCTGTTTGTCTTCTCCAACAAATTAACTTGATCACATACCACTTCTAAAATACTGTTTGAAAAGCATGCTAAATTATGCACATCCTAAATAGCCACTAGCAATTATGTTCTTATTGTGTTCCTTATCAAACATGTCACATTTTCTAATCCTATCAAAGTATGCTGACATTAGTCTAAGATGCTTATGTGATGTTGGGCTCGTGGTTAGCATGTGTGCTATAAACTCCTTAAGTGGTGGTACACATGCAGAAGATCCAGGATTGATTCTGCCCAAAAAATAAATAATATAAAATAAGCCTTGCTTAAAAATGGGATATGTGCTTTCACAAAGGGGGACAGTTATGGCCATAGCAGAATGCAATTGGATTGCTAATTGTACTCGTGGGCTTCATGAAATGCACAGTTTAACTGATTTATTTAAGAGGTAATTGGTGAATCTTACCATACACTGGATTGGGTAATTAGTGGACAATAGAACACCTGAGCCTTGCTTTCTGCCAGTGGCTTGCGAAAATGGATTGCGCCCCCAAAGACCCTGACCCAAAGTACTGTAGATTTGTTAAGTTTCACAGTGCTGTGAACAAAAAAATGTGGCTTATGGCACAAATGAAAATCAAACTTAGTGTGAAATTCCATTTGCAATACATTTTGCTTTATGATGTATTTTTGAGTGGACAGAACTTGATTTTTTCCATTGTTTCTCAATTGGGTTATGCAACATGGCTGTTTTACACCCAAATATAGTTAAATAAACTGCTTTTGAATAACATACAGTGATTAATTGTGCCCAATAAAGCCAGGAACATATATTCCCCTTGTGAGAAAGAAGCTCTAGCATATTATTACAGAAATTATATAGTCACATAATAAATATATACACTGAATAAAGCTTGTACCGGTAATGGCTGGTTAATGAAGAGAATGAAAGTGAAGGCTGGATCTATATTTATATATTCTTCTATGAAGAATAGTTTAATGAAAACAAACTCAAAATAACACTTCTTAGATTAACAGAATACAAAAAAAACAAACAATGAACAGAACAAACACAATTATTATAGATTTTATCTCAACAATTATTTTGAATTATAATAATATTTCACAATACTAGTGTTTTTTTATTTTTATTAAATGCAGCCTTTGTGAGCATTGTTACAATGATGAAGAAGAGTTCAAAGCGTTTCTATAAACAAAAGGTTCTTTATAGCAACTATTGCACTGAAGTAACAGTAACATTGAAGTAATGAGGAGAACCAAATACACAAGGCGATGAACAGAAATGATTATTCAGTCCATGGTGACTGAATACTCCAACAATAGAACACATGCGACTGAATGAATAAAAACTATTAGTAAAACTACTCTCACAACGATGAAGAAGGGTCCAAATGGTACCAATAAAAAAAAAAGGTCTTTAATTGAAGCAAAACAAGGTAATCCACAGAGAGTGTGTGAAACAGGATTATATGAGGTGAATGAGGGCAGGTGTGAATGACGGGGAATTGGAGTGCAGGCAATGACCAGGAGGCTCATGGGAGTTGTAGTGTTGAAAGTGACAAGTTAAGTGCTTCTTTTTCACAAAGGTTAAATTAATATTAAGATTAAGATTAAGGTTAAGACAGTAAAACTGTCTTTTTTGATATCACGTTTTATCTTCTTTTTACAATCATCTGTGCTCAGTGGTAGTGATTATGTACTAGGAAACAACTTAATACTGCTTAACTGTGTTTTCATCAAGCACCCAGGCTCTGTTTATACCTAGTATTAAGATGTTTTGGTAGATGAGGACATATACCCATTTATACCTGATTTTTTTTATTCATCTCTTGTTTCCATTTTCAACATTTCTTCAAGAGGAGGTATACAGGGGTGGGTTAATGTGTGGGTTATTTCAGATCTGTTGATCAACTGAATAACAAAATTAAAAAAATGTAATTTACATATGAACGTAATTGAAGAAGACGGAAAAACAAACAAAGAGCAACAACTTTTTTTTCTGCTCTGATAGCCGTAAGACCGCGGTAAACACTGAGTGTGTGTTAGAACATTGCCCTTGATATGTTTTTCATCTTCAAACCAAACTTGGGACTTCATCTGACAAAGTTTAAATCCCGTCTGGCTGGCGCACTTCGTTTGTAGTTGTTTGAACACATTCCACATTAGTGTTTGTACTATGAAAAAAATCCAGTTATATGCAATTTTGACTACCTCTGGTAGTGCTTGAAAGTGGAAAAGCTCGATGTTTTAGAGCCCATTTACAGCTATATTTAGCATCATACACTTGTGATCCGATTGACCAAAATGCATCTTAATATCTGGAGTAAACAAGGCTTAGTTAACTGCAATTATCCAATCTTTCAAGTCCTCTAAAACGGCATTCTGCTGAAAAGATGAGATCAGGTCAACGTAAATTTCCACACGGTTCCATGCTGGTTTAGCTAGAGGACAAGCACATCCATAATGGGAGAATAAAAAGAAGTAAACCCATGATTGTTCTGGTGACACTGGCTGATCAAGGAAGCCTTACTGATTAAATTGGTTAAGAAGCCTGCTGGCGGTCCAACATCTGAAACACAACATACAATGGTTTCAACAGAAAGAGCCAATTTTTTTCTGTGAACAGTATAGTAATCCCTGGTGTATTTATTTGCAATACAAGACGATTTGTTTAACTGCGACAACTAGAAAAATGTCCTTTTGCTCAGATTCCTCCCTGACCAAGGGCCAATTACTTGAGTAATGAACCTGTAGCAGCCATAATGCATTAAGCAAATCTGTGATTCATATTCAGAATGAGTGTGTGTATTTTAAGAAAGTCATTACCCTGGTGACGCATGAGCAGATTTCAGTCAATGACATAAAATATAAATCACAAGGGTGGGGAAAATGACAGTTTCATTACACAAACATCTCATCAGAAGACATCATACCAATCCCAGTCTAAAGACCTGTCAGGACACATAAATCCATCAGGTCTATGATTACATGCTATTTACTATTATATATTGACTATTTTATTCTGTCTTCTTAATCAAAACAGCTGGATTTATTTTTATGAAATACAAATTATGCTGTAGCTTTGGGATGATTGTGATATGTTTGAAAATAACTGTTTGAAGATTATACTAGAGCAGTACTTGATACATAACTGCATTTTGAACGAAAGGCTATTGCCTTACTTTGAAGCTCTGATGCGTATTGAATGGATAATAAAAAAATAACAAGAAAGTATCATTAATTACCATGAGCTTTAATCTGGAATGACAAATGTTTTTCAAAGCTCAAACAGCCCAATGACCGGTTTTCTATCTATGATATGTGCAAAGTTCACAGACAATTGCTACTGATTATTAGGCACAAATTGTCAAGCAAAAAAAATTAACTCACACATGTTAATTGTAAATTCTATTCTTTATTCAATTCTTTAATGCTTTAATTTTTCAATTGTTGATTTTTCAATGCTGAAAATGCTTAATGCAATATGAATGGACAAAAATGTATCATGCCAATAAGCACCAGAAAGAGAGAAATTATTCGTGTTGTTATTTATTTATCTATTGTACATTTAAAGGTACTATGTAACTTATTTTGTTCAAAATTGACAATTTTAATTATGAGTTAATACATTACCAATATCTTCCAATATTTGATTTTGTCTTACCCTGCTTCACTATGGTAAATCTACTATAAGTTTATATTTTAGACCTTGTGCAATGGTTTTAACAGGAAATTGCATACACACATCACTCGCCCCCGTGTTTCATCATATCTCTACATATGGCAATTTATCTGTTCAATAAAACAGATAAATTGCCATATGTAGCTGTCACGAGTGCACCAGTCCTCACTCACTCACACTCAAAACTACAATTCCTAGCATTCCTCATGATCTTCACCTGCACATGCTCAGCCATCATCTGCACCTGCGTCTAATCATACTCATCACAAGCACACCTCAACCTCAGTCATTTGTCTTGTCTGCAAATTGGACAATGGATTGTTGCCTCATGTCTCCTGCAAATGTAAGGCTGAAGTATATACTTGCACTGCACATTATTTGTGGTCTATAGTCACTTGTTTTGGACACTTCAATAAAAGCTTTGAGTTGTTAATCATTCATCTCTCAAGAGAGAGTCAGTAGCTTTCTGACAGAATTCATTGCAAAGCATCATCTATTGTTAAAGGTCATATTCTGCAAAAACAATCGCTTTCTGTTAAGCAAAAACAAAGCCCAAGCGAAATTATGTTCTTCTACAAATTCTATACAGTTTTGTATTTGAACCGCTAGTGTACCAATTATTTTCTGACTTGTACAAATTTAATTGTTTTTCATAAGGCTAGCAATGTGCTCTATGGTGCCAATTTTGATTTCCTGCAGACTTTAATATCTGGTCAACAATATTTTCTTTTAAAAAGAGAATAGATATTGTGTAAGAATGTGGTGATTGTAAACATTAATAGTTTTAAATTAAGCATTGCATGAAGACATTATTAGTTTTATATATCTGATATATTAGCAGTACTGGTAGATGCTTCCATAACCTGAATCTACTGCTATTCTTGGGTTGTATGCTGTAGAGACATGCTCATCTTGATCTTCATTCTGGGTTCTCTGACAAAAGCAGGTGTAGCGGAACAATGCATCCAAGGTCGAAGGTTTCCTAACAGTGCCTGCTCAACGGGTCTTGTAGGAAGGTGGGTGGTCTAGGATACCGACAGGTTGAAAATGTGTGTAAAACTGTAGTGTGGTGTGTGTGTGCACACGCAAGGTTAAGCAATAATCTCTTTGTTTCCATGGTTCCCATATTTTTTTTACTTCAATTATTGCTTGAGGCATTGATAAGGTCAGTCAGTCAATGGTACTATATCACAGGGTTTTGGCAGATGGTTTTATATCTTTGGAGACTGTCTATTGTAAACAGTTGTGACATTTACTGCTCATTTAGCTCTAAACCCTTTTAAAAAGGAGATTTTAAATTCCAGATCCAGCGCCTTGTCTATGTTTTAGTCAAATCTTACATTGACAGTGTTTAAAGGGTTGTTTGACTACATCTTGTTTTTCTTTTGTTAATTACCTACTGAATAAGGCAGTCTCTGTGAGAGGAGTGGTTTCTTACACACAATGCAATACAACTTAAACAATGGAACACTTAAATCACACATAGGAACTTTTACATTCTGTAATTTAAGAACAAAATTTTGACAACAGTCCAGAGAAATCAAAATCAGCACACTGAGAGCTGGATTCAAAATCATACCAAAAATCTATGTAAATAAATTAAGTTATGGGCTGATCCGACTTGCATTAAGTTCAGCACATAAACTAAAGGTTAGTCAGTAGTGTGTATGGCCCCCACGTGCCTGTATCCACTGCTCCTGATGAGATGGCAGATGGTGTCCTGGGGGATCTACTCCCAGACCTAAATCAATTCATTAGTGAGCTCCTGGACAGTCTGTGGTGCTCCTCGGTGGCTTTCGATGTTCCAATAACTGATGACCCAGAGGTTATCAATTGGATCTATGTCTGGAGAATGTGAGGGCCAGTCAATGGCATCAGTACCTTCATCTAAAAACTTAAGCCACATGAGGCCAGGCATTATCTTGCTCAAGGAGGAACCCACTGCATCAGCATAACTTTTTACAATGGTTCTGAAGATTTAATCCTGGTACCTAACATAAGTAAGGGAACCACTGGCTAGCATGTGGAGGTCTGTGCAACACTCCAGAGATATTCCTCCCCAGACAATTTCTGACCTACTGTCAAACTGGTCATACTGGATGATGTTGCACAGTTTGTCACATGTGTTCAGTGTGAACATGCTCTCATGCGTGAAAAGAACGGGGTACCAAAGGTGAATGTGTCAATTATTGCCAATCCAGCTGCATGATACTGAGCTGTGAGCACAGGTCCCACTCTGGGATATCAGGCCCCCATGCCACCTCATGAAGTCTGTTTCTGACAATTTGGTCAGAAACAAGCATCCAGTAAGCTTCTGGAGGTCATTTTGTAGGGCTCTGGTAATGCAGCTCTTGTTCTACCTCACACAAATGAGCAGACACTCTTCCTGTTGCTGGGTTGTTGTCCAGCTCTCGTCGTGTAATGGCCTGTCTCCCGGTATGTCTCCAATGCTCTTGAAACTGTGCTAGGAGACAAATCAAACTTACTTGTGTGTGCCATCCTGTGAGGAGCAGGACTGCCTGTGCAACTTGATTGGGTTGCTAGTACGATCATATGCAACAGACAGTGACAAAGACCCTAACTAAAGGGTGACAAGGAAAAACTAGAAAGAAAAACTAAAGACAAATTAGTCTGGAAGAATAATGAGAGAACAACTGTCTATGACCAATTACAGGTGTAAACAATACCCAACACCAGCAGATGCCATGGCTCCTCAAACCATCACTGACTGTGGAAACTACAATGGACCTCAAGCAACGTGGATTGTGTGCCTCTCCTCTCTTCCTCCAGACTCTGGGACCCTGATTTCCAAAAAAATTAAACATTTACTTTCATCAGAGAACATAACTTTGGACCACTCAGCAACAGTCCAGTCCTTTTTGTCTTTAGCCCAGGCGAGACACTTCTGATGCTGTCTGTTGTTCAAGAATGGCTTGACACAAGGAATGTGACAGCTGAAGTCCATGTCTTGCACAAGTCTGTGCGTAGTGGTTCTTGAAGCCACTCTTTGTAAATCTCCCACACATTTTTGAAAGGGTTTTTTCCACAATCCTCAATCCCACTTTTTTTTTTCTACCACATCATTTCCTTCCCTCCGACACTCTATTAATGTGATTGCACAACCAGCCTCTTTTACAATGACATTTTGTGTCTTGCCCTCATTGTGCAAGGTGTCATTGGTCGTCTTTTGGACAACTGTCAAGTCAGCAGTCTTCCCCATGATTTTGTAGCCTACAGAACTGAGAGACCATTTAAAGACCTTTGTAAGTATTTTCAGTTAATTTGCTGATTATTGTGTGGCACCAGGTGTCTTCAATATTGAACCTTTTCACAATATTCTAATTTCCTGAGATAATGAGTTTGGAATTTTCCCAAAATTAAAAGAAATAAACATTTGAAATCTATCAGTATGTGTATAATGAATGAATGAATATAATATACAAGTTTCCATTTTTGAATGGAATTAGTGAAATTTTTTTTTAATAATATTCTAATTATATGACCATCACCTTTACTGCAAAATCATTCTCTATTTTTGGATTGTCTTGCTGATGCCTCTGCATTGTTACTTTCAGTTGCACCAAAGAGGGTGAAATTGATTCACAATCCTCTAATTGGACAGATTAATATCCCTGAAGTTTAACTGACTTGATATTATACTGTTATTAAGAGATCCCTTCATTTTTTTTGTAGTGTATAAAAGATTTCCAATTAAATGGTGGCTATGGATTGAGACATTGGAATGAATTGGAGCAATCTGCTGTAGATTCAAATTATTTTGATTAGCACTGTAAGCAAGCTAATCAATCAGTTTTTTTATTATCTGCCAATATTTAGTATGTTTATTGAGCACAGACAACAAACATAATTCGTTTCTGTGTTAATATGTTAAATAAATTTGAGATCTTAAAGAATAAAAAGGTCAGCTGCGTACTATTAAACACTAACACTATTATGTCTTTGAATATATAATGAATATATAATGGCCTCTACATCATTAAATTTAGCTGTTTACATAAGGGAATCCATCTGTAAGAAAGGCAGAATATCACTGTTGTCTTGAACATTCATTGAACCATGAGCTCTAAACAAGCTTACTGTGATTCCCGTCACCTGCAAGTGTTTGTGTTGCCGTATTAAGCGTCATGTATAATTAGACATGTTCGGAATTATGTGTGTGGAAATATTTTTCATAATTGGTGACAGTGTAAGCAAAGTGTTGGCAGGCTTCAGTGACCATGCCACTAAAATAGCTACTGCACTTGCATTTTAACTCTTGCAGGCACACATTGGCAACAATTCATCAAATTAAAGTCCATGTTGGGTTTGCAGGGGGTAAAGGGGTTGTGGTTTCTCATAGTGACCACTGAACATTAATGGGCTCTAAATCTTTCCTGTAGTTCAAACAGTAGATTGTGGTGTCTGCAGTGCCAATATCATGGGTTCGTCCCAAGGAAAGCACGGACTGATTAGAATGCCAATGTGTACCTTGAATGCCATGTAAGTCGATTTGGATAAAAGTGTCTGTCAAATGCGTAAATGTAAATATTTTTGGTTTGATTGGCGCAAACTTTGCATTCTTCCTGGTGAACATTTTACATAATATAATTGTAACCATGTGGTATCGTAGAAAGCGCACGGAATAGGAATGTTCTAAATTGACTTTGTCTTGAACAAAGGAGACAATAACGGACAAAGGACTAAAATGATCCAGGAATATATATGTAGGAGATAACAAAGAACTAAAGATACAGCTAGCTGATGATTATAAGTAACCATAGAAACTAACAGGAATATCAGAAACTGATGCCTTTTCTCAATATGTGTTATCAACAATCTTGCGTCCGCGCTCTACAATGTAATTATCAACCGTCAAAGTTTAATTCCAATACTCTAGTTCACAAGTACTGCGACTACATGAAAGTAACTGGATGTGTTCCTGATATTGAGGATTTACCGCAGATTTAGGATAATCGAACTGTTAGAAATCTTAGAAGATAGTACAAAAGCCTTAAAATTTAATATGAAATATTGCTCCAACACATGCATAACATTATTAACCAGTGTGGTTGAACGACAAATTTGTGACAATACGGTTTCGGGAAACAGTCGTGTCTAGCTAGTTGATTTCTTCAACTATTCAATGTGCAATTATACTTAAGCAGTTAGCTATGTCATTGTATGGGAAATACATCCCTGACTGGATTTCATGTGGTTTATGGGACTTTCTCTTTTCATATAAAAGGTAAACGTTGATATAGGAAATATGCTTAGTTATTACAGAATCAAGATTGTGTTGTTGAAAAGTGCTGGATGAGCACAAACTGATAATGTGACAAACAAGTTTTGAGACTGGTGGAGACGACAACATGGAATAAAGCAATTCATAACAGCCTCCTTCAATTCTGAATCAGCCTCAAAAGATGTATAATGTCAGGATTAAGATTAGCTTAGTTGTCTTTTTGCTACCATGTGTGTGTTCTGGTGGTTCAATTTAGCCCTGATCAGTCCCTAACTTGTTCCTTGATAACAGATTATGTTCATCTGTCAACCATTATGTCGTCTTGTATATTGAAGCCCTTCGTTTTCTCTGTTCATTGTCCTTTATTTCATGTGGTTGTTTGTTCATTTTCTCCTTTGTGTCTTTGTGGATTAAAAAAATAATAATTGCTTGTTTTAATTATCCTGTCTCAGGCAATATACTACAACTATCAGTGTGGCAATAATATAATTCCAAATTTTAAAAAGAAATTGTTACTTGAGACCCAAATCAGCACATTAGCATAATTTATAAAGTATCTTGTGGCACTGAAGACTGTTGAAAATTCTTCTTTGCCATCACAATAATATATTATATTTAAAACAACCCCAAAATATTTGAATGGTAGTGGGTACCAAGGTTCTTGTTCTTATTTGTTCATCTTTGTTTTCTTTGCGTCTTTGCTGCACCCGTTTATGATGCGCGAAAATGATGTACCTTTCTATCCTTGCTCATGACTCCTCAGAAAGCTTCCTCACTCCTTGTTCCTCACCATGCAATTAGTTCGATTAGGTTCCGGGTCACAGGCGTATATTTTTATTTGCATTGAGAGAAGCACCTAGTATGTGTGCAAAAAAAGTATCAGCCATTTCAGACAGCCAGAGCAGATTTCTGAGATAGTTCCACATATGGTCTCTATAATTCTTCTCTATTCTTTGTCCCTTAATGTTGAAAATTTATAGTCTTTGGGACATAATCGTATTTGCTTATTTTCCCAGTTCCATCTGCCACATTGATGACTACATTTCTGCCATCACTATCATTTCTTTTTCAAATTTGGGTGATTGCACTGTTGTGTTGTTCCCTACAATTAAAAGCCAAAATGGCATTTGCTATCTCATCTGTTGTCCCTGATGCTGTGTGTCCAGATGATACAATTGGGTACTGTACTGAATCCTGCCAAGCACCGCATGCATTGTTAATTACAGAAATAGAGTTTTGTTATAGATTGTTGTGACAAATAAGTTTCTTTTATGTTTATTGCATTAGAGAATTGGATAAATCCTGATGCTTAATTCATCCGTTGTTAAGGTGTCTATTTGGAATTGTACTCTTTGTTCTGAGCTGAGTGTCACAAGGGGGGGAAAAATCAAAGAAGGAATAAAATCATCAAACACGCCTTTACACTATGTATGTGCACACAGAGTGTTAAGTGCTTTGATGTTTTCACCTAATGTGTAGGTCTTTTCACTGCCCCTATATTGTTGTTCTGAAGCAAACTTCTTGTTCTGGCCAATATCGATATCAACAGACACCGACAATAACAAATTAGAAGTGTATGTGTCAATGTGTATCTTGAATGCAATGCAAGTCGCCAAAATGCATAAATGTAAGTTACTGCAAGTTTATTGAGGTTCATCCTTTAACAGTGCTATCATTTACTGCACCTTATGTTGTTCCAAACCTGTAAGTGTCAGGATCCTGTAACTTTGGTCAGTCTAATTCTTTGTTTGATACTTGAATCCCATGTGTTGTATTGTCCGTGTGAGCGTGTGGCTTTGAGGATTGTTCTCTGGGCCGTGCACTCTTCTGTGTGTTCGGGGTATGACATCTGTGTCCCAGCAGTCCTACTTAGTTTAGGTCTGTGCATCAGGATCCTGATGATTTGTCGGTCTTGTGTTTTGTTTTCTCTTAGAGCACATTGACTTTGTTAGTGTTTATTTTTATAATACCAATTTTAAGCTTTCCTGTAGCTCAATCAGTAGAGCATTGGTGTTTACGACACCAATGTCATGGGTTCGATCCCAGGGAAAGCAAGAACTGATTCAATGTGTTCCTTGAATGCAATGTAAGTTGCTTTGGATAAAGCGTCTGCCAAATGCATAAATGTGAAAGCAAGGGCCGTTTGCAAAAATTAGACTGACGAACATGTGACCCATAGAAATGCAAACATGACAGAAGTCGTGCTCTTTTGCCTTGTCATTGTGTTTGGTGTCATGTTTGCATCTCTATGGGTCACATGTTCTTCAGTCCAATTTTTTGCAAAGCCCCTTGCTATCTTTTTATTAGTTAATTTGCCCACCTGCTCTACCTCATTACCCACCTCATTTTATTTCCTACATATTTCTCATGTTTGCTCTGTCTTGTTGACACACACATATATATATATATATATATATATATATATATATATATATATATATATATATATATATATATATATATATATATATATATATATATATATATATATATATATACTTGCTCATGTGCCTAGTTGTTGGTTGGTTTATATCTTTAAATATATTTGTTTCTCCTTCCTGTATTTTTTAGCTATTTTTGTTTCTGCCGTATTGTTGTATTACCATGGCTCTTCAGTTTTCCAGTCCAGTAGTCTGCGCTTTTTATTTTTTTGTTAATAACAACCTTTCAACCTTTCACTCTCCAGCTGGAAAACCCTGCAGACAGTTGGCTCTATTATTTGTTTTTGTTTTTTCACCCAGCTTGGGAAAAGATCTTCTAATGCCTACCTCCTGAAACTGCAAAAGTGCCACCAGGACGGTTGCCCATTTGGAGTGTATGCTCAAGCCCTCCTTGATGCAGTCCTGGAACTAGGCTTTGGTGAGTGCACCTTTATACATTTTCTTGCTGGATTGAAGGAGCTGGTGTCCTAAAGACCTGGGAAGGGTTGCACCAGCCATTCATACATTCTGAAAACTTTGAGTTTTGGCCTCTTGTGTACGTTTTGTGGATTTCAGAGTGCAAGCTTTTGAAAACTATACCTGTTATTATGATGATACAACGCTACAAAAATGAGAATTTGTGAAGAGCCTTTATATTTTAGAGCATTGTTGTAATTTAAACGTACCCTCAATTTGAAATAGAAAGTCTACACTAGAGGCTTAGTAACTACTAGCTATTTAGATACTATCTTTGCACTTGAAATAATGCACATTATTGAACATTGCACATATGATATTTACTGTTAGGGTCACATTCGGTCTAGATATTTACTTTAGATGTACTCTTGACATAGTTTAGTGACTAAGTCTTAATCTTAACTTGTTTTTTTGTTTTTTTGAGTAAACGAGGGTTATGTGAAAGGTACAGATATTAGCAATTAAGTTCACTAAACAGTGTTCGTTAGAACAGCTGTTGGATTTTTACGGTGTAGGAGTATGCTATCGTATATAGCTTCAACGACAGTACATAGACTAAAAGACGGGACAGTTCTATTCAATTTGAAAAGTTACATTTTATAAATGCATCACTTTGCGTTGACGTTTAACCCGTGTCAATAGCCTTTTATCAGAATCTTATGACTTATTAAATTCACAGCAATGTTAGAGGGCATATGTCTCACTTTTCTTATCTGCTTGCTATGCTGTTGATTTTGATCCCATTGTCTGCGAGCAGTAACAGAGGGGGTCTGCTCTGTATATATCGTGTGCCATCTCCATATAGCAGCACTGCGATCTGAGTATTATTGCCTGCAAGGAGGGGATATTACATCCCTGCTGTCTGGGTGGGAGATCAGGGGATGCCATCAGTGAAACGGCAGGGACTCTCTCTCTGTCTATCACAGATACAGACCAGTCAGAGTTATTAGATTATGGTAGGCATGTACATCTGCAGCAGGGAATAAAGCAGTGTACAATGTCAAACTCTAGCACAGCTTGACTGAGTGACAGACACTAAATAACAAGCATTACTTTGCAGAGGAAGCCGTTCAAACTTTGAAAAACATTTTTATTGTGGCCATGGGGTGTCAAGCTCCAAAAATGCACACATACACACCATGCATGGGGAAAGCCAGAATTTATTAACTTTTTAAAATAATTTATTCAGTAAAAGTAGTTTTCCAAAACGTTTTAATACAATAGCAGTCATTTAACACTTAATAGAATCAGATGCAATCAAACTAAGCGATGTTACATTCATAATACACTTTTCGTAATATAATAAATGTAACGGTGAACGAAATGCTCCGAAATGTCTAGTTCTATTTTTATGTGTATAAAATTAGCATGTTAGTCAATACACAATACAATGAGACTCTAGACACATTGTTTAATTGTGAATAAACATACAAACAAAACGTGCAAGGTGATTTTAATATATATTTAAAAAATCTTTTAAATCCCAATAATTGAAATAACTGAATTTATTTCAACTGAAATGGTTTTAAAATACCGATTTTCTGCTCAAAAACATTTCTTAATATTATCAATGTTAAAAAAAACTTGTGCTGCTTAACATTTTGTGAAAACTGTGATACATCTTAACATTTTGTGAAAACTGTGATACATTGTTTTGCTGTTGTTAAGAATGATTTGAATAGAAAGCTCAATAGAATAGAATTTTTATCATTATAAATTATATTAAATTATAATTACATTTGTCTTTACTCTCACAGTGGTGTAAATAAAACAAACCAATCTGTTTATTGTCAGTGAAACTGTATTATGTAAGGTTGAAGAGGATTGAATTATACTTGCATATACTTTGGCCATGTTTGTGTAAATATACTCCATTTATTAAGCTTTACAATTTTCCTCGTTCTTACTTTCTACAAAAGCAATCCTCACAGAGAATACTGTGCTAAGTGTCTTCACATGACAAGTTTGAATATGTGAAAGTGCGATATTTGAGATCTTGTATTGTATAACCCAAGTTAAGTGTCGGTTCCATGCCTTTGGTGCAGTGCAGATTTCTGTGTGTTGACTGGGGTGAAGACTTATCCCTCCTCTGTGACAGAGATAACTGTGCTTCCAAAAATGTGCAACTTGCTATTTCCTCTTGTGACATCAATGGTTGAGCAGCTATTCTAGTTGCAGACAAGGGGTTTGGAGAGCCGACTCACCACTGCTTTTAATGGAACTCTTGTGATCAATCATAAGTCAGTGTGATCAATGCATTTTTGTTTGCTTCAGGAGTGGCACAATCAATGCATGTGGGCTGTCGAATGTCATGTTTTTCTTTCTTCAAGGAAAGTAGATGACTAGCATAATCACACTATTCCTCTTTGGGTAGAAAATGCATTTTAACATTATCTAAATAAATAGCTTGCTTAGAGGTAATTTTAATAAATATGTAAATGCATTACTGGGAATCTAGGGAGATCTGGTGTTCCTTGGACAAGAAAGATAGCTCTCAAAATTTGTCAGGCCTTTTTTGCGAGCCAGAGTTAAAATAAATTATAGTAATGGCTCCCTGCATATGCCAGCTCCATTAACGGCAAGTTGAAGAGAGAGAGGGGTATGAGCTATGAAACCTTCATGGAAAGGTGTTTAATGTTTGTCACCGCTAATGGTCTGCTGGTCATTATAGGGTGGGGCTAATTATCAGACCATTATCACCTTACCTGAATATGCAATGCAAATTCCTTACAGAGAAGAGGAATAATAGTCAAAATAACAATGTGCTGCAATTGGATTTTTTTGTTAAATGGAGATTCTAGGAGAAGGAGCACAAGCAAAAATAATCCCTCATTGCTAGGGATGAAGAGGTAATTGCTGAAAGTAATGCATAAAAATGTTAGGATTCAGAACGCCATGCCAATTTGTTTTTTGTTTGTATTCAATTAAAATATATTTTTTTTATTAATAACGCTTATTTTAATGCGTAAACCATAGCAATAATGTGATTTACAGTCTAAGACATGGACAAAACATTAAGCAATTAAAAAAATAAAATAATGTGAGATTTGAATTTACCTCCAAATGCAATGTGGTTCTGCTCCTTTTTTCTTTCTTTTTTAAACAAAAACAATGCATACAGCTGTATTTATAAGCCTATGATTTGCATTTAACTTGTAGCTTTTTAGTAGCAAAGATTTTGTCATTATTTTAATAAACATAACTTGTATTTGAATGAGCTATTTCAGAAGTGATATACGAGTAAGGAATAAATTACTCTTGAAGTATTATTATTATTATTATTATTGTAGTATCTGGTCTGTGTCACTGAGATCCCAATTTATCAGTTTGAAATTGAATTTGAGCGTGTTTTTTGTATAAATTACTTTATTCACCGGTCACACTTTTTATTTGGGTCCAATTCTCACTATAAACTATGACTTTTGATAAGACTATGACTATGACTTTTCTATAAACAGACCTAATTACTGTTTATTAATAGTAAGGTAGTTTTTAACTTTAGGTATTGGGTATAATTATGGGATGTAGAATCGGGTTATGCAAAATAAGACTATCCTAGTAGTATGCATGGCAATAACTAGTTGATAATGAATTGGACCCTAAACTATATTATCTCCTACTTCTTGTGTCATTCAAAACCTGTTCAAGACATTTGTTCATCTTCGGAACACAAATTAAATGTTCTTTTGTGTTTGTTTTTTTTTATCTAAGAGCTTTCTGTCCCTCTGTTGACAGCCAGACAATTACCACTTTGACCTTTTAATGCTCATAAAGAGATTGTAAGAATGATCCAAATGAATTGAATGATTAAATCCAAATTTTCTGAAGAGACACGATCACTATATGATGAACAGAGAATAATAAATTGTTACCAAGATTGAAATAAAGTGTGACCAGAGTGACTTTCAGCTTAGCTTGCCTCATTTTATGTAGAGCAGGTTTAATTTATCTAGCCACCTTTTTGAGAAGGTTGTCCAACACTCAACAGTCCCACTACCCAGTTTGGGGTCCCAATTCACCAGTTAAGAAACACTAAGGAGTTAATCTAACATCTTAGCTATTTTTTTCTTCTTCATTGTGGTAGGTGGTAAATAAGGGAAGGACCATTCATTTGTACAGAATATTTAAGAATGGATATAAAACAAATGAGGAAAATGCAGACCTCAAAGAATACCTCCTTCTCGACTAAATCAAATCCCACCGGCAAAACATTTAAATTACAAGCAGGATAGGAACAATCCAATCTTTTATGGATTTTATTATCAAAAGCTTTTGTAAAATGCATAGACTCCTTCAGGAATTGGACCAATTCAAGGTTAAGACAAAAGCTTGTATTGTGCCCCGCAAGAATTAATGGTTTTCACCTTTAGACAAGAATATGTATAAACTCTCTTGTGCTGTTTATCAATCCAACAGAAGAAATGAATTTGAGAATGGGAGAGCCAATTCTCCACAAAACAGATTGTTTTCAATCACACACAAACAACCATGTCATATCAAATAATAATAATAATAATTGTATATATATATATATATATATATACACACACACACACAGTAGTACCTCAAGATACGAAAGGCTCAACGTACGAAAAATCCAAGTTACGAAAGCAAAGACGAAAAATTTTCAAGATACGAAAGGTTTCTGAAAGTCCGAGATTCGCCCCATAACAATTTTGAAACTCGCGCCGCACTTTTACTCGCTTTTATTTCTTTAGTCTCAAATAAATCAAAACACAAAACAAAACATAAGCAGGTGCGTTTCACTCCCAATGTCCCGCTTCTCTCAGCTGAGTCACGCTTCTCCCTCTGAGTTCCATGTCACTCGCAATCTCTCTCGGTTTCAGTTTCACTTTCGTTTCCCTCTTGAGCCTCGCGTTCACCGCTTCCGTGCCGACTCGTGTCTCGCCCGGATCTCTCTCTCCGTCTTTCCCTTCCAGGCTGTTTATATCCATGCCCCCCTTGCCACATCGACATTTTACGTGATTTCATTGTTTATTGGTCAATTTAGCTTTATTATGAAATTTAATGGGGTGTTTTTGGAGGGCTTGGAATGGATCAGCCATTTCCAAGATACGACAAGCTCCTTATACAAAGGCCGCCTCGGAACGGATTAATTTCGTATCTCGAGGTACCACTGTGTGTGTGTGTGTGTGTGTATATATATATATATATATATATATATATATATGTAACACTGTTCCTGTCTGTCTGGGTCTTCTTTGTCACTTCCTGTCAGTCTTGTCTTTGTTTTACTTCCTGTCTCTCGGGTTATTGTTTCACTCCCTACACCTGTCTTGTAATCACTGGTCGTTAGTCTCCCAGGTGTTGCTGTTTCCCCTTGTGTATAAGTCACTTGTGCATTTCCCTGGTGTTTGTCAGTTGTTAATGAAGAAGTCTGATGTGTGTGGATGTCTTGCCTGTCTTCAGAGTTGCGTTTAAGTTTAGTTTTTGCACAAGTGTGCTTATTTGTTTTGTATTTAAAGTCTTTGTTTTGGTTTATTATTATTAAAGTCATTTGGAGTTTGGATCCTGTTCTCCTCGTCATCTGTCTTCCGCATCGCACACCACCTCACCCTAGTTCGTAACAATATATAAATATATATATAAATATATATATATATATATATATATATATATATATATATATATATATATATATATATATATTTATATATATATATATATATATATATATTTATATATATATATTTATATATATATATATATATATATATATATATATATATATATATATATTTATATATATATATATATATATATATATATATATATATATATATATATATATATATATATATATATATATATATATATATAGTGACACCACTTCTGATGTTTCCCTGGAAATTTCAGGATTATTAATTTTTATTTTATCTGACAAATGTCACCAATGCAATGGGGGCAAATCACACATGGATTGCTTTAGTATTTCTTACAATTACTTTATATTCTCTAATCATCACAGCCTAGCTGGAAACTGCTTTTTCTTTTTTGGCCAGTGTGGGTTGGATGAAAGTGTCACAGTCGCGACGTGTCTATTCACTTCCTGTTACCTTGTATTTCCTGTGTCGTCAATCACTTCCTTGTTAGTCACCACCTGTTCCCTATCTCCTCGTGTATATAAACCCTCATGTGTCTTTGTCAGTTGTTGACTGTTAACATATGTGTGGATGTTTCTCTTGGTGCTCCATGTTCTCCCAGGTTTTTGCATAAAGCGTACTACTTTTGTTTATATTTAAAGTCTTTTGATTTGTTCAATAAAGAGTTTCAGTTCTACCTGCTCTCCTCGTCTTCCGCATCGCACACTGTTCGCTGATAACAAAAAGAGATTTTTTTTTTTTGTCCTTCAACATTTATCTTTATAAACTTCTGTTATCTAAAAATAAGATATTTGATCTTTTTTGAGACTTGTTGTGTCCATGATGCTCGTCTTTTCCTGCCACACAGTTCAGGATATCTTTGATCAAGAGATTTGAGATTTGCATACTGCATTGTCAGATAGAAATTATACCACAATGATCCCAAGGTTAACAGGTACATACCATTATTGGCTGGCTGTGCATTATCCCGCTTATTACAATGTTACTTGCTAAATAAATTGACATTTACATTTATGTATTTGGCAGACGCTTTTATCCAAAAGCAACATTGCATTCAAGGACCACATTGAATCAGTTCTTGCTTTCCCTGGGATCGAACCTATGACGTTGACATTGTAAACATCACACTCTACTGATTAAGCTACAGGAAAGCGAAGTTGAAATTTAAATATGAGAAGAAAAAGGATTTCTCTTGTGATTTGTCAAGTGATCTCAGTATTGTATAGGGGTGTTTCTAGTCTTTCATCAGTACTCTGGGCTCAGTACCCACTACTCTTGATATTTGTCTTGTCATATTGCCATTGTTTTTAGGTGTCGGTTGGCTGCATGGATGAGAAGGTAATGGTCAGGCTTTTCTGTCTCGTGTGACGTGAAGCAAGCCAGTCCACGTCATGATATTCAGCCGACATATTCTTGGTCTTCGATGACTACTGAAAGCTTCCACTCAACCTGTCAATGGTTTTGACCGATTGTCTCAATTTGTGACCAAAATATCATAACTTGGGGTATTTGTTGTGACACAGAAATTTGCTTGTTAGCAATTTGTACCTGTTTGTTTGTCAAAAGTTTTGTCCATGGAATTTTTAACCGCTTTCTATTGCACTTATCAAAAGTCTGGATGTGCCTTTCTTCTCTTCCAGGGATGCAGGATGTAAACTGCAAAAAGTAACTTATTGACAAACAATAAAAGACATTTGCCTGTTTAGTTTTCTTCAATGTATTGTAGTAACTATCAAACTTGTCTAAAACTCTTTTTTTTTGTTTTCTGTCTTTTAAAATCCATTACTAGTTCAATGGGAGAAACTGCAGCAAAACTGTGCAAATTATTTAATGCATGAGCAAACTGTCCAAATGAATGGTTTCAGAGTCCTGAATGGTTTCAGACATTTTTGCAAACTGAAACATTTTTCATTAATACGTTATTGCCAGTTTGGGATTCAAAATCGCTGAGTCGGAAATCACACTCATGACATTGATTCTTTGCGTCAGTATGTGATAATCTCCATTGTTGGACAAGGATTTATCAGTAATATTTTACTGGAGCCCAGCAGTATTTCACTGGGGCTCATACCCAAGTGAAAGGGGTTTAGTGATGCCCCTGATATTGTTTATTGTCTGAGCATTTCATCAGAGTAATCAAGTGCTTCAAAAATCCTATTTTCCTATTTTGAGTAAACAGGAAATCGGTTTGTTCCTGTGGGCACTGTACTCGCTTCACCTCACCAGTGGGTCATGCTTTACAACTGAACCTGGCATGCTCAGCTCTCACTCTCAGCACTATATCATCTGCCCTCTATCAGAGCTGCCAATGTGGCCACAGTCCAGCAAGCAATCTACAGAGCAGTCATCACCATATCCAGATGTGAAATGAGGATAATTAGCAGGATGCTTGTGTGCTATCATGGGCTAAATGGATATTATGAAAATTTAACATCCAGTGGTAAGTGCAACTGAAATATTAAGTTGTTTTCCATCCATGGGTTGGTTAGTGGTCAGTAATGCATTTTTCTTTTTGTTGTAACAGCAGGATTTTACTAGCCATTTTTAAATCTAGGCACTGATGAGGAATGGATGATAGAAGAAAAGGTATTAGAGAAGGCCAAGGGAATTCTGCTGGAGGACAGATGATTTGATGGTTTTGGGTTGGCAGGCCATTGCAGGATGGATGGTCATAGGTTCAGTACTCGCTCATTAGAGATGGTCGCAGAGGAGTTTAAGGTTGTCTGTGAATGATTTACTGAGGTCTTGGGTGAGCTGGTGGCGGAGAAGTTGAAGGAATGGATTGTGCCAAGGTCACTGGATATGGTCATTTCCCAGTGCTGCTCTGCTGCACATGGTTTTACTAATATTTTTATTAGGGGGCATAAAAACCGTCAGTATCATATTTGACACCTCAATATCTAAGCCCTCTAACTTATCAGCATGATGAATTTTGCAAAAAAAAAAAAACCTGACTACTAAGAACTATTTTAAATAATGTATAGTTAATCCTGTGAAAGTGAAAATCATGTTAATCCACAAGAAATGACTCAATTTTGGGGCACTTTTCTAAACTGATAAGCATGAGAACTCTCTCCAATAATGACAAAAGACATTGTAAGATTTTGATGTTTACAGTAAAATACATTGAGGAGAAAGAGGTGTACAAATAAAATTTCCTCAAAAGCCTGATGCATAATTTTTGCTGTATTATAACCTGATTTTTCTAAGAAGTTATGTGTTGATAACCAATTAAACCTAAGCTGCTTCAGTCAAGTAGCTAAGTTTTAATCTTGAAATATTACTAACAATATGATGGTTATTAAGTTTGGTATATTCAACTCAGCATTATCACTTACTGATTAGTTAATCCGAGTTCCTTGTTAGTTGATGATAGTTAATAGAATGTCCCTCACGTTCCCCAGACATGAATCTATTTGAGAACCTCTGGGTTCCTATCGCTAGGTGTCAGCTAGGCATGGTGTGTGCGATGCGGAGAAGACGAGTCGTCGAAAAGATGCAAACAAAAACACTTTCTTGGAAAAACAAGAATAGAAAACGGCACGTAATAGTGCAAAAACTTGGAGACACGGAAAACATCCACACACGAAACAACATCCCACGTAACGTTAACAAGAGACAAAGACATGGGAACACAGGAGGGCATTTATAGGCAGATAGGGAATTATGAACGGCTGATGAGACTAACAATTAGTGATTACACGGACAGGTGGAGGAGGGACATGATGGATACACAGATGGGACCCATATGTGAACAGACGCGGCAAGACCGTGACACTAGGGGTGTCCAGTTCCTTCCAGTTCTTGGAAGGTCACAATTAAACGTACATTAAACACGTAATCAAGGCCTCATTAGGCATACTACAAACTTCTGGACAGATATGTTGAGGTACTTGGAGTTAAATTTTTTGCAGGACAATAGCCCTCAAGGACAGTATTTGGACACTCTTGCCTTGAGCCCTCCCCTTCACCTACTCCTAACCATATTGATCCTGCTGATCAGGAAAAGTGTACTTAACGGTCCGCAAAGGGAGTCACATTTTTGAGCGTGGTTGCAAAATGCTGTGATGTGTCAGCCCATGCAATCAAAGCCCAGGACACCACATCCAATTTCAATTATAGGCCTATTAAATGCCCATTAGGAACATTGTTTCCACTTTTCATATTTTTTCTCCCCCTCTTCAAAATAAATTTATTTTCAAACTGATATGGCATGGAAATAGGGAGAAGAATTGGATAGGAAAAAGATGAATGCAAATCGGTTGCATAAACTAAATCCACTTTTTTTACTCTCTATGCCATTGTCCAGTTACCAGCTTTTGTAACTTTGTTTGGCTCATCCAGAGAAAGGTGGGCAGAGTTAGTGTAAATAGTCTTTGCAACAAGACAGGTCAATACACTTAGTATTGAGACAAATCCTAATTATCACCACTGGGGAAGCAACACTGTCACACTGTATCTTAGTCACTTTCATCCTAGTTATGTTGACACTTTGTTTTATGCTTTTTGTCCTAGTTATGATGTTTTTGCTTGATTTGTTTAATGTAAAGCATGTTAGTCAACTAAAAAGCATAACTAGGACGAAACATAAAAAGTGCACGTGTGAAATGTCCAGGGATGTGGATACTGATGGAAGGGGAATGGATAATTCAACATATCCATGTGCTATCGGGATTGTGTGTGCACCCGCTTCTCCAACAGCAGAAATGGCAGGGGAAATGAAAATGGAGCGTGACTGAGGTATGTATATTTGTGCCAGTGTTGTTTCCCCAGCGGTGACGATTAGGGCTGCTTTGTCACAGTACAAGCCAACACTTTGTGGCGGGGCCAATGTATAGAAAATTTAGGATTGAGGAATGCACCCCAAATAGGCATGTCCATGGGTTCCATGGAATTATCTGAAAAGGGCTGACATAGAACCCATTGACATACCCATTTGAATCCCATACCTCAAGACTGTTATCTTTATTTACTCTATAACTCTTTAAAATAAAGAAGCTCTTATAGCATTTTAGACCCCATTTCCACTATAAAGAAACTTTTTTTGCAATGGAAAAATTCCATGGATGTCAAAGTTTCATAAAAAAATTGATCCCAGTAAAGAACCCTTATTTTGAGGAATCTTTATAGTAAAAGAATGTATATTTTCTCATGAAGGGACATTTTGATAATAAAAAAAAAATCCTTGTGCTTGTATGCTTGAAAGCCAATGTCGATATTTGTAAAATTAGATGTGCCCAAAAATCTGACTGTACGTGACAGTGTTACTACAGTGTCAATTGAACTCTTTCCCCACCAGCGTTTTCTAAAAAAAGTTCTGTAACTTCAGGCAGTTTTGATTTATTATTATTATTCAGATCTTGTTCATACATTTTTGGATCCGGAGATGCTGTACTATTTAAACCGATGCATAATACCTCTACAAGATACCAGTGAACCCATGGATTGCAAGAAAAATTTGTCAGTGGAGGGGAAGCATTGTGTCATTTAATTATGGAAAATGTTGAGGAAAGAGTCTTGCTGTGGGTTGTTCCCCCACAAAGACATTGAACCACACAGTTTCCACCCATTTGAGGATTTTGCCCATTTCTAATTTTGAAGATACTAAAAGATCTTCTGTCAGTGTTGTACATCTAACCATATAATAATCTGGAACAAGTGTATATTTTAAGCACTGCTTTTAAGCAATGAAAATCAGTAACCATTCTCAAACAGTAGCGCATGGTGCTTGCACTGGGTTTGATGGGTTTGATTCCCAGGGAAACCAAAAACTGATTAGAATGTCAATGTGTACCTTGAACACAATGTAAGTCACTTTGGATAAAAGCGTCTGCCAAATGCACAAATGTAACTGTAAAATGAATTATTGATGTTGCAGCTGTTCTCCTGTGGTCTCCTCATTAACCGCACCATCATTGGGGTGTTTTACAAGACATGTTGAGCTTGGATAACAATTATATTATGCCTTCTAAATACTGCAAATGATTTTACTTTTGTTAGAGAATACCATAAGGAGTTTGTCTATATATAAATTAGTGGTGGTTCACAAAAATGAAATGTTAAAAGCTTTTTGCAACGCATTAGTAAGTCTATTATAATTAACACAAATAATTATTGTATTTAATATGTCAAAGTAATGTCTTCAATCTTAAACCTAACATTTTGACATGTTCCTGATGCACTATTTGTACTTGGAAATTATTTAACAATGTGCGCAGCATATATTTTGGTAATATTGTATGCATTTATCTGTTATTGTCTTGTGGAATAAAATTAGATTTTATTAAAGAAAATACTATAAGTGTCACAACCGCTGGTTGAAGTCAAATGGTGAAACAGAATCCACATATAGCCAATCTTTTATTCAGAACAAAGAAAAAAAAAATGTTTAAGAAACAAAAACACTCAGGTACCAGAATGATCGAAAACACAAACAGAACAACGGTGTATCATGCAACAACAACAGACATCTAAACTGGGTTAAACACGGGGCTTATATACACCAAACTGAGGAACAAACACGCATGTAAACAGAACTAGATAGAGGAAGTTTATGATATAAACTTCAGTTGGCTTGAGAAAGCCTATCCTGAAAGTTAAATTTATTTGTAAAAGCTTAAAAAGTTAAGTTTACAGATAGATAGATGGAAAGAATTAGATCTTGAGCATATATACACTTGTTAGTTATTGCTTTGCGTTGTTTCTAGGCAGTTACTAAGGTGTCGTTATGTTCTTTGATCATAATTTAATCTTTAATCAATTGATGATCAATTTTGCTAGCAAGATTTAATGTTAATTATCTTGTTGATAGCAAGATTTAGTATGAATTCCGAAGTCATTAGCAACATTTAACATAAATAAGCATGTTGCTGGCAAGAATTAGCTGAATTAGCATATTGGTAGCAAGATTTATTGTTAATTAACAAGTTGCTATCAAGATTTAGCATGATCTAGCATGTCACTAGTGAGAATTTGCGTGATCTAGCATGTTGCTAGCAAGATTTAACGTTAATTAACAAGACGCTATTGACATTTAGTGTGAACTAACATGTCGCTAGTGAGATTTGTTAATTCGTAGGTCGCTTGTGAGATTTAACATGAGTTAACATGTCACTGACGAGAATGAATGTTATTTAACAAGTCACTAGTGAGATTTAATGTTTTAAAGAACACAAAAGTCAGTTGACGCAGAGACTGGAGGTTATTGATGATTCAGCTGAACAGTGAGTGGTCTGAAATATCAAAGAATAATAATGAATATTAAATATAAATCTAAAATAAACAACATTTACATTGGTAATAAACATGAGTAAATTATTAATTGATTACAGAAGTGTTGCAATACTTGGTTAGTGCACAAATTGGCATCTAGGGTACATACATGGAGTTTTTTCATCAAGAGGGATCATCGGTGTTGTAACGAAATACCAAAAAATAAATAACAATGCTTTTTGATCCCCAAAGTGTTGGAAAATTGCAATTAGTTTATAAAAATGTTTACGGTTTAATTACATCCTTGGCTTTTAACGGTCAGTTTTCACTAATGTGAATAATACTTTGTTTTATTTCTATTTTAAAGATGCAATTAAGCATTATTAATATAGTCTTGCCACTTTTAAAACAGACTGCAGTTACACTACATGTATATGGAGCCCTTTATACATTTATTTACTATATAAATGTGTGTATAGATAGATAGATATGTATGTGTATATATATGTATATATGTGTGTGTGTGTGTGTATAAAGCCTTTCTTCATGTGAAATAAAATAACTTAAATATTAGTATTTCTTAAATCATTCCTGCACAATTACAATGGGGATAGTAATGCTGTTTTTTCTAATCTCAAGCAGTTTTCAGATTGAATCGATCTGCCATGTCAGACTTCAGTTCAACACAGATAAAGGAATCAACGCAATGTAATATTTGTATAAAGCCTTCCTCCATAGGAAACAAAATAACTTAAATATTAGTATTTTTTAAATAATTCCTGCTCATGTAATGCAGCAGAGTAATGCAGTTTTTTTTAATCTCAAGCAGTTTACAGTTTGAATCGATCTGCCATCGTTTTTGCATCCTTTTAAATACCTTATTTCATTTATTGTTTAAGTGTTCACAAAACATCGATCTATCAGCGAATCTGCTCAGGAAGCGCGTTTGAACTCGAGAACAGGGGTCAGACTTTAGTTAAAAGCAGATAAAAGAATTAACACAATGTAACTATATACTCAAGAATTAGTTATAAATAACTTTGACTGTTAGACGCTGCATTTGAAGAGAGTCAGCGCGCGCTGCTCAGGGAAGCATTTTACATGTGTTTTCCCCATGAACACACGAGCGAGAGTCAGAATTCGGCAATAAAGTACATAAATGAGCGCTATAAATAAACGTAGGTGCTTAGACGGTTATGCGTTGGCGCGAGTCCAGGAGGACGCGCGTTTAAACTTCACTTACCTTCCCCATAGTAATGTACTCCGTTGCCGAGTAAAGACGAATGAGAGTCAGAATTTGGCCATATAAGTGCATAAATCTTCAAGGAAACACGCTGCAGCGGTTACTTGATAATCGGAAACAATTTCCGTTTGATCATAAACTCTCTCACATAAATCTATTTTAGGAGATTATGATCTCTCTCTCCAGCAGTAGTGGCGTCTTTGAAAAGCTTTGAGGCTTTGAATTGCAGCGCTCTGATTCGTTCAAACTTCAGTGCTCTCACTGACAGGGGTGTAATTTTGTGATATTATGAATGTAAAATAGAGAGATTTAACTTACTAATTAAAGTAAAAAATCGATTGTAGACCTGCAAGTTTTTTTTCAGGATTTAAAAAAATAAAATGCATGCCCATTGGAATGGACATGTTCACACATACTGTATTGAAATGTATTATATATCAGGTGTAATGTTGTGATGTTACCAACAGATGGAGTGGACGCTCTATCTAAAATTCAGTTTTCACTTCATTAGTGAAAGTCTATGGAGATTTTATGACTTTAATCTTCAGTTTTATCAAAAATCATAAGTCTGATCAGTCTGAAAAGGGATAGCAACTCAAGTCAGAACAGGTCTGAAGTCTGAGCAGAGTTTAGTGGTTGTAGCTTTAAAGCTCTAGGAGGAGATGCATTGAGAATTTTAGGTAAGAATAATAATAATAATAACTAGATAGAGGAAGTTTATGATATAAACTTCAGTTGGCTTGAGAAAGCCTAGCCTGAAAGATAAATTTATTTGTAAAAGCTTAAAAAGTTTTGAAAGTTTACAGATGGATAGATGGAAAGAATTAGATCTTGAGCATATATACTCTTGTTAGTTATTGCCTTGCGTTGTTTCTAGGCAGTTACTAAGGTGTCGTTATGTTCTTTGATCATAATTTAATCTTTAATCAATTGATGATCAATTTTGCTAGCAATATTTAATGTTAATTATCTTGTTGCTAGCAAGATTTAGTATGAATTCTGAAGTCATTAGCAACATTTAACATAAATAAGCATGTTGCTGGCAAGAATTTGCTGAATTAGCATATTGTTAGCAAGATTTATCGTTAATTAGCTTAAAAAGTTTTGAGAGTTTAAACTTAAAAAAAAGTTATAATTATGCTTTTTGATCCCCAAAGTGTTGGAAAATTGTAATTAGTTTAAAAAAATGTTTACGGTTTAATTACATCCTTGGCTTTTAACGGTCAGTTTTCACTAATGCGAAAAATACTTTGTTTAATTTCTATTTTAAAGCTGTAATTAAGCATTATTAGTATAGGCTAATCACTTTCAAAAGAGACTGCAGTTACACTGCATGTATATGTAGCCTTTTATATATACTAAATATATGTGTATGTATATATATATATATATATATATATATATATATATATATATATATATATATATATATATATATGTATAGAGGTGTGTGTGTGTGTGTGTGTGTGTGTATATATATATATATGATACTGTGAATAATACTTTGTTTTATTTCTATTTTAAAGCTGTAATTAAGCATTATTAATATAGGCTAATCACTTTCAAAAGAGACTGCAGTTACACCACAGTTACACTATATGTAGCCTTTTATATATACTAAAAGAATTTTATTTTTGAGGGGGCCCAGCTTAAAATGAGGGGGCCTGAGCATAACGTAAGCGGCTGGATTCGAACCTGCGCATGAAAACCGCATTGGATTGTTAGTCCATCGCCTTAACCATTCAGCCAGACTGGTTATAGTGTAACACGCAGCGCGCTATTGTTGACTGTGGGGGTGCGTTGCGATCGTCTTGTGCAGCTGTAAATGTTTTCAATTTAGTTTTCACAGTCGCGATTTTAAACAATTGAAAATCTGAGGGGGCCGCACATGTAAATGAGGGGGCCCAGGCCCACCCAGGCCCCCCCGTGGCTACGCCACTGCTGCTAAAGTACAATGAGGAGAGTAATGCAGTTTTTTCTAATCTCAAGCAGTTTTCAGATTGACTCGATCTGCCATGTCAGACTTCAGTTCAACACGGCAATTATAGCAGATAAAGGAATCAACGCAATGTAATATTTGTATAAAGCCTTCCTCCATGGGAAACAAAATAACTTAAATATTAGTATTTTAAAAATAATTCCTGCTCAAGTAATGCAGCAGAGTAATGCAGTTTTTTTGAATCTCAAGCAGTTTACAGTTTGAATCGATCTGCCATGTTTTTGCATCCTTAAAAATCTTATTTCATTTGTTTAAGTGTTCACAAAACATCGATCTATCAGCGAATCTGCTCAGGAAGCGCGTTTGAACTCGAGAACAGGAGTCAGACTTTAGTTAAAAGCAGATAAAAGAATTAACACAATGTGACTATATACTCAAGAATTAGTTATAAATAACTTTGACTGTTAGACGCTGCATTTGAAGAGAGTCAGCGTGCGCGCTGCTCAGGGAAGCCTTTCCAATGTATATTCATGTTTCTGCATTCCCTATGTATACACGAGCGAGAGTCAGAATTCAGCAATAAAGTACATAAATAAACGTAGGCGCTTAGACGGTTATACGTTGGCGCGAGTCCAGGAGAGGACGCGCGTTTAAACTTCACTTACCTTTCCCATAGTAGAAAATCCGTTGCCGAGTAAAGACGAATGAGAGTCAGAATTCGGCCATATAAGTGCATAAATCTTCAAGCAAACACGCTGCAGTGGTTACTTGATAATCGGAAACAATTTCCGTTTGATCATAAACTGTCTCACATAAATCTATTTTAGGAGATTATGATCTCTCTCTCCAGCAGTAATGGCGTCTTTGAAAAGCTTTGAGGCTCTGAATTGCAGCGCTCTGATTCGTTCAAACTTCAGTGCTCTCACTGACAGGGGTGTAATTTTGTGATATTATGTATGTAAAATAGAGAGATTTAACTTACTAATTAAAGTAAAAAATCGATTGCAAGTTTTTTTTCAGGATTTAAAAAAATAAAATGCATGCCCATTGGAATGGACATGTTCACACAAACTGTATTGAAATGTATTATATATCAGGTGTAATGTTGTTATGTCACCAATAGATGGAGTGGACGCTCTATCTAAAATTCAGTTTTCACTTCATTAGTGAAAGTCTATGGAGATTTTATGACTTTAATCTTCAGTTTTATCAAAAATCATAAGTCTGATCAGTCTGAAAAGGGATAGCAACTCAAGTCAGAACAGGTCTGAAGTCTGAGCAGAGTTTAGTGGTTGTAGCTTTAAAGCTCTAGGAGGAGATGCATTGAGAATTTTAGGTAAGAAGAATAATAATAATAATAATAATAATAATAAGTTTAGATACAATATCACTAAGTTGGCTTTCTCAAGCCAACTTAATAATAATAATAATAATAAGTTTAGATACAATATCACTAAGTTGGCTTTCTCAAGCCAACTTAACTAACTAACAGAATCGGTTACCATAGATACAGAATTGCAGATGAAGGGGAAAACTAAACTAATAACAGACAGACTACGAAACATGGTGAACACTAATATCCTCCCGTATGTGACTTTATAACACATTTAAAAAAAAAAAAAAGTTGAATCCCTATACATTTTACTTATCTCATTGCTGCCATATATGGCTTACTGTCCATTTTGAGTAAGAAAACCCCATCAAACTCAACCCTTTCACATTTCTGTATATTTCTCATTGTTTTGGGGTTATAAACTTATGACAGGTTTAATATTTATAGGTTTAATAACTAACAAGCATGTCAGATATGGCATCAGCAGCAGAAGGATGGTGTTGTGCATGCAGATATGTTGATTCAAAAAGAACGGCACAATATGAGAGAGACTAATTTAAGTGTAAAATTGAAGGCAATATCTCCATTCAACATTCAACCTTCAACCCTGTCACATTATTCCCGACCCTGTCATGTTAATATTTCTGAAATAAAGAAGATAATTAAAAATGACATGTCAAAGACTAACACAATACAATTTTGAAATTTCTAAATTGAAAACCTTTACAAATGTCTTTTTCTACCTTCAGTCCCATGAAAATTGGAAAATTATCATAAGTACATTTGTGGTTAAATTGTTATGAGGGACACATGAACAATAGGTAAATGTCTGTTTTATAGCAAGTTTTGTGTAAAAATCTTTTTTAAGCTAATTCCATTTTTCTGTTTCGGATATGAGAATAAAAGGTGTTTAAATCTGAAACAAAAACTGAAAATTACATGATCTTTAATGCATCAACAGGGTAAATGTGATTTGTTGGAGGTTTGATAGTAAATGCGGGGCATTTAGAAATGTAATCATATATAGTAAAAAAAAAAAATTCAAACCTAGAAATGACCCTTTTTTTTATAAAGCAGTACTTGGTGAATTGTTGAGAGTTTAACTTGTAATACTGCTCTTTAGTGTGTAACTGGTTTGTTATTATTATTTTAAATAGCTTAGGTAAAAGCATTAACTTCGGGAGGCCTACTTTTTATATAACTCTTGCTATATGGAGATGATCTCCGGAGGCCAGATATACTGAGGGCACATGAGAGGCAGACAGAGCTTTATCTCAGACTTTAGTTGTGTGAATGTTGAAGTAAACTGCACTACTGGGAGGATTGCGTGCAGATGTTCAAATCATCACGTAGAGTGAGTGGGCCACTGTGTTTAGGGACGAGGCAGATGGCTGTTTCAAGTCTGCCTAAAACTGTCTAAAAACGATCAAGGAGAAAACACACAATGTATGTAACATTTTGAGAGGTGTGAACAGATAGAGACTTTTTTTTTAAAGTCTAGACTAAAAAAATGTATCCCTTGGTGTCCAGATTATCTGATAAATAAGGGTTTATCAGCTCTGCCTTCGAGGTCCACTTTCCTGCAGAGTTTGGATGCAACTGATTAAAAACTCATCTGAGATCTGTTTCATGAAGATCTAGTTGAACAAACTCTGAGTTTCAGAGTATATTTAGAGTGGACAAATCCATACAAATCCAATCTGGTTTTTACCTGGGGTTCGTTCTTTAAATGTGCGCATTTACTCAATTATCTGGACTTCACTGTTGATGATTTAACGTGATACAGGATTATTAGGTTCTTCGAAGCTCATCCTGGAGTTAGCAACATGTCCGTAAGCTCAAACCAGTTCAGGAGATGCTTATTTTATGTAATATTAGATATTTTTAAGTAGAGGTAATACTTCATGTGTAATGCCGCATTGCTGATCATGGTTTCGAGTATCGATTATACCCTTTCCAACAAACACTAGAACGTGCAGTAATCTCAGATAACTTAATCTGTTAACAGATTTTTACACTTACATTTTTGCATTTGCCAGATGCTTTCATGCAAAGCAACTTACACTGCATTCAAGATACACATTGACATTCTAATCAGTTGTTCCTTTCCCTGGGAACTCAACCCATGACCTTGGCGTTGCAAGCTCCACACTCTACAGTTTGAACAACAGGAGCTTAATAAAATTTGCAAATTCAATTGGAGAGCCAAATTAGACACAGGTCAGTTATCACGATTAGAAGACTTGGCATCTGTCAGATCATCTCGGATGCATTAACAGAGGTATGAAGAATGGACTTTTAAGAAGCATGCAATAATGAACGGGTGTTCATCACAGCCTGTGCCTATTGTGTGTCCACTTAGACCGGTTATTCAGAAACGCAGCAGTGCACTTCTCAGTTCTGACTCATGCATCAGTTAGATGGCAGGAGATGGTGCTGGCAAAAACAGGATACCAAAAGAGGAAAGAAAAGCATGAAAAAGGAGAGACAGCTAGTCACACTGTTTAAAAAAGGTGATTTATGTTCCTAGTTTTGTGCTATGATTCTGAATCTAGTTTTAATTAACATACAATAGCAATCACTCAAATGTTTATCCACTGGAAGTGTATATGTTTTTCCATGCAATTGAGCAATAATAATGGAGCATTGAGCTTCAAGCAAGATGGAAAATAACCAGGCCACAATAAAACTACTCCAGTGATGTATTTTCGGTCTAATAATTATTATTACATGTGGCAAAAAAATAAGATGAACAGGGGTTGTGGTCTTAGGCCCTGAATAACAAATTAGCCGGGAGGCCCTGCATATATATAAACTCGAGATACAAGTTTAATTCGTTCCAGAGCCGAGCTCGTAAGTCAATCAGCTCGTATCTCAAACGAATTTCTCCCATTTAAAATAACTGAATTTGATTTAATCCGTTCCAAACCTATGAAAAATCCCTAAACCATTGTAAATTATGAATAAAGATATATTTTTAAATAACAAATAAACATGTATAATTAACAAAATATGAAATAAAGAAATAAAAGTTATTTAGCATAATAGTCTTTGGAGACAGACGAGTGCGGCTAACGAAAGTGAACGGCGAGGAGGAGGGAGGGTGCTTAAGTTTCACGTCCGCACTCGCAGCTTCGCCATGCCTCACCACTGAATGGATGCCAGTTCTCTTCTTAAAATTATCAAACCAGCCATGCCTTGCCTTAAACGCTTCTTCTGATGCCTATTTAGAAGTTGATGCTTCTTTATTCACTAAGTCGGCATATACACTCCGTGCCTTCTCGCATATTACCGTCTCCGTCACTGTATCTCCTGCCAACACGAGCAGAAGCTTCTCCATTTCCTCGTGGATATTTGTCCTTAACCCTTTCGCACTGACCCACCCAGCGTGAGTTTTTTTTTAGGCGACCATTATTTTAGAATGTTTACCTTATTGTTCCCATGGCGACGCGTCATGCTTGTTACGTTGACACCGCAGCCTCAAAAGCGCTGAATGACATGTGTATCGCATTTATTTAGTGCATGTCTTATTTATATCAACTACCTGATATTTCGATTCTCAAATATGTGGAAGTGAATGTGTTTTGTTGTTTAAAAACTTTTATAATGATCACGTTAGCTGATCTATGATGCGCGACGGGCGCCGCCATGTTTGTTTGCTCCGCAGTCCGGAGAATATGATCAGTCTTATTTATAACGCAAATTCAGTCGCTTCTCCCGAAAAACATGGCAGTAAGTGACCAGTGAAGTGAGAGAAGTACAGTGAGAGAATACAGTGAACTTTATAGTTACCTATGCAATGTGTATCTGATTTATCTGATTAATTTATAATTGTATGATTGCCATTTCTGCTTTTATGGACGTAAGTGTGTATTTTTCAAACTATAGATGTATTGTTTTGCGAGTACTTATGAGTATTTAAATGTCTGAAACCGAAAATAAACCTTATGTGGTTGAAAACACTGAGTAGTTGTGATATATGACAAGCTCTGAGTGCGTCCATCTCTGGATCGCTCCGGAAACACGGCTCGTATCTCGGATTTGGGCTCGTATCTTGAACGAAAATATGGCCCGAGCTCCGGCTCGTAT